>SJYX01021009.1:64420-117733 GCA_006410675.1 Oreotragus oreotragus | reverse complement strand
ACTCCTGGGAAGGAAAGTTATGACCAACCTAGACAACATATTGAAAAGCAGAGACATTACTTTGCCAACAAAGGTCCATCATGGTTTTTCCAATAGTCATGTATGGATGTGAGAGTTGAACTGTGAAGAAGGCTGAGCACCGAAGAATTGATGCTTTTGAACTGTGGTGTTGGAGAAGACTCTTGAGAGTCCCGTGGACTACAAGGAGATCCAACCAGTCCATTCTGAAGGAGATCAGCCCTGGAATTTCTTTGGAAGGAATGATGCTAAAGCTGAAACTCCAGTACTTTGGCCACCTCATGCAAAGATTTGACTCATTGGAAAAGACCCTGATGCTGGGAGGGATTGGGGGCAGGAGGTGAAGGGGACGACAGAGGATGAGATGGTTGGATGGCATCACCGACTCGATGGACATGAGTTTGGGTAAACTCTGGGAGTTGGTGATGGACAGAAAGGCCTGGCATGCTGTGATCCATGGGGTCACAGAGAGTTGTACATGACTGAGTGACTGAACTGAACTGAAAGGAAATCAATCCTGAATACTCATTGGAAGGGCTGATGCTGTAGCTGAAGCTCCAATACTTGGGCCCCCTGATGCAAAGAACTGATTCATTAGAAAAGACACTGATGCTGGAAAAGATTGAAGGCAGGAGGAGAAGGGGACAACAGAGGATGAGATGGTTGGATGGCATCACTGAATTGATGGACATGAGTTTGAGCAAGATCTAGAGTTGGTAATGGACAGGGAAGCCTGGCATTTTGTGGTCCATGGGGTCACAGAGAGTTGCACATGACTTAGCGACTGAACTGAACAGTACTATAGGTAAGATAGATAGCTAATGGGAACCTGATGTATAGCTCAGGGAGTTCAGCTCAGTGCATCGTGGTGACCTGGAGAGATGTGAGGGAGGTCCAAGATAGAGGATATACATGTACATATACAACTGATTTACTTCGTTGTGTAGCAGAAACTAACACAGCATTGTAAAGCAAATATGTGCGTGTGTGAATTGCTCAGTTGTGTCCAACTCTTTGCAACCCCTTGAGCCCACCAGGCTACTTTGTCCATGGAATTCTCCAGGTATTCTTATACTTGAGTGGGTTGCTATCCCTTTCCTCTAGGAGATCTTCCTGACCCAGAGATTGAACCTGGGTGTCTTACATTGCAGGCAGACTCTTCCCTGAGTCACTAGGGAAGCCCCAAAGCAACTATACCCCAACTATATATATGATCTGTCAATTAAAAAAAAAAGTCTCTCCTCTAAAGTATATTAAAAGCAAATATCTCCATTAGAAAATGTTACATACCTAATCCAATAATTTTTCTTTTTGCAATTACACTAGCAACACTGGAAAATTATGATAGGGACTTAGAAGAAGTGCTTAGAGCCTGAAAACAGGCTTTTCCAACACTGCTAATGAATTCTTCATCCTCAAAAATTTTGTCCCTATCCTTTTAACCTGTCACCATCACCATCACTGCCATCATCCTCATGGTTGGTTCTTTCCACATCTGTTTAGTATATTGCTCTTGACTTAGAATTGCTGTTAGCTTAAATTCAACAAATGGCTATTAAGCACCAATTAAGTACAGCTTAATATGAAACTTAATATGAAACACTTTTAGCTTCCACTAAAGGGTGAAACAAAGGTGAAAGGTGAAACAAAGTTATTGCTAGTTTTACTTATGGATTCAGTGGAAAAATACTGTTAACTATTCAGGAAGAAATATTATCCAAATAATTTGAATCGATCAAATATTAAAAAGTCACACTTCCTTTATAGAGTCAGCTAACATTCTCTGTTACTTTAACTCTCCCTTTCCTCTCTCAATTATCTTTTTTCAAACATAAGTGGATATTTGCATGAAAATACTGATCATAGAAAATACTTTGTCTTGTGTAAACTGTAAGGAAGCACAAAACCCAAATAGTTATTCAGTAGGATTAGGATCACAGTTACGATTGCAATCTTATCATGACTTTGCTGTCCTGATAGTAGCCAACCAATCACTGGAGAACTAACTTCCTCCTGGGTGATGGGGGTGCTAGCTGGTTTGAAGTGATGAAGATCCAGATAACTTGTGAGATCTGGAAAGCCAAGGGAGGGAAAAATAATTATGGCTCAGCCAGACTCATTTAAAAATTAACTTTAAAAACCCTATGCCTTAACCAAGTTGACATCATTAATGATGTTATGTCCTTCTTAAAAATGCTGTTGCTCCTAATTTGAAACAAGAACTTTCTTTAGGGCTAATTAAGCTGATGAATGACATTTCCAAAGACCACAGGGTTAACGTGTTCAGTCTACAGCGAAGCCAGGGATGTTGGTTACAATGACTTAGAATTTGGACTTCCAAAAATAACCACTCTCTTTACTCTGGAAAAGCATGGATTGGATGAAAGAAAAAAAGAACTACTTCATTAATGTTTTTATTTTGTTTTCTTTTGGCATTTCCCCTTTTTCTACCAAAAAAAATGAACATAGACTTATCAGTTTAGTTCAGTCACTCAGTCATGTCTGACTTTTTGCGACCCCATGAATTGCAGCACACCAGGCCTCCCTGTCCATCACCACCTCCCAGAATTTACCCAAACTCATGTCCATCGAGTTGGTGATGCCATCCAGCCATCTCATCCTCTGTCATCCCCTTCTCCTCTTGCCTCCAATTCCTCCCAGAATCAGGGTCTTTTACAATGAGTCAACTCTTCACATGAGGTGGCCAAAGTATTGGAGTTTCAGCTTCAACATCAGTCTTTCCAATGAACAGTCAGGACTGATTTCCTTTAGGATGGACTGGTTGGATCTCCTTGCAGTCCCAGGGACTCTCAAGAGTCTTCTCCAACACCACAGTTCAAAAGCATCAATTCTTTGGAGCTCAGCTTTCTTTATAGTCCAACTCTCACATCCATACATAACTACTGGATAAATCATAGCCTTGACTAGACGGACCTTTGTTGACAAAGTAATGTCTCTGCTTTTCAATATGCTGTCTAGTTTGATCATAACTTTTCTTCCAAGGAGTAAGTGTCTTTTTATTTCATGGCTGCAGTCACCATCTGCAGTGGTTTTGGGGCACCAAAAAAGAAAGCCTATCACTGTTTCCACTGCAAAGTATGACATGCAGGGGTAAGGGTGGGGGAAACCAAAAACTCAAAGCTGGTTCTGATCTCAATGAGTCCTAAATTATTTTCTTCTGAAGAGGAACTGCTCCTGAACTACAAAGATCTGGAGCCAGTAAATTTATTTTCTTTATGTAGACAATTTAGACAGATTTAAAGAAGTAGGAAGAGTCCTGATATAGTTAAACCACAAGGATCTGAAGAATAAAGTGAAAAATTAGCCATACCCCACTCGCCCAGACATATCAATCATTCCAGTATTGGTGAGATGTTAAGCTCTTTTGGATTCTTCCAGACAGATTAGAGGAAAAGTTAGATAATTATTTCTGTACTCTTGAGACAAAGGAGGACTTTTCAGGTACTTCACCAGAGCTGGAAACTATAATGAAAAAGGTCAATCTAACCTCATAAAGTTTAAAACTTTTTATACAGAGAAAAGTAGTAGCATAGTTAAAAGGCATGATAAACTGGAAAAAATAAATGCAACAGTACACGTGTGTATGTTAGTCGCTCAGTTGTGTTCAACTCTTTGTGACCCCGTGGATTGTAACCCACCAGGCTCTTCTGTGCATGAGATTCTCCAGGCAAGAATACTGGAGTGGGTAGCCATTTCCTTCTCCAGGGGTCTCCTGCATTACAGGCAGATGCTTTACCATCTGAGCTACTATGGAAGCCCTGAGCTAAAGAATTAATACTATTAATATATAAAAAAACTTTCTCAAATTAGTAATTAAAAGTTGAATAAAAGTAAAAAGCACGGAAAATAAACAGGTGATTCACTGAAGAAGAAACATATATATGTATGCTGCTGCTGCTAAGTTGCTTCAGTTATGTCCGACTCTTCACAACCTCATGGACTGCAGCCCACCTGTCTCCTCCATCCATGGATTTTCCAGACAAGAGTAATGGAGTGGGTTGTCATTGCTTTCTCTATATATGTATATATGTATCTCCAAATAATCAGCTCTGCTCTGGCTAGCTTTGGGCCTTTGAGCAATGAATCTTACTTCTCTACTTTGCACCTGCTTATTGGTTAGAACAGGGCTTCCCTGGTGGCTCAGATGATAAAGAATCTGCCTACAATGCAGGGGACCTGGGTGTGATCCCTGGGTCAAGAAGATTCCTTGGAGAAGGGAATGGCTACCCTCTCCAGTACTCTTGCCTGAAGAATTTCATGGACAGAGGGGCCTGCTGGGCTATGGTCCATGGGGTCGCAAAGAGTTGGATGTGACTGAGTGACTAACACCTTCACTTCACTTTTCATTGCTTAAAACAGGGATAAGGTCATCTGCTTCATAGCATTTTTATAAACTCAAAATGAAAAAAGATCATGTGAAATATTTTTAAAAATGAAGAATTAGATTTAGGAAACGGCCTCCAAGTTTACTTGTATGGTTGTCTTGTCTCTTGTCATTTTGCTTGTGGGAGAAGAGGAGTAATGAAGAAGCCCTTGGGATTCAGAAAGCTCTTTGCAGCTTCTGATTGCTAAGTTTTGATCAGAACACCACACCCTGTTTGGGTCAATGGATTCAATGACCAAAACAGTTAAGCTACAACTAGAGCAATAAGTGTAATGTGCAAGTGATTGATGTGTTGCTACAAAGTACTCATGGCCAAGGCTAGGGAGGAAAACAGTTGCTACCATCAAAAGCCAGCTCTAGATAGATAGAATTTTAAATACTTGTCCAGTGTTATCTCTGAATCTTTACAATGACCCTGTAAGGGTATTATGTAACCTTTTTCTTTTTTTTTTTTGAAATTAACGCTCTCAGAGTTGAAGTAACTTGCTTGACTAATAAAGAAGAGAGCCAAATAGTGGGTTCAGGTCAGAGTTACACATTCATGCTGCTCTTTTACTTCTAATGTTATAGTCAGGTAGTTATTTTGAGTGAAAAAAGATACTGGAATATTGGGATTATATATGCAACATTTTTCTTGTATTTTCTCTACTTTACATATATATTCGTGTCCCAACCTCAAATCAAGACTGGGTGTGGAACAAATCTTTCAGAAGCCAATGAGTGCCAAGCACTATGCTTGATGTTGGAAAAAGTTTAAAAAATGAGATTAGGTGGCATTTCTGCCCAGAACACATTATTTCTTGTTTTCTCAGCTTATAGCACAAGATGTTTCATTGTTAGGTACTCATTGCATGCATCACCATTTGCAATTGCATTATTAACCTCTCTAAAACTCAGGGCTATGAAGTTTAACATTCTTAGGTTGAAATCATCACTTTGCTACTTGCTCACAGCTAACTAGTTTGCTACTTGTTAACTGTATAACTCTGTAAGTTTCCTCCTTATCAAATGAGGAGAATAACAACTTTTTGATAGCACTGATATGAGAATTGAGATACTTTGCATAAAACNATCATTAATGATGTTATGTCCTTCTTAAAAATGCTGTTGCTCCTAATTTGAAACAAGAACTTTCTTTAGGGCTAATTAAGCTGATGAATGACATTTCCAAAGACCACAGGGTTAACGTGTTCAGTCTACAGCGAAGCCAGGGATGTTGGTTACAATGACTTAGAATTTGGACTTCCAAAAATAACCACTCTCTTTACTCTGGAAAAGCATGGATTGGATGAAAGAAAAAAAGAACTACTTCATTAATGTTTTTATTTTGTTTTCTTTTGGCATTTCCCCTTTTTCTACCAAAAAAAATGAACATAGACTTATCAGTTTAGTTCAGTCACTCAGTCATGTCTGACTTTTTGCGACCCCATGAATTGCAGCACACCAGGCCTCCCTGTCCATCACCACCTCCCAGAATTTACCCAAACTCATGTCCATCGAGTTGGTGATGCCATCCAGCCATCTCATCCTCTGTCATCCCCTTCTCCTCTTGCCTCCAATTCCTCCCAGAATCAGGGTCTTTTACAATGAGTCAACTCTTCACATGAGGTGGCCAAAGTATTGGAGTTTCAGCTTCAACATCAGTCTTTCCAATGAACAGTCAGGACTGATTTCCTTTAGGATGGACTGGTTGGATCTCCTTGCAGTCCCAGGGACTCTCAAGAGTCTTCTCCAACACCACAGTTCAAAAGCATCAATTCTTTGGAGCTCAGCTTTCTTTATAGTCCAACTCTCACATCCATACATAACTACTGGATAAATCATAGCCTTGACTAGACGGACCTTTGTTGACAAAGTAATGTCTCTGCTTTTCAATATGCTGTCTAGTTTGATCATAACTTTTCTTCCAAGGAGTAAGTGTCTTTTTATTTCATGGCTGCAGTCACCATCTGCAGTGGTTTTGGGGCACCAAAAAAGAAAGCCTATCACTGTTTCCACTGCAAAGTATGACATGCAGGGGTAAGGGTGGGGGAAACCAAAAACTCAAAGCTGGTTCTGATCTCAATGAGTCCTAAATTATTTTCTTCTGAAGAGGAACTGCTCCTGAACTACAAAGATCTGGAGCCAGTAAATTTATTTTCTTTATGTAGACAATTTAGACAGATTTAAAGAAGTAGGAAGAGTCCTGATATAGTTAAACCACAAGGATCTGAAGAATAAAGTGAAAAATTAGCCATACCCCACTCGCCCAGACATATCAATCATTCCAGTATTGGTGAGATGTTAAGCTCTTTTGGATTCTTCCAGACAGATTAGAGGAAAAGTTAGATAATTATTTCTGTACTCTTGAGACAAAGGAGGACTTTTCAGGTACTTCACCAGAGCTGGAAACTATAATGAAAAAGGTCAATCTAACCTCATAAAGTTTAAAACTTTTTATACAGAGAAAAGTAGTAGCATAGTTAAAAGGCATGATAAACTGGAAAAAATAAATGCAACAGTACACGTGTGTATGTTAGTCGCTCAGTTGTGTTCAACTCTTTGTGACCCCGTGGATTGTAACCCACCAGGCTCTTCTGTGCATGAGATTCTCCAGGCAAGAATACTGGAGTGGGTAGCCATTTCCTTCTCCAGGGGTCTCCTGCATTACAGGCAGATGCTTTACCATCTGAGCTACTATGGAAGCCCTGAGCTAAAGAATTAATACTATTAATATATAAAAAAACTTTCTCAAATTAGTAATTAAAAGTTGAATAAAAGTAAAAAGCACGGAAAATAAACAGGTGATTCACTGAAGAAGAAACATATATATGTATGCTGCTGCTGCTAAGTTGCTTCAGTTATGTCCGACTCTTCACAACCTCATGGACTGCAGCCCACCTGTCTCCTCCATCCATGGATTTTCCAGACAAGAGTAATGGAGTGGGTTGTCATTGCTTTCTCTATATATGTATATATGTATCTCCAAATAATCAGCTCTGCTCTGGCTAGCTTTGGGCCTTTGAGCAATGAATCTTACTTCTCTACTTTGCACCTGCTTATTGGTTAGAACAGGGCTTCCCTGGTGGCTCAGATGATAAAGAATCTGCCTACAATGCAGGGGACCTGGGTGTGATCCCTGGGTCAAGAAGATTCCTTGGAGAAGGGAATGGCTACCCTCTCCAGTACTCTTGCCTGAAGAATTTCATGGACAGAGGGGCCTGCTGGGCTATGGTCCATGGGGTCGCAAAGAGTTGGATGTGACTGAGTGACTAACACCTTCACTTCACTTTTCATTGCTTAAAACAGGGATAAGGTCATCTGCTTCATAGCATTTTTATAAACTCAAAATGAAAAAAGATCATGTGAAATATTTTTAAAAATGAAGAATTAGATTTAGGAAACGGCCTCCAAGTTTACTTGTATGGTTGTCTTGTCTCTTGTCATTTTGCTTGTGGGAGAAGAGGAGTAATGAAGAAGCCCTTGGGATTCAGAAAGCTCTTTGCAGCTTCTGATTGCTAAGTTTTGATCAGAACACCACACCCTGTTTGGGTCAATGGATTCAATGACCAAAACAGTTAAGCTACAACTAGAGCAATAAGTGTAATGTGCAAGTGATTGATGTGTTGCTACAAAGTACTCATGGCCAAGGCTAGGGAGGAAAACAGTTGCTACCATCAAAAGCCAGCTCTAGATAGATAGAATTTTAAATACTTGTCCAGTGTTATCTCTGAATCTTTACAATGACCCTGTAAGGGTATTATGTAACCTTTTTCTTTTTTTTTTTTGAAATTAACGCTCTCAGAGTTGAAGTAACTTGCTTGACTAATAAAGAAGAGAGCCAAATAGTGGGTTCAGGTCAGAGTTACACATTCATGCTGCTCTTTTACTTCTAATGTTATAGTCAGGTAGTTATTTTGAGTGAAAAAAGATACTGGAATATTGGGATTATATATGCAACATTTTTCTTGTATTTTCTCTACTTTACATATATATTCGTGTCCCAACCTCAAATCAAGACTGGGTGTGGAACAAATCTTTCAGAAGCCAATGAGTGCCAAGCACTATGCTTGATGTTGGAAAAAGTTTAAAAAATGAGATTAGGTGGCATTTCTGCCCAGAACACATTATTTCTTGTTTTCTCAGCTTATAGCACAAGATGTTTCATTGTTAGGTACTCATTGCATGCATCACCATTTGCAATTGCATTATTAACCTCTCTAAAACTCAGGGCTATGAAGTTTAACATTCTTAGGTTGAAATCATCACTTTGCTACTTGCTCACAGCTAACTAGTTTGCTACTTGTTAACTGTATAACTCTGTAAGTTTCCTCCTTATCAAATGAGGAGAATAACAACTTTTTGATAGCACTGATATGAGAATTGAGATACTTTGCATAAAACACTTACCAGAATACCTAGAACACAGTGAGCACCCAACAAATGATGCATTTGATAACAGTTACTATTATGGTTGATTTCTATATTCAAGTCTGAAGGTGATGCATTTTGATGAAAAACTTTATTCTACTTTGGTTTCATCAAAATCAGCAATGAGTTGAATTAATACAGCTCTATATAGGGGACGATAATTTTAGTTTGAGGACACTAGGACCTTCAAATTTCAGTTTTCATTATACTGCTAAAAAGAAAAGCAGTATATTTATCTGAGATCTACCACAGAGTTAGACATTCTCATGAACCCTTGATAGGGCTAAAGTGCCCATGGATTTTATCTCAGGGCAAAGTCAGCAGAAGAGAACAGCAACAGTTGGAATACTCCTAGGTCACAGTATTTTAAAAGATGTCTCATGGTCCATTGCATTCCAAATTGTATACATTTTTATTTTAATATTGAGATCTCTGACAACCTGACTGGTTCCCAGAGGATTCTACCCAGGATAGAGCAGAATCACATTGCACCTCTTCCCGAAATGAAAATGTCATCTGTTATTATATCAACATGACATTGTGTGCATTAGCATATTTCAAATGCACACCAATTTACATAATGCTTAGAAAACCATCTTTCTGTGTTGCATAAAGCTTTCCTTCTCTCCCTTTATTTATTGCTTTTATCGGAGGCTGACACACCTATGCATAGGAGAATCTGTGTGCAAGTTAAAAGTGACTGTGAGCAGTGGGAGTCTAGTATGGACTTCACCTCTGGCCAGACAGAAGCATCCAGGTTCACTGTTCTCCCTAAAAGGACACTGGGGGACTCTTCATTTGTTATGATCTGTGTCATTTTACGCATTTCCTATTTATTTCCACTATTCCGTAAATCTGTGAACTTCTGGCAACACTTAGAAGTATTTGAACATTATTTTCTGTTGTCTTTATTGGTGGTAGATTTTACCTGTAAATAATTTTTAGAGAACTTTGGCTCCAGTTCAGTTCAGTTCAGTTCAGTTGCTCAGTCGTGTCTGACTCTTTGCGACCCCATGGACTGCAGCACACCAGGCCTCCCTGTCCATCACCAACTCCCGGAGTTTACTCAGACTCATGCCCATTGACTCGGTGATGCCAATCCAACCATCTCATCCTCTGTTGTTCCCTTCTCTTGCCTTCAATCTTTCCTAGCATCAGGGTCTTTTCTAATGAGTCAGCTCTTTGCTTCAGGTGGCCAAAGTATTGGCGTTTCAGCTTCAACATCAGACCTTCCAGTGAATATTCAGGACTGATTCCCCTTAGAATGGACTGGTTGGATCTTCTTGCAGTCCAAGGGACTCTCAAGAGTCTTCTCTAGGACTACAGTTCAAAAGCATCAATTCTTCTGTACTCAGCTTTCTTTATAGTCCAACACTCACATCCATACATGACTACTGGAAAAACCATGGCCTTGACTAGATGGACCTTTGTTGACAAAGTAATGTCTCTCTTAGATATCTGTTTTTTCTGTTTCAGATTTTTCTCATCCCAGATGGAAATTGTTTCCAGATATGTCTTTGAGACTCCTGGAAAAACAAACACTGAGATTGAATCAGGAGTGCAAACATGTGTTTGGTAGAAAAACCTGTGGAAGGAAAAGGGAGCAGATAGGGTTGAGGAGGGAGACCTGGCAGACTGCAGTGCAGGTCTCATAAAGGCTAGCACAGAGGAAGGTTACCCATTAGAACATCCCTATGTCTGACAGAAATGGCTTGGGCCTTGTCCCATGGCTTTGCCCAGTCACCAGCTTAGGTTACTTATGGCTGAAAACTTGAGATGGACCCAGAGGAACTAACCCCTGGGAGCTGGCAGCTAACTAGAGTTGCCAGAGCTGGGTAGCAAGTCCTTTCTTGAAGTGGGATCTAAGTGCGTCTTTGGGCTTGTCACTTGGCTGCTGTCCTCTTACTGCAAAGCAGTATTTGTTTTCCTTAAAGTTGGAGGTTTGGAAGACATAAGTGAATGTAAGGAAACATGTGACTCTCCTCTTGTTCCAAAATACTCATAACTGTGAAATTCTGAGTGCCCATTTGTGAGCTGTTAGGGAAAAGGCTTCGTTTGGAGGTAGTATATGGCATGGACAACTGAATTCTCCTTTAGTCTTTCAAAGCCAAGTGGAAGCAAAAGTGGGTGCCTCTTGTTGTTCCAAAGAAGCTAATCACCAAACTGTTTTCACAGTTCATTTAGAATTTACTGCAGGATAATATTCATAAGTCATGAGAGATATTGAAACTGCTGGCCATGCATTTCAGGGAACTATCTAGCTGTTAATCAGTCAACAATCCCTGCTTGCTTGGTGAAATTGAGTGTAAGGAAAATGGCACTATCTCTCAGAGGATAAACGTGTGTGTTTCTCTGAATGCTTGTGACATACGATACTTTCCCACAACTCATCTTCCCATCTCCATCCCTTGCTCGGAACAAGAAGTTTGTTATATGTGTGTTTATTACTCAGTGGATCACACTGTGGATCCAGCATTCTGTGTGTTCAGGTGGTATTTGGCATCTGCCAGTTGCACTGTCTGCTTACAGATGTTCCCTATAATATTTCATTAGGCAGTTGAGCTGACTCACTTGATGGTTCCTTTACAAATTGAAATGTTTTATTGCTTAATTATAGACATACTTAGAAATGCTGAAAATCCTGACTTTGGACTCAGAGTAGTTTTCATCATAAAGCACTTGTCTCCTGGGCCATCTTCTCTTTTTCACATTAGAAAGCATTCTGTTAAGACCCTTAAAAAAGCATGTACTTTCATATTCATCTTCCACCCGAGAGACTCATTCTTCATCTGTAAAATGATGGAATTGGACTAAGGGAATTTTAATGTCTCATGTAGGCCTGTACCCATGTGTTTCAAGGGAAATGCCTTTCCTCTCTGAAGACTAATAAAAAATAATGACTGGGCTGATTCTGCTAGACTCATTCCACTCACCGACACAGGTGCAATAAGGTACCATGCTCTAGGAGGGAAAGAGAGGGCTCTTATATCCAGAGGCCTCAGGAGAGATTTGACAATGTGACCTCTATAAGAGAGCCTAGAAATAACAGTAGTTATTCCTCATTTTGTGCTTATAATGTGCCCCTATGACTAGTGTTTATGCTTATTACATGGATAAAAACCCTATAAGAACAGCATCACTGATCCCATTTTATAGATGTTGAGAATGAGTCTAAAAAGAATAAGCAACATGGCTGTGGTCACTGGACTTTCGGGGGGCTGAGCAAGGTATGGACAAGGGTTCCACCTGGTGCTGCTGTTCTGAGTCATCACACTCGACTTCTCTGGTCATTTTATTGGGTCATTCATTCTATGCTTGGGATCAAGACCCCGCATCATACCAGGGTTGATCAAAGAAAGGGTGAAGATTTGATGGGGTGAGTCTGTGGTGGAGATGAGGAGGTCCTCTGTGTCCTTTGTGGATGAGATCACATTGGGTTTGTGCCGGCAGTTCAGTCGGTCAATCATGTCTGAATCTTTGCAGCCCCAGGGACTGCAGCACGCCAGGCTTCCCTGTCCATCACCAACTCCCAGAGCTTATTCAAACACCTGTCCATCGAGTCGGTGATGACATCCAGCCATCTTATCCTCTGTCATCCCCTTCTCCTCCTGCCTTCAGTCTCTCCCAGCATCAGGGTCTTTTCCACGGAGTCAGTTCTTCACATCAAGTGGCCAAACTATTGGAGTTTAAGCTCCAGCATCAGTCCTTCAGTGAATATTCAGGACTATTTTCCTTTAGGATGGACTGGTTGGATCTCCTTGCAGTGCAAGGAATTCTCAAGAGTCTTCTCCAACACCACAGTTCAAACGCATCAATTCTTCAGCGTTCAGTTTTCTTTATAGTCCAACTCTCACATCCATATGTGACTACTGGAAAAACCAAAGCTTTGACTAGATGGACCTTTGTTGGCAAAGTAATGTCTCTGCTTTTTAATATGCTGTCTAGGTTGGCCATAACTTTTCTTCCAAGGAGTAAGCGTCTTTTAATTTCATGGCTGCAATCCCTATCTGCACTGATTTTGGAGCCCCTCAAAATAAAGTCTCTCACTATTTCCACTGTTTCTCCATCTATTTGCCATGAAGTGATGGGACCAGATGCCATGATCCTAGTTTTGTGAATGTTGACTTTTAAGCCAACTTTTTCGCTCTCCTCTTTCACTTTCATCAAGAGGCTTTTTAGTTCCTCTTCACTTTCTGCCATAAGGGTGGTGTCATCTGCATATCTGAGGTTATTGATATTTTTCCCGGCAATCTTGATTCCAGTTTGTGCTTTCTCCAGCCCAGCATTTCTCATGATGTACTCTGCATATAAGTTAAATAAGCAGGGTGACAGTATACAGCCTTGACGTACTCCTTCCTCTATTTGGAACCAGTCTGTTGTTCCATGTCCAGTTCTAACTGTTGTTTCCTGACCTGAATATAGGTTTCTCAAGAGGCAGGTCAGGTGGTCTGGTATTCCCATCTCTTTAAGAATTTTTCATTGTCTGTTGTGATCCACACAATCAAAGGCTTTGGCCTTGTCAATAAAGCAGAAGTAGATGTTTTTCTGGAACTCTCTTGCTTTTTCCATGATCCAGCAGATGTTGGCAATTTTATCTCTGGCTCCTCTTCCTTTTCTAAAACCAGCTTGAACATCTGAAAGTTCATGGTTCNCACACAATCAAAGGCTTTGGCCTTGTCAATAAAGCAGAAGTAGATGTTTTTCTGGAACTCTCTTGCTTTTTCCATGATCCAGCAGATGTTGGCAATTTTATCTCTGGCTCCTCTTCCTTTTCTAAAACCAGCTTGAACATCTGAAAGTTCATGGTTCCTGTACTGTTGAAGCCTGGCTTAGAGAATTACTAACATTTCTGTACTAGTGTGTGAGATGAGTGCAATTGTGCAGTAGTTTGAGCATTCTTTGGCATTACCTTTCTTTGGGATTGGAATGAAAATTGACCTTTTCCAGTCCTGTGGCCACTGCTGAGTTTTCCAAATTTGCTAGCATGTTGAGTGCAGCACTTTCACAGCATCATCTTTTAGGATTTGAAACAGCTCAACTGGAATTCCATCACCTCCACTGGCTTTGTTCGTAGTGATGCTTCCAAAGGCCCACTTGACTTTCCATTCCAGGTTGTCTGGCTCTAGGTTGATGATCACACCATCATGAATATGTGGGTCGTGGAGATCTTGTTTGTATAGTTCTTCTGTGTATTCTTGCCACCCCTTCTTAATATCTTCTGCTTCTTTTAGGTCCATACTATTTCTGTCATTTATTGTGTTCATCTTTGCATGAAATGTTCCTTTGGTATCTCTAATTTTCTTGAAGAGATCTCTAGTTTTTCCCATTCTATGGTTTTTGTGTATTTCTTTGCATTGATCGCTGAGGAAAGCTTTCTTACCTCTCCTTGCTCTTCTTTGGAACTCTGCATTCAAATGGGTATATCTTTCCTTTTCTCCTTTGCTTTCTGCTTCTCTTCTTTTCACAGCTATTTGTAAGGCTTCCTCAGACAACCATTTCGCCTTTTTTACATTTCTTTTCCTTGGGGATGGTCCCTGCCTCAGGGATCAAGACAGTCCTCGGGGCTGGACGTTCCCAATATAGAAAAAGTCAAAGAACTTTTTAATTTAGCTGCCCTTAGTTAGGACATACAGTCCTCATGTGTTCCCGTCTCTAATATCTCCTATGGCATTATTCCTGGTTCTCGGGTATTTGGGGATTATTTTACCAACACGCCTATAAAAAGCTATGAGTTTATCTATATTGGCACTGTCCTGCCCTGAATTGATAACCATAGCCATTGGATTGCCCTAGATTATTGGTTCACTACTGAAGAACAAAAGTTTGAAAGGGTACCCAAGATCATATTATTTATCAGGTAATTCTCAAGCAAAAGCATGTCTATTGTAGAAAAGAAAGACAGGCTGAATGCTAAGAGGACAATAAAATAAATTTCATATATAATCATATCTATCACATTTACATACAACTATATAATTTTAATGTATATAATATATTCTATTTATGGAGTGCTATTTTGCTCTTTAAAGCTGTTTAGCACCCCTATGAAGTAGGTGTTGTTGTTCTTACTGTACAATAAGAATTTAAAGAGAAACTGAGCCTCAGAGAAGGCAAATAATATTTACAAGTTGATATAATTGGTAGCAGAAGTGGCTGGGGTTCTGATTTTGCTACCTTACTCTTACCCACTGCACTGTAACTACTTTGACATAGTAGATGGTGTCACCTATAACACCTATAGGTAGAGTGGGTCTGTTTTGCAGAGGAGAAATTACTTTCAGCTATATGCCAGTCTTCTCCAAATTGGTGTTTAGCTTGCCTCTTAAAATTGTGTCAGCTTTACTGAATACTTGCCAGACATTTTGAGAGAATATTCCTTTTGCTTGATGCCAGTGGTACTAATGGACAGGCTGTTCTTGCAGGATGCAGCAGACTCAGTTCCCCGTCAGGGATTATCAGTCGATGTTGAGCAGGATGATAGATCAAAAGATTTTGGCTCTCAAAGAAAACTGAGAGGCAAAAGTCAAAAAGAAAAAGAAAAGCAAACAAACCTAAAGTTGTAAGTTAGCTTATCAAAGCAAGAGTGAATAAAACCAATAACACCAACAAAAAAAAATATGCAGTCTTCTTATCATTCACATAAAACCAGACATTAAGAAAAGAGAGAGAGAGAGATACCTGTCCAAACCAAATCAATGACTAAAGGTCTGATAACAAATGCATGAAGGGAAGGCAAAGATGAAGATGAAGACTCCATTCTTGAGAAGACATCAGTGAGTGTGATTGGGTTCTGGAGCTCAGTGGCCCATCCTTTGAATTCTTTGGTAGGGTCTCCAGTTATTGTTTATGTGACCTCCTGAGCCATGATTAGGAGTAATTTTTATCTCAAGGATGATTAATAAATCTGTGCAGAAGCTAAATGGTGAAGGGCTTGGAGGGCAGGGTAAAATAATTACTAGACATTGCACATAGTTTTAAGAAACTGTTCTCTGTAGAAATAGAGATAGTTTCATCTCTGGCTCAGATGATGGCTTTCTCTGAAGACTTTATCAACCTCAGCTCTTGTTTCTCTTTTTTTTTTCTCTTAATTCCTCATGTAATTTATAATCCAAGGGATCCAACTGAACTCTCAAGTATATTAATTTTTAGCAAAAATGATTCATTCATTTGCCATATATTGAGTATGTGCTATGAGCCAGGCATTCATGTCATGACTAATGGTGGCCAGGGGTGTGGTTTTAATCGTGTTCAATTGCAATATTTATTAGACATACAAGTGCAGATGATGAGTAGATAGTTGAATTTACCAATCCAGAATTTGTGAGAGAGCCATGGCCAAGAAGTTCAAACTTGAGTTTTATCAGCAGAGAGATGCTGTATAATGTCTTAAGATTATTTGAGTTCATGAAAGGATTGAGCATAAAGGAGAGGATCAATGATAAAACTCTGGAACACTTTAATATTATGGAGAGAGGGAGCCATCATATGGATCGATGAAGGAGGTATCAGTAGAATAAGAGGAAAACAAAGCAACTGTGTTGCTCTGAAATCCAAAGGAAGGAAATATATCAAGAACATAGAACAACTGTGTAAAATTCTGCTTACTAAGTCAAGTAAGATGAAGGCTGAGAATAGAGTATAAAATTTAGCAACATGGAGATTGCCTGTGACCTTGATATGAACAGTTTCAACAAAGCCTGATTGGAATTGTTTTAAGAGAGAATAGAAAGTGAATAATCAGGGAAAATGTGTATAGAACAGTTTTTAGAAGAGTTTTGCCAAAGAAGACAGCAAAGAAATGCGCTAGAAGCTGGCAAGGGAAATGGGATAAAAAGAAGGGTTGCTACAGTGGGAGAAACAATAGCAGATTTGCATACTGACAAGAATGATGCAATAGTGAGCCAAACATAGATAATGTAAAGAATGTCAGGTTCTGAAGAGTTGTTCTTAAGTGGATGAAAGGAAGTAGAATTTAGTGTGCAAGTGGAAGGATGAGCTTTGAAGGAAATAATGGATACTTTGTCTATGGTTAGGGGCAGAACAGCAGAGTATATAGATCCAGACACTGGCAGGTGGAGAGCTGTTGTGAAGGGCATTTGTGGAAGTTTTCTTACTGCTGCTTTCATTTTTCCAGTGGAGTAGGACACAAGGGGAAACATTCAGTTCCCATACTATTTATAAGCCTTATAATTTCAAGCAAGTAATTCAGTCTGCTTGAATCTTAGTTTTTCCATCTGTGAAACTGGAAAATATTTGTCTCTAGGAACTTGGTGTTTAAGATGCTGCGCCCCCAATACAGGGGGCATGGGTTCAGTCCTTGGTTGGGTAACTAAGATCCTGATTTCCTCATGGTGCAACCTAAAAAAAAAAAAAACAGAGAGAAGGAAAAAAAAAACCTCTTCTCTAAGTATATGATTAAGTATGACATTTATTTAGACAAAATACCAGCCTGGGAATCTGCACCATCAATTAATTTTGGCCAAACCTGACCTCGGTATGAGCAAAAAAGAATTAGCATCTGAACTAGCATATGTCACCTAGATTTCACTTAGGAGGACTTGCTTCACTACCAGGAGGCAGCCAGTAACTAACAAGAGCATGGACTGAAGGGGTTTGGCTTAATCGTTAAGAAGTGCATTTATAAAAGACTTACTGTGTCTGCCATCTGGTCTCTGGCCAAGGAGAACTCACTAAAAAGTTTTGGCCATAGTTCTTCTCCACACACCTACTGGTGCCCACCAGACTGGAGTGACAGTGATCAACCAGACACGGGAAAAAGCAAATGTCAGCGTGCAGTGTCCTGTCCCAGGCTAAGTGTTCCAGGCGTGTGAGATATCACCCTGATTAAAGTGTCAAATGCCCTCTAATCACATTAAAATGAAATGTGACCAGAGCGTACCAAGAAGCAGGGCATCCTGTCACCTTTTCTCTTTTCCCTATAATAGCAATATCTATCTGCTATATACCAGATAATACGAATGTCTCTTCACATTGTAGGAGCAATGAGATGACTTGCATTTGACAGATCTTATTTTGCTGGAAATCAACTGCATTTAATCAACTGAAATTAACATGGCTCTTATTAAAGTGATTATGCGAAATGTCTCTGGTTCCTGGGATTTTCACCAGGCAAATCCCTTCGTCTTATCTTTCCTCACTGATTTTTCTCTTTATGTATTTTTTTAAGTGGTAATAATGCAGTGATGTATTACAGACATAACTAATGCCAGGAAGACTAAAATGTTTATACACTACAGGTATTTACCATCATACATTGGGTGCCCATGATACTAAAGGAGTTAATATTGAAACTAAAGTTTGGAAGTCTGTGGTGCTTTATGAACAGAGCATTTTTCTTATTTTTGAGTCTATAAAGTCAACACTATGAGAGTAGGGAGGTTACATTTTCAGTGGTTCTTTTTCAGTCACTCAGAGTAATACCTAGTTTACAGTAAGTACTCCACAAATATCAGTTTATTAAGTTAGTATTAATAATTATCTGATGAAATTAAGCCTGCCATTAAGAGTTGTTTATTAAGAATCATGAGGAAAATTGCAGCCCCTTAGGTTAAAATTTTTTCAGAATCTATCTCTAATAAGTATCTGAAAGTTACAATAAGAAGCCCAGACTCTGAACAATAAATATTTTCTCTCTCTCTAAATCATAATTTAGGAGTAACTTCCCTTATATTTGACTGATTAAATTCTGAAGAGGGTAGATGTCAAAAATATAAAATGTGTCTAAGACCTACTTAAAATCATGGGTATGTTTTTAAGGTGCTTGTGTCTCAGTTAAATTCTTATATATGAACCTAATTTTTTTTTTTTTTTTGGTGAGAAAGATTAGGTTTGTCCTAATTTGGAATAGAGCACAAGTTCGAAATAACTAAAATGAAATAAGGAAACATAATATTATCTAGTGAATTCAATTTTGACATTTAAAATTGCCATTTCCTAACTTGAGTCAAGCAAGACTCTTAAGTGATTACCAGAAGGACAATGAGATGTATGATTTAAGCTAGACACTGTAAAATCAGATGCCTGCAGAGAGTAGAGCAATGAATATGTGTGTGAGTCTGTGGGGGTAGGGAAAGAGTTTGAGTTGAAAATATGGTATACTGGCCCACAGCTTATTTAAAAGTATTCATATCAGTCTTTTTGTAAAAAATATTATACAGTGTGTCAACAAAAAACTTAATAGTCAATCTTTAAAAAACCCTACAAAATTTTATGTAAGCCAATCTGAGTATTATAACCCAGGAGATAATCCAAAGAGGCCATATGTGTACCAGAATCTGGTACATGTATGATTTTTGTGAGATGGTACATACAATCAAGTACACATCTCAGTAGAAAGTCACTGCTAATCACAAGGAACAGACATCTTAGTTAACGGTTTTAGTGCTTTTCTAAGGATGGGAAATGGAAGAATCCAGGTTCATAAAAAGTTTCTCTAAAAATATCTTAACAATCTGAAGACCAGTTCTGCCAGTTTTCTTAGAACACAAAGTACTTCATCTTAACCTTTGCCCTGATTTTGTTTCAGGGTCTGCTGTGTGCCATTGGCTGCAGTGGCTCATGACTTGTTCTTGCAGAACTGGATGATGAGCAACATGCTCTATTTTACAGTTCCTTCCTTTTCGATCTTAAAGTCCACCTAGTTTTGAGAGGCATTCCATGACCAATTTGTCTGACAGTGGTGGGGATGCTCATTCCCAGGTCAGGTCACAGTTTCATTGGTAGGCCTCTCACTGTACTAACAAGAGTAGGCCCCATTAACAGCAGCCCTAAGTCTCTGGACTGCCAATCTCACTAGTCTGTTATTGTCCAGGAAATGGTTCCCTCTTGCTGCTTGTTCTCATATCTAGAATTCCACTATTAGAATCATTGAGTATATATAACAATTAGTATACATATTGGGCACTAGTGATAAAGAACCCACCTGTCAGTGCAGAAGACGTAAGAAATGTGGGTTAGATCCCTGGATTAGGAAGATCCCCTGGAGGATGGCATGGCCACCCGCCTGTCTTCTTGCCTGGATAGTATTCTATCCCATGGACACAGGAGCCAGGCTACAGTCCATAAGGTCACAGAGTCTGACATAAATGAAGTGACTTAGTGTACATGGACACACACACCCCACAGTACATATCTGATCAATTGTTTCAAGTCACCTAATTATCATTAAGTTTTTCTGAGGCTAAGTACAACAGTCAGTAACGCGAGAAACAATAATCTTGTAACACAGGCAGAATAAAAGTATTAGAAAGCATACAAGCTTAGAAAGTATTGTTGAGTGAATGAATGAATAAATCTACTCTTATTTCAAAGGAGAGACCTCAGATCGTTAAAAAATAGCTTTTATGTCTCATCCTTGGATATTCTCTTGTCTAAGTAAAAGCTTGTTTTTACCTGCAGCCTATCTTCAAAGTCACTGAAGGATAAAACTCACCATTATGAATTCAGCGTCTTTATCTCAGCCAGTAATTATGCAGTTCCTAAATACTGCATCTACCTTAACACAGCACATACTATAGAATAGACACTGTGCCAGGTGCTGGGAATTGTGTTGAAAAGATAACCAAAAGCCAGTCCTTGCGGTAGGACACAGACAATAGCAGAAGTCATTCTGTATCAGTTAAGTTCAGTCGTTCAGTCCTGACCAACTCTTTGCAACCCATGGACTGCAGCACACCAGGCCTCCCTGTCCATCACCAGCTCGCAGAGCTTGCTCAAACTCATGTCCATTGAGTCGGTGATGCTATCCAACCATATTATCCTCTGTTGTCCCCTTCTCCTCCAGCCTTCAATTTTTCCCAGTATCAGGGTCTTTTCCAATGAGTCAGCTCTTCGCATCAGGTGGCCAAAGTATTGGAACTTCAGCTTCAGCATCGTCCTTCCAATGAATATGCAGGACTGATTTCCTTGGATTGACTGGTTTGATTTTCTTGCAGTACAAGGGACTCTCAAGAATCTTTTCCAACAGCACAGTTCAAAAACATCAATTATTTTGTACTCGGCTTTCTTTATATTCCAATTCTCACATCCATACTTGACTACTGGAAAAGGTATAGCTTTGACTAGACAGACATTTGTCAGCAAAGTAATGGCTCTGCTTTTTAAGATGCTGTCTAGGTTGATCATAGCTTTTCTTCCAAGGAGCAAGTTTCTTTTAATTTTATGGCTGTAGTCACCATATGCAGTGATTTTGGAACCCAAGAAAATAAAGTCTGACACTGTTTCCATTGTTTCCCCATCTATTTTCCATGAAGTGATGGGACCAGGTGCCATGATCTTTGTTTATTTAATGTTGAGTTTTGAGCCAGCTTTTTCACTCTCCTCTTTCACTTTCATCAAGAGGCTTTTCAGTTCTTCTGCTCTTTTTCTCATAAGGGTGATATTATCTGCATATCTGAGGTTATTGATATTTCTCCCTGAAGTCTTGATTTCAGCCTGTGCTTCATCCAGCTGGCATTTTTCATGATGTATTCTGCATATAAGTTAAATAAACAAGGAGACAGTATACAGCTTTGACGTACTCCTTTTCCTGTTTGGAACCAGTCTGTTGTTTCCATGTCCAGTTCTAACTGTTGCTTCCTGACCTGCATACAGACTTCTCATGAGGCATGTCAGATTTGGTATTTCCACGTCTTTCAGAATTTCCCACAGTTTGTTTTGATCCACACAATCAAAGGCTGGTGTAGTCAATAAAGCACATATTTGTCTGGAACTCTCTTGCTTTTTCTATGATGCAATAGATATTGGCAATTTGATCTCTGGTTCCTCTACCTTTGCTAAATCCAGCTTGAACATCTGGAAGTTCAGAGTTCATATACTGTTGAAGCCTGGCTTGGAGAATTTTGAGCATTACTTTACTAGTGTGTGAGATGAGAACAATTGTGTGGTAGTTTGAACATTGTTTGGCATTGCCTTTCTTTGGGATTGGAATGAAAACCCACCTTTTCTAGTCCTGTTCCAAATTTGTTGGCATATTGAGTGCAGCTCTTTAGTAGTATCATCTTTTAGGACTTGCAATAGCTCAACTGGAATTCCATCAGCTCCACTAGCTTTGTTCATAGTGATGCTTTCTAAGGCCCGCTTGACTTCACATTCCAGGATGTCTGGCTCTAGGTGAGTGATCACATCATTGTGGTTATCTGGGTCATTAAGATCTTTTTTGTACAGTTTTTCTGTGTATTCTTGGCACCTCTTCTTAATATCTTCTGCTTCTGTTAGGTCCATACCATTTCTGTCCTTTATTGTGTCAATCTTTGCATGAAATGTTCCCTTGATGTCTCTAATTNATCATCGTGGTTATCTGGGTCATTAAGATCTTTTTTGTACAGTTTTTCTGTGTATTCTTGGCACCTCTTCTTAATATCTTCTGCTTCTGTTAGGTCCATACCATTTCTGTCCTTTATTGTGTCAATCTTTGCATGAAATGTTCCCTTGATGTCTCTAATTTTCTTGAAGAGATCTCCAGTCTCTCCCATTCTATTGTTTCCCTCTATTTCTTTGCATTGATCACTGAAGAAGGCTTTCTTACCTCTCCTTGCTCTTCTTTGGAACTCTACATTCAGATGGGTATATTTTTCCTTTTCTCTTTTGCCTTTTGCTTCTCTTCTTTTCTCAGCTGTCTGTAAGGCCTACTCAGAAAACCGTTTGCCCTTTTGCATTTCTTTTTCTCGAGGATGGTCTGTATCACTACCTCTGTACAATGTCACAAACCTCTGTCCATAGTTCTTTGGGCTCTCCATCAGATTTAAAGCTTTGAATCTATTTTTAACCTCCACTGTATAATCTTAAGGGATTTGATTTAGATCATACTGAATAAGCTTGCAGTTTTCCCTGCTTTCTTCAATTTGAGCCTAAATTTTCCAATAAGGGGCTCATGATCTGAGCCACAGTCAGTTCCAGGTCTTGTTTTTGCTGACTGTATAGAACTTCTCCAATTTCGGCTGCAGAGAACATCATCAATCTGAGAATGTCATCAATCTGATTTGGTGTTGACCATGTGGTGATATCCATGTGTACTCACCTCTCTTGTGTTGTTGGAAGGAGGTATTTGATATGACCCTTGTGTTCTTTTGACAAAACTCTTCTTGCCTTTGCCCTACTTCATTTTGTTCTCCAAGGCCAAAGTTGCCTTCCACGTATCTCTTGACTTCACACATCTGCATTCTAATCCCCTATGATGAAAAGGATCTTTTTTTTGGTGTTAGTTCTAGAAGATCTTGTAGGTCTTCATAGAACTGGTCAGTTTCAGCTTCTTTGGCATCAGTGGTTGGGGCATTAAACTTGGTTTATAGTGATGTTGAATGGTTTGTCTTGAAAATGAGCTGAGATCATTCTGTCAGTTTTGAGATTGCACCCAAGTACTGCATGTTGGACTCTCTTGATGACTTTGAGGGCTATTATATTTCTTCTAAGGGATTCTTGCCCATAGTCATAGATGTAATAGTCATCTGAATTAAGTTCACCCATTCCCATTCATTTTAGTTTACTGATCCCTAAGATTTTGATGTTCAATTTTGCCATCTCCTGCTTGACCAACCAATTTACTTTCATTCATAGACCTAAGATTCCAGGCTCCTATGCAATATTTTTCTGACAGCAGTGTATTTGACTTTCACCACCAGACACTTCCACAACTGGGCATCATTTCCACTTTGATAGTCTCTTCATTCTGACTGGAGCTGTTAGTAATTTACCCCCCAATAAAACATTTTGGACACCATCTGACCTGCGAGGATCTTTTTCCAGTGTAATATAGGATCATTTTCCAGTGTAATATCTTTTTGTCTTTTCGTAATGTCCATGGGGTTCTTGTGGCAAGAATACTGAAGTGAGGTACCATTTCTTCCTCCTGTGGACCATGTTTTGTCAGAACTGTTCACTGTGACCCTCCTGTCTTGAGTGGCCCTGAGTGGCATGGCTCATAGTTTCACTGAGTTATGCAAGTCTGTTCGCCACAACAAGGCTATGATCCATGAAGAGGTCAAGTAGTATAGTTTGTAACATGAATAGGTCATAAATAAGTAGTGAAGATAAGAACTAACATTAGGTGTGGCCTCGTATCTGTCCAGGTCATCTGACCAGTCTCTTTTACAGCAATCAGTGTCTTTAAGGGAAATGATATATTGGCACTGAGCATAAGTTAACCAAAGATGTCTGCACATACAAGGCAAGGGGTCATCAGGACCCCTCATAGGATTGAGAAAGGAATGTCATCTTCTAAAGAGATACATAGCTGGTTGCCAGAAGGAAGAAAATTGATCTTTATGGCTGAGCAGGTATTTCTGCCACTGGGGAGATCTCGTTAATACATAATGCAGATGCATAGTGCACACTAGAGGGAAGGGAGGAGGCCCAAAGAGGCAGGAAATGATTATTTTTAAAAATTTGTTGTCTTGAGTTCAAGTAGATATTTTTATTTCATCACATGCCCTAAATAGATGCAGTGTTAAATTCAACTTATTACCAATATCATTGTATCCTGAATAATTGGTAAACCAGAAGTAATCCAAGTAATACTATGTAAGAGATAGTTATTTGCTTAGAAGTAGGGAAAAAAGGCCACATCCTTGTCCTCTTAATTGTTTCCTTTAAAAGGTGTCTCTACTTTTAATAATGGAAAGAATTTAAAGAAAAAATATCTTGAGTAGAGAACTCTATTTATTTTCTCATGATAGCATGCCCTGAGTTATTATCCAGCAAACAGCATGAGTTTGTAAAAGATAAGAAGTAAGGAGGAATAAAACTTGTTAGCAATTAAGGGACTATTTAGCACAGGTATGTTTGACAGCAAGCATGAAATTGAAGTTCAGAAATGGAAATAAAGCAAAGGTTCATATCATACTAATTTATTCTCTGAATCTTTGTTCCTGGAGGGGAAATTGGGGGAAAAAGCAATGCCATGTTCAATGGCATAGAATGGGCAGTAGTGTACAAATCTCACTGTTTGTCTGAATTACATGGCATATTTTAAAAACCACATTACAACTTACCTTCCTCCATGTATACACATATTTCAACACCCCTCCACCCTCCAATATTTTGTTCTGCTAAGTCTGTCATGGGATTTCTGTTTTCAAAACACTTCCCTGTTTACAATAGCTAAGACATGGAAGCAACCTAGATGTCCACTGATAGACAAATGGACAAGAAAGCTGTGAAACATATACACAATGGAATATTACTCACCTATTAAAAAGACATTTGAATCAGTTCTAATGAGATGGATGAAACTGGAGTGTATTATACAGAGTGAAGTATGTCAGAAAGAAAAACACCAATACAGTATATTAACACGTGTATATGGAATTTAGAAGGATGGTAACAATGACCCTATATGTGAGACAGCAAAAGAGACACAGATATAAAGAACAGAGTTTTGGATTCTGTGGGGGAAGGCGAGGGTGGGACGATTTGAGAGAATAGTGTTGAAACGTGTATATTACCATATGTGAAAGAGATCACCAGTCAAAATCTGATGCATGATTCAGGGCACTCAAAGCTGGTGCACTGGGACAACCTGAGGGGTGGGATGGGGAGGGAGTTGGGAAGGGGCCCCAGTATGGGGACACATGTACACTCATGGCTGATTCACATCAGTGTATGGCAAAAGCCACTATAATAGTGTAAAGAAATTAGCCTCCAGTTAAATAAATAAAAAAGAACACTGCCCAAGTAATTTAAATGCTAGTGACTTATGGGTTATTATTTGTTTGAAGATGTATCATCCTTTCATATGCTTAAAATTCATCTTTAACAAGAGAGTTTTGAGGTAAAAGTTAAGGAAACCCCCAATATTGGGGGAAGGATGACTCCAATACAATAGTGGTATGTCAAATGAAGAAAGAGGTAAAAGAAGATTGAGAATTGTTCACTGAGATGTCAGTAAACAATGTTTACACTAATGTAAACATAGTGTGCAAATATTGGGAGGGGATAGAATGTTGAATTCTGTATTATACAGAGTGAAGTATGTCAGAAAGAAAAACACCAATACAGTATATTAACACGTGTATATGGAATTTAGAAGGATGGTAACAATGACCCTATATGTGAGACAGCAAAAGAGACACAGATATAAAGAACAGAGTTTTGGATTCTGTGGGGGAAGGCGAGGGTGGGACGATTTGAGAGAATAGTGTTGAAACGTGTATATTACCATATGTGAAAGAGATCACCAGTCAAAATCTGATGCATGATTCAGGGCACTCAAAGCTGGTGCACTGGGACAACCTGAGGGGTGGGATGGGGAGGGAGTTGGGAAGGGGCCCCAGTATGGGGACACATGTACACTCATGGCTGATTCACATCAGTGTATGGCAAAAGCCACTATAATAGTGTAAAGAAATTAGCCTCCAGTTAAATAAATAAAAAAGAACACTGCCCAAGTAATTTAAATGCTAGTGACTTATGGGTTATTATTTGTTTGAAGATGTATCATCCTTTCATATGCTTAAAATTCATCTTTAACAAGAGAGTTTTGAGGTAAAAGTTAAGGAAACCCCCAATATTGGGGGAAGGATGACTCCAATACAATAGTGGTATGTCAAATGAAGAAAGAGGTAAAAGAAGATTGAGAATTGTTCACTGAGATGTCAGTAAACAATGTTTACACTAATGTAAACATAGTGTGCAAATATTGGGAGGGGATAGAATGTTGAATTCGTATATTTATCAAACAAGCATATATTTAATGTTTAATCAAACTATTAAAGGATTTAGAATATTTGTACTAAATGGGGTTTGAAAAAATATAGTCTGAATGTTAGTATCAGAAGTAGGTTTTACTTCACACACTAACACTTTGATTGTTAGTAGTTGTCTAGAGCACTCTGTTGACAGAGTGACCTAGGTTCAGCCTAGGCTCAAAAGTGTGCAGTAATCAATTAGTGATGTCTGACCTGGAAATAGAGATGCATGTGTTTATACCCATGACATCTGTCCTCTTTCCCTAAGATAGTATTATTTTTGTGTTTGTAAATCATATCAAGAAGTTTTTTTTAATGTTTCTCTTCTACTCTCAAGTGTACGTATTGTAAATTGCCCTGACACCAGATAAATTGTAAGCATTGATGCTGAATAATCTGTGTATACTTCAACTGATATTTTACGTCTAATTCTTAATGGCAACACAGCAAGTTCTACAATTGTGTATCTCTTTGGGGAGAGCCACAGTTCTTTATTTCTCTTTGTCTTATTGAATATACAGTGGGGAGAACTTGTTAAGCAGTAAGTATTTACAAGTTAGAGATTCTAGAATCTAGAATTGTTAAATGGTTAGTTGAACATCATTGAACAGCATGGCGCTTTGAGGAAGGATGGCTGAAGGAGATGTCCCTGTTAGAGAACTGTTTTTTAAAATGATCACAAAGGGATGGCAGAATTGCCAGCTGAATGCAGGGAGAAAGAAGGAGTAAATGTGCACTGCTGTAAGGCAGTTTCATCTGAAACTGAGAGATTCAAGTGAGACCCAAGATTGAGGACGAATTGGATCAGAGACCTCAAAAAGAGAAAATGGGCCTTGCTGGCTTATAGTATAGTTTATCTTCTCCCTTGCCTGACAACAAAGACTTCAGAGTCTAGAATACCTGAGGTTTTCTCAGACACTTTTGACCTCTTGTTATCTTTCTAGCATATGTTTTAACACTTTGGGTAACTCACTGAGACTTGAGTGTGTGTCTGATTTTGAAAAACCGATTTTGTGGCTTGGATAAAGCCAGAGAAATTGTATACCTATATAGTAGATGTTTCACCCTTGATTAGATTTTAATGTATTTTTTAGCTCCAGGGAGGAGACTGTGCTTTTCATCCACATGTGGTGTCTTGCATGCCCACTTGTAGTTGGCAATGTTGTGATGATTACATGCATATGGTTCTATAACGGTTTAAACTGTGTCTTACTGAATAACATGCTAAACGGGATTTGATCATTCTCTCCAGGCTGTAGAAAATGGTTTAGCTGGTTACAACTTGATTGCCTTCCCTCCGACCCCCTCTTCTCTTTCTCTCATGTTTACATTGTTGTTTCATTTTGAAAATAAAGTTGAAGTACTGAGGTATACCTTGATCACATTTTCCAAAGGACAGGAAAACAAACCATAATAAAGAAGGATGCAGTTCAAGCAGGAAATGCTTAGTACAGTTCTGTTAAGAGCAGCCTCTGTGATGGATGGTCTCTGATGGTCTAGTCCAGAATTTCAGGCTTAGTTGAGCATCATGTGAAATCAGGCTACTTTGTATGGGTTTTCTAGCTAAAGAGATCTTCATTTATAGATGTAAAAATAGAAGACTGAGAAAGAACCCAGGAGAACCAGGTCTCTGGAGGGGCACCCATTTGTAGAAGGGTAGTTCCAGTCCATTTACATTAGAGGGTGGCTGGCTCTGAAAGCCATTCTTGAACTAAGGTCAGCAATTGAAGACTAGGGAGGCCAGCTCATGTCCATTAGGAATCTGGTAGTTATCTCTTACTGAACAGAGGCATAAGACCCAAAGACAGAGTCTAGAGACTGTAGAAAATAGATAATTCATACAGGTGTTTCACTGGAGGCAGATAAATTCAAAGGTCAAAGAATCAAGTAGCAATTCTGGATGGCCAAAAAGTTTGAAACTGTCAGTCAAAATATGAGTGGACCAAGGGCAAACTATAAAGATCTAAAGGCAAAGATTATAAATAATTCATTGATATGACATCGGGAAAATTTCCTCTGACCAGAAGCCACAAAATACAACAGGATTTGCATTATTTTCAGGGTGGACCTGGGGTAACCCAGGGACCAACTAAAGTCACAGTGATCCGATTTGGAGAGATCAAATCAAGCAAGCACCTTTCTGACTCTGAGAGCTCATAAGGTGAAGGTGAAGAGTGATTGGGAAACTTAGTAAATTTAGAGTTAGAATCCTGTTAACTTCTGTGGATGCCCTCTATTAATTAGAAGTTTCAGTGCTTATTCTGTACCCTTCTCAGCTGGTTTATGAGAATCAAATTGAAAAATTTGAATATATCCTAAAATATTATTCAGATCTCCAGTTTTATCTTTTGAAATATTATAAATAAATGCCAGTTGAAGTATAACTTATATGCAGCAAATTATCACATCATTCATTTTGCTTTGTCATCTCCTCAAATACTTAGGAAATTCAACATGCTTTGGATTTCAAGGTCAACTTATGTCTTGCCCTCTTGAACACTTGACAGGTGGCCTTTGCTCACCTCTTCCCATACAGATCCATGAAATGTTTGCAAATACTAGGGTTGGAATAATCTTCCAGCAATTAGGTCTAATTAATGTATAAAGCTAGAATAAAAAAGTAATATACACTTGATATAGAAATGAGAGTCAGGTAAGCCATTCTATTTGAGTTTCAGGCCTATCACAGTCAAGACCTATTCTGTGAATGGTCTGAATCCCCCCTATTCCCAAATGTAACCTCACTGCCACTACTGGCTGTGTCTACCCAAGAGGTCATTCCTCAGATTTAACCATGTTTTCAGAATTAGCCTATTATTTCTCTTTTTTAAAAAAAATCTCACAGCATTGCCATGAATTTCAAGTGAGGCACTTAGGTGGGCATGTTTTACAAACTATAGAGTACTATACAGATATAGAGAGAAAGTTAAAAGTTAGAAGATACTGGTTTAAGATCCAGTCCTGGGTGCTAATTGTTTGATTTTAAGGAGCCCTGCTTATGTCTCTTGATCTAAATCTTTTGTAAGAAAGATGAAGCTTAATATTTCTGCCCTGTTAATCACAAAATGTAAAAGGTGATTTTTGTTACTTATTGTATAAATCTTCCTGTCTGGAGATACCTATTTACCATGTTATTCATGTACTTATTTCTCTGATTGCAGTCTTCTATTTATTTATTTATTTACTTGAAAAGTATGTGTTACTTTAAAATACTTATGTAAGTTGATGAGATGAATTTATTCAAAATTACTAAAACAATCAACATTGTACAAAATGTAATTTTCAGTGAAATAAACTATATTATATTCTTCAGAACATATTTTAGCAGGTAACGTAAGGAAACTTTTCCCATGTTTTAATCCTATCAGACAATTGTATAGGATTTGGCGCCAGATGAGAGTTCTACAAATTTTAGCTTTTATTTTAAACAGAAATACTCATATTCATTTTTCCCATTGAATCTTTTATTCTTAAGAACATTTATATAGTTATTTCTGGCATTTTATATTTCACTATGATAGCTGGTTCATATATTATTAGGTTTCTATTATTAAATTGCTATTCTTTTTTCAAAAGTATTTTAAGTTTCTTTCATTTTCTTTGACATCTTCCAAATTTATTTTCCTCTTCCCCTTACCATGATTATCAGGTCTAATCTTGACTATGATAGTCAAATTCAATATCTTATTAACTAATATTTGCTATATTATTTGTGTGAAGTTCATAGTATCCTCTCATAGAACTAGTTTATTATCTTTTCTACCTCCATAATCTATAGCCATTTATGCAAATTAGAAGAATGGTATGTTAGTTTTTCCAAAAAACCTTAATTCATTGTATAATCAGAATTAGTCTTTTGGTTCATAAAATCTTATTAGAAAAGGTAGATATACAAATCTTTTATTACTGAAAAATAATAAACACGAATGTTTTAGGTTAGTCAACATTAATGACTGACCCAGAGGGATAGGATGGGAAGGGAGGTGGGAGCGGGGTTTTACTTTTTATTAAAAAAATAAAAAATTGTTTTTAACAAATGATTTTCCTTTCCCTATTTGTGAATACAATATTATTTTATGTATTCATGATAGAATATCTCAAGCTGCCATAATCTACCTTAACTTTCTCACTTGATTCCTCATGATTCCTCATTTGAACTCTAAATATTCAGAAAAGCTGCAGCCACATCTGCTAAGATATTGTGTTTGTTATTGAAGGAAGGAATAAAAATTATACGTAGTAATAGACAGCATATCAATATTGTCTTCAATGTCTCTGGCCACTGACTGGCGATAAATCATCCAAAGCCACCTTTATCTGACAGTGTATAACATAACTACTTATTTGAGATAGCTTTGGTTTATTGAACAGCATTCTTGTGTGCATGCAAACACATACACACACACATGCACACATCAGTACGACTCATATTTCCCTTCCTTACTGCCATGCAACTTAATATTTGAATGCATCTAGAAAGACTTCCCTTTACTGTCCCTCTTGGGTTTCTTTAGTGCAAAGTCATGTCTAATTAATAACTCAAAGACCCCCACCTGCCTTCCTCTTCTTTTTGGTAAAGTTTCAATTGTTTCCTTATATATAGAAACCCAGACGAAGGAGCGCTGTGAGAGCTCCAAGTGCTATACGGAGTTGCTAGATACCTTTAATACTAAAATCAATTAATGCAGAAGGCTTTATTGATTTCATTGGCTACTGAGTGCTCTGTGGGTCCCTCAGGAAGATGAGGTATCATCTCTGACACTCGGAAAGCCTAAGACAAGCACCTATGGAGCAAATTTGGGTCCTAAGACCAGCATGTATGGAACAAATTAGGTATTTTTTTCCTTAACCATTTTCTGAGTCTGAAAAAAAATGTTAACCTTAGTTTTTTTGTCCATCTTGATCAGTCACAAATATACATAAATATATAGATTTTATATCTTTATATCATCTCACATTTTCTTTCTATCAGTCTGTCATCTGTCTACCTATAATATTGGATGAGCAACCACGCAGGTCATGGAAATGACCCTCCCATAATCTTACTCAGTTATCTCTCTGATTTATATCCCTCACTTCAGCCTTATCAGAATTTTATTCATATTATAGCCATGCACTATGCTCGCTTAGACTTTGAATGTTCACACAGTTTCCTAACTAAAATGTACTGTTTTAATACTGTATGATGTCACTTAAGGGCTTTCCTCGTGGCTCAGAGGTAGAACTTAAAAGTACACCAAAGTAGCAAATATAACAAAAGAAAGGAAGCAGGCTCACAGATACAAACTAGTGGTTACCAGTTGTGTGGAATCACATGTGGGAGGTGCATACTACTGGGATAACGCTACGAGTATGTATTGTACAATGTGGAAAATATAGCCAATATTTTGTAATAATTGTAAATGCAGTTTAACCTTTAAAAAGTGTATGTGTATATATTTTTCAAATGTGAAACATACAGTCTTTTCCAAGTTTCCTGAAAAATTCCTAGTACTTATTCATTAGGTTTCCGAATTTAAGCATCCCCTTTTCTAGGAAACATTTCCTGACATCACCTCCCCATACGTCTAGGCTAGTGGACAAATAATGAATCTTAGTCCACAAATAAAGTATATAGAAATAGGCATTTCTTCAAATAACCCAGTTTATTTTATATTTGTAGTCCTCAGTATGAAGTGTAAGTAGAAAATTAGTTTTAGTCATTGTGGATCCTCCCCTTCTATTTGAAGGGGGCTTCTTTTTCTTTTTCTTCATCATCATCATCATCGTCACGGAACTCATCTTTAATCTTCATAACAGCCTTGGGGATAGATATTAGTACTGATGATAAATATAAATTACAGAGTTAAATAGTTTTCATTTGGTTCAGTTGCAGACACCAACACTCTGAATTCAGAGCCTGTGCATTTAATCACTCTGTTACACTATACATTGCTCAAGGCATCATTGTGGCAGGGCCATGTTCAACTGATGCTTTAGTCTGTCTACACAGATGCCGTCTGGCCCTGGATCCATCATCTTTACTGGTCTGAAGGAGATGTCTCTCATTATCATCTAAGTGTTTCCTTTTGGTTCAGCAATGTTTTTCTCTGTTTGTATGCTATTCTCAAGCACAAGACTCTGAGTCAGCGTGGCAATAGAATGAGGAAACCGCTGTGACTCTATCTAACGTTATACCTGTCTATAACCACTGAAAAGATGTGTTCTTGTGTCCTATCTCTTGGCTCTTGTTGGGCTCTTCTTAGGATGCAAGAAACTGTCCCCAGATCCAACATGTTCTCCAGGGATTTTGTCCTATGAACTAGTTTACAGACTGTCTTTTTTGGGGATTCAAAAGTGCCTACTCATTTATGAGTTCCCTTGCACTTTTCTCTTTTCCTATATCTAAGGAATTATTTTCTCATCTGGTAGGAGAAGACCTTTGCTCTTTTTCATGAGACTTTCCTTTGAGTCTTTTTATGGACCAGGCTGCTGCTGGCTGCTAAGTCACTTTAGTTGTGTCTGACTCTGTGTGACCCTACAGACGGCAGCCCACCAGGCTCCCCCGTCCCTGGGATTCTCCAGGCAAGAACACTGGAGTAGGTTGCCATTTCCTTCTCCAATGCATGAAAGTGAAAAGTGAAAGTGAAGCCGCTCAGTTGTGTCTGACTCTTAGCGACCCCATGGACTGTAGCCTACCTGGCTCTTCCATCCATGGGATTTTCCAAGCAAGAGTACTGGAGTGGGTTGCCATTGCCTTCTTTGCATAAATAACTGAAGGACATGTAAATAAGTGAATCATCTAAGCAGACCACCACTGAAGGCTTTTAGCCTAGCTTATCATTATAAGATTTGGAAAAAAGTGCCCATTTTGAATTGGATGAACTCATTCAATCTTGGTCTCTCAGGCTTTATCTCCTGTTTTTATGTGGGTCGAAGATGATGTCTTCTCACTCTAAGTGACATCCACTGGCCTAGAGTGAGAAGCCCGATCTACCAGGGTGGTTTTGAGGACTGAGAAATCTCTTGGCATGAACAGTTGGTTCAACTTCTGCACTAAGAGACTTCCGCAGACTTAACAGGGCTTCTAGCCGTCTAAGACCATGTTCCTGGGACAACCAGCCTCTTTGACTTTCTCTCTGTAAAAGCTCAGGGCTGGAAAAAAAAACATTGTTTGTTCCAGCCAACTCCTGAAGGTAGGCCCCTGACCTCCTCATCTTTTTTTTGGAATTTACTTTTTATTGAAGTATATTTGAATTACAATATTGTGTTAATTCCTGCTGTACAGAAAAGTGACTCTGTTATACACATACACATACACGCACACACACACATATATGTATATTCTTTTCATATTCTTTTCCATTATGGTTTATCTCAGGCTATCAAATATAGTCCCTTGTGCTATATAGTAGGATTTTGTTGTCTATCCATTCTATATAAAGCAGTTTGCCTCTGCTAATTCCAAACTCCAAATCCAAACCTCTCCCACCCTCCTCCCACTTGGCAACCACTCATTTATTCTCTATGTCCCTGTTTCTGTTTCATAGATAGTTTCATTTGTCTGATCTCTCTTTCTTAGAGCATTTACTGAAAAGGGCTTATAATTGGGGGTCCTTTTTCCTCCCTTTGAGATATGTATCAGGATGAATCACCTAGTACCTGGGAGTGTCTTTCTCAAAGACTTGAAAGTCATTCCTTTGAAATTAACCTTCAGGAAGGATATGGCCTCTGTCTTCTAGTTCTGTCGGATGACAGCATCCCATTCTCCATAACTGCCAACAAGCAGACCCACTGCCCTAATCACCTGTCCTTTGATTAACCCTTTGCAATTTTTCACTTGGGTCCCCCTTCTCCCCCTCCCTACATCTTCATTCTCTCTTTAAAATGCCCAGTCACTTCAGTGTAAATTAAATCAAATGATGTTCAATTCTTTCTCCTAATGCCAGTGTGTGTGTGTGCTCAGTTGCTCCATGTCTGGCTCTTTGTGACCCCATGGATTGTAGCCCACCGGGCTCCTCTGTCCGTGGGATTTTCCTGGCAAGAATACTAGAGTGGGCTGACATTTCCTCCTCCAGAGGATCTTCCTGGCCCAGGGATCGAACCCACATCTTCTGCAGCTCCTGCATTGGCATGTGAGTTCTTTACCACTGAGCCACGTGGGAAGCCCTTCTACTGCCAGTAGTTATTGAATAAAATCTATTTCCAAGGCTTTAGTTAACATCTGGCTTTGTTTATCTTTGGCAGTTGTCATGTCCATACCTATCTATTATGCAGATACAATAGATGGTCTTGATTTTCAAAAGGACTCCAAAGAAATTAGAAGAAAGCGTTCATATAGTATAGAGACAGAGTATCAGTTTTAAAGAAGAGGTGGGAAACCTACCGTATCAAAAGTATTCCCGTAGCTCCTGCCCTGTGTGGCTGTGTGGTGTAGGTGACCTGTGAAGCTCAGAATATACACAGGTAAATAATTTGCTGATCACATGCTAGGATGATTATTTTTACATAAACTCGTAATTTCACAGTAATGCCAACATTAATATTTGTTGACTGCTCACTCTATATATCCCTGGTACTGTGCTAAAACACTTGACGTGTATGATCTCATTTAATCTCTCTAAATGTCCTACAGTATAGGTGCTATTGTCATCCACACTTCATAGAAAGGATACTGGAAATCTGGGAACACAAATGATTTCCCCCAAATCACACAGTTAACTTAAGAGACTAAACTAGCACTAAACCAACTCTTTGACCTGAAAACCCATAGACTCCATCACCAAGCCTTGCTGGCTCACTTTAATACTGGGAAATGGACAAGTACACAAATAACCATTATGCAAGGTAGGCTATTGTGCATATCAGAGATATAGGAGGGAAAGATAATGCTTGTTCAGGGAACTTTTAAAAATCATGAGATTAATGGAGAGGAACTAATTAACACTGTTTTTGCTATCCTCATGAGTCTAGAAAACTTTACCATTTTTCTGGAGAATCTGAACTTTAAATTTAGGAATGCACTTAATTACCCCTGTGCTCTATCAGTTACTGGGTAACATTCTATTTATGTAACTTCCTCTCTCTCTCTTCCTTTACTGTTGCTTCCTCTGAATCATTTTCATAGAGTTGAATAAATCTGAAAGCTAATTTTTGGCAAGGCCCANTTTAGGAATGCACTTAATTACCCCTGTGCTCTATCAGTTACTGGGTAACATTCTATTTATGTAACTTCCTCTCTCTCTCTTCCTTTACTGTTGCTTCCTCTGAATCATTTTCATAGAGTTGAATAAATCTGAAAGCTGATTTTTGGCAAGGCCCACCACTTCAGCAGAGAAATAGAGGTAGATAATAAAGTAACTTTGAGTCAGGGTGTTACAGCAGTGCAGTCATCCTTAGATGTGGCTAGATTGGCTGGATTCGTCACTCTAACTGAGCCCTGAGTACTGGGAATCATTATCTTTGCTCTCTTGACATTAACTGAAGAAAATCCAAGTCAGACATTGTCTCTTAGTCAGTGTCAAGAAGTGTTACAATTATTCAATGATCTTTTTATTACTAGTCTTACTGAGAAAAAAAAACCCAAAAAACTCAGGGTGGCTTTATCTCTTAACCATAACTAGCATGTCTGAAAAGAATGATTTTCAAAAGCACTATTCAAGTCTCATGGCCTTCAGACCTGGACAAAGATGTGCCCAGGCCCTATCTCCTTAGAGATTCATTGGCTTTTTCCATTTAACTAGGTCCATGAACTGAATCGTTCTGCTTCAGAAATCATAAAGTTTATTTTGCCATTTATTAAAAGCAGCATCAGCAAACTGAAGGTTCTGGAATTTGAATTGCATTCCCCATGTGGGGCACCATATATTTGTAAAGGCACTCATAGCCCCAGTAATGACAATGGAGTGAGATTATAAGATTGGTACTTGCCAAAGGTTCAAGAGACTATTTCCTATAAACTAATTTCTGCCGTAATTGTCAAAGGATGACAGCATTGCAGCTGGAAGGAGTCTTAGGAAGTTCTCTTGACAGTAAGGAGGGGAGAAGAAGAGAAAAATGTTTTAGTCAGAAACATTCTAGCTGGAAGACATTGGGGAAAGTACTTGACATTCTGAGGCTTAGCTTTTTAAATCTATAATGTAATAAATATTCTTATCTTATATTCCTATTAAGTAATATTCAGTGCAATACCTGACATGTATGGTAGTGCCCAAAAGTTTTAGTTACTGCTTCAGTATCATCATCAACCTTTTCACTATCATCTGCATCAGACTGGGACTTCCCTGATGGCTCAGATAGTAAAGAATCTGCCTGAAATGCAGGAGACCTGGGTTTCATCTCTGGGTTGGGAAAATCCCCTGAAGAAGGGAATGGCAACCCACTCCAATATTCTTGCCTGGAGAATTCCATGGCCAGGGGAGCCTGGTAGGCTATGGTCCATGGGATCACAGAGTCAGATACGACTGTGCGACTAACACCCCTGCACCCATCCACCCACACTCACACACGCAGAGAACATCAGACTATAGCCAGCAGATCAAATCTGTAAATAAAATGTTATTTGAACAGTCAAATCCAGCAGATAACCCATGTCTATGGCTGTTTCTGTCATAGAGGACAGGATGATTAGTTGTAGTAGAGATTTTAGAGAAAGACATCCACTCCTCCCAATCAGTGGTTTTAAAGCCCCTAGTAAATAATACAAGAGCCAAGAAACAACTCTGGATTCTAGCCCTGCCCATTGTATATACTGGGGTTTTGCGTATGATTTTATTATAGAAAAACTTAGGAAAGGGAAAATAGAAGGCCTGAAGTTGAGGAAAGTACCCTGGTGATGTTTTGTTCTTTGTTTCTTTCCTGAAGAGAAAGAGTTGCCCCTTTGAGTTACTGGGTGAGGGGCTGGAAGAAGGAAGAGAAGGACATATCAGGGAGGTTAGGATTGCCCCAGTAAAGACAGACTAGTAAGAAAGGAAATGGAGGATTTGTGAAACTGTAGGTAGTTTTCAGTTGATGGGGCATTGAATATGGTGTTGGGAATGTGGAGTTGGAAGATGAAATTAGCCAGATGTTATGGTTGATTCCAATATTACCTTAAGGAACTGTGACTCGACCTTATAGGAGATGGGGGATTTCAAAGAGTGGGAGACAAAAACTGAAATTCTGAGTTTTCCTTTTGGATTGGACAATTGTGACAGAGATAATGGCCCCCAAAAGAGGCTGATAATGAAATGGAGGCAAGAACAACAACTGGGAAGTGATGTTGCTGGTACGTGAAATGTATATTTTCCTAATTCACATGTCTGTTAGCCAAATGTTGCCAGGACTAGAAAACTCTGGAAAATTCAGACTGACTAGAGGTAAATGTAACTTTTTTCTGAACTTTGAATTAAATTATTTTTAATTTATGGAAGTCCAGATCAAAAGAGCTACCATGTCCCATTATACGCTATGATATGGTATATCATGATATGGTATGATATCTCATGATAGGGGATGACAGAGGATGAGATGTTTGGATGGCATCACTGACTCATGATTTGACGTGACATGAGTTTGAGCAAGCTCCAGGAGTTGGTGATGGACAGGTGTGCTGCAGTCCATGGGGTCGCAAAGAGTCGGACACGACTGAGTGACTGAACTGAACTGAACTGATGTTTCATGAAGAGTGTATTAAAGAAAAAACATCACATGCTCTTTAAAATGAAAAAAGTAGTGTTCACATATGGTTCTATGAATGTCAGGCTCATGGTGGTAGTTATCACTACCAGCATTTCATGTACTGAATGCTAAACTGTGAAATAGTAATTTTATAGGCATTAGTTCTTAGGATACGAGAACTTTTGAGGTAGTCGCTGGTATCATTCCTGTTGTACATGTAAAGAGGCTTAGAGAGGTGGAGTAATATGCCAAAAGTTACATGAGTTATAAATAGCATAGCTCCGATCTGAGCTCAGATTTTGTCTCTCTTCCATAGAACACACTATTCATGAGTGCTGCTGCTGCTAAGCCACTTCAGTCATGTCCGACTCTGTGTGACCCCATAAACAGCAGCCCACCAGGCTCCCCCGTCCCTGGGATCCTCCAGGCAAGAACACTGGAGTGGGTTGCCATTTCCTTCTCTAATGCATGAAAGTGAAAAGAAAAAGTGAAGTCGCTCAGTCATATCTGACTCTTCGCGACCCCATGGACTGCAGCCCACCAGGCTCCTCCGTCCATGGGATTTTCCAAGCAAGAGTCCTGGAGTGGGGTGCCATTGCCTTCTGTGATGATATATATGTGAGTATATGTATATATTCTTTATAATCTCTCCCTATAGCATAAAATACTCTGTCTTCTAATAGGATAGATGTGCTCTTTTTTTCTGTTTTATAGTTTATATAATGCTGCAAATAGTAGTATGTAGTTTTTTCTGAGTAATTTTATTCAGTATTATGTTCAAGACATTAATTAATATTGTGTGTAATTATAATTTGTTTATCCTTATGACTTTAGCACATTTTACCATATTTAAATATATCATCATTGTTTAAAAATATCTATTCCACTGTTGAATGCCATTTGGGTAGTTTCCAGTTTGAAATTTGGAAAGTATTTGATTCCATATAATGTTGCTATGAAGATTTTTACACAGCCTCTTTTGGTGAACACATATGCATTTCTGTTAAGTGTATAATTAGTAATAGAATTTCTAGGTCAAAAAGATATAGTTTTGTTGCAGAGATCTATGCAGGTATTCTCTTTTTTCTATTATTTTTTATATTCTTACTCATCAATTTGGGCTTGATTATATCCATCTATGGGGTCACACAGACTCGGACATGACTAAAACGACTTAGCAGCAGCAGCAGCATGTTCAGTTGAGGAATGCTGTAAACGCATTTGAGGGGAAGCTTGGGCTAGTTAATGTCAGCTACGCTAAGAGATGGTCATGATATCCCATTTAACAGTTATTATCAGATCCTGACTTCGGTGGTGTATCTCCCTGCAGGAGACTCTTATTTCATTCTACTCTCATCTTCCACACGTCAATCAGCTTCTGTTCTTGCTCTTGAAATGTTGAAAGCCTGTTGCTCTAGAGAATTACAACATCTCATGAGGAATCATATTTCAACCATTCAGTATCTTGATAATAATCACTGGATTTTCTTCTCTTTATATTAGTAATACAGAAAGGGGAAAAAGTCCTCAGAGAAACAGAAAAAAAAATGTTTGCCTTTCCCCCATTACAGGACATTGTCTCATCCTCTGTGTCTATATATTTTCATAATGACTTTATATTTCTATGTTCTCTATTATTTTGGATATTAGAATACTTTTCTTATGGGCTGATGCAATCTTAGTTGAAGACTAGTCTTAGGCCTCCATGAATATGCATATAGATTGGGATAGAGAACTATCCCAATTTGGTACTTAAACATCTAGATAATTTAGGATTTTTTAATACACTGCTGCTGCTGCTGAGTCGCTTCGGTCATGTCCAACTCTGTGCGACCCCATGGATGGCAGTCCACCAGGCTCCTCCATCCCTGGGATTCTCCAGGCAAGAACATTGGAGTGGGTTGCCATTTCCTTCTCCAATGCATGAAAGTGAAAAGTGAAAGTGAAGTCATTCAGTCGTGTCCGACCCTCAGCGACCCCATGGACTGCAGCCTTCCAGGCTCCTCCGTCATGGGATTTTCCAGGCAAGAGTACTGGAGTGGGGTGCCATTGCCTTCTCCGTTTAATACACTAAGGGTTATCAAGTATCTGGTCTTGGCTAATTTGGAAATATAAGATGAAATAAGACTCTTTCATAGTAATAAGTATATTCCGTTGCTCCACACATTAATAAGAGGAAGACTGAAATATCAGAGAGTAGGAGACCCATTTTTTTCTAGCTGAGTCAGGGCTGGGCAAAAATCGTATCTCACTGCAATATTCCAGATATATTGTATACCCAACAGAATCATCTAAGATTTACCCAGTAAATTTTATCTGTGATAGCATTTTAATAAGAGATGGAGAGCAGTTAAACTATGTTGTTTAACAATGGTAAATAAAGGCAGCAATATCTTCCCTATTATATAAAATTTTGAGACCATGGCTACTGAGTCAGACTCCTTTAAAAATGAGAAAATGATGGGAAAAATCATTATTTGTTCTCTGCGATGAGTCAGTGTCATTTTTTTTTTTTTATTTATTTTTTTACACGAACTCCCAAACATGAACCCCCCTCCCACCTCCCACCCCACATCTTCCCTCTGGATCATCCCCATACACCAGCCCCAAGCATCCTGCATCCTGCATTGAACATAGACTGGCAATTCATTTCTTACATGATAGTATAAAAGAAGGAAAAAAAAAAGATTTGCACTTTGGAAGAATGGCTGAGAAGAAAACAATCAGATGCAGCATATGGTTTTAGATTAGATACTGGTGTTGATAAACTATAGAGATTATTTGGGACCATTTAGGAAAAATAGAATGTGGTCTAGATATCAAAGCTATAAATATTTACTAATATGAAAATATTGAAATTAATAAAAAAGGAGATTGTAGAGCAGTATGCTGTTACTTCAGATTTAAAAATGTTACATATGTACATGAGCATGCTCATGTTAGAAACCCAGAAAGATATGAGCTGAAGATATTAGCAGCAGTGATTTTGGGGTGGTAAAATGTAAGTTTTAATTATTAGTGTTATTATTTTTATTATATTTTATTATTTATTATTAGTGTTATTAGGTTTTAACAATTTTCTTGTGTTTATTTTCAACATTTCTATAGTGTACAGCATCTTATGTTAATAAAAGATGATTTTAAGTATAAACAATACATAAGTAAACTGTTAAGTCATTCAGCACCGCAAATTTTATCCTGTAGCTGATTAACACAAAAGGTTACTGTAATAATGACAGTAGCAGTTAAAAACTATGTTAATTAGCATCGACTGTGTACCAGACACTGATAAGGTTTATACAAACATCACATTAGTGGATTCTTATTAAAACTCTGTGTAGTATGTACTGTTCTCATTTACATTTTATAGATGAGGAAGTTGAAGATCACAGAGATTTACCCCCGGAAACAGCTAGTAAGTGATAAGAGGTGAGATTTAAGCCAAATCTGTCTGAATCAAATCATTCTCACTTAGTTACCACTCACATTGCCTCTTGTCTTCCTAATACCAACATCATCATCTCACTGCTGCCCCCAGTGCTAGTTTCTCTATTCTGTTAGCTGTGGAGAGAGATTACTTCACAAATTACCAACTATTGCATGTTAGATTTAACAAATGCTAGGTCTTTGAATATAAAAATCTGGAAATTTGGAAAGCAATCTTTAGTAAGAAGTGACTGGCCTTGCATTTGGTACAGGGAGGGAGGTGAACACCCTTTTGTTGTTTCTTTACAAATGAGGATGTACAGATTTGATGAAAATCACCTATGAGTAAAAAGTGGAACTAATATTTGAATCCAGGAATTCTGAATCCAGAGTCTGTTATCTACTACACTACTTTGCTAGAAATATAGTGACCGCTAAGATGGACAGGGAGGCCTGGCATGCTGCAATTCATGGGGTCACAAAGAGTAGGACACGACTGAGCAACTGAACTGAAGGTAACACTTCTTGCTTGTTTTAAAGGGATACATCTTTAGACAGTAATGAAGTAAAAAAGGTAATAGATAAAACAGAAATTTAGAATAACAGTTAAAGATAGATTTGTGGCAACAAATTCCTGCTCATTTTTCTGAAGGAATGTCAAAGTGATTGAGATGTATTGAGACTCTTTTCTATGCCAAGTATGGAGGCTTTTGTGAAGACTTTTTATCTACATGTCCAAATTTTAATCCTTTTGGACACCTAGCAGGATAGCAACTATTATTCTTCATTTAGTTGGGATAAGTGGTGAAGAATTCGCCTGGCAATGCAGGGGATGTGGGTTTGATCTCTGGGGTGGGGAGATCCCCTGGAGAAGGAAATGGCAATCCACTCCAGTATTCTCACCTGGGAAATTCCTTGGATAGAGATGCCTAGCAGGCTACAGTCCATGGGGATGCAGAAGAGTCAGACACTACTTAGAGACTAAATGACTATGTGAAGAAAAAGGTTGAGAAGGTGACTTGTGAAGTCATGTAGTTGCAAAGTGACCAAGCCAGAACTCAAAACTAGGTTGCCTTCTCTCCAAAGCCTTAGAGTAGCAGACCTCAATCTTTTTGGCACCAGGAACCAGTTTCGTGGAAGACATCATTGAAAGATATTGAATGATATCATTAGTATTTGCCATGTCTTTATCCAAAATATTTTCTGTTTTCTCTGTATTTTTTTTCACTCATGATATGTCTATTTCCAAATATGAGTACACGTTTGTTGTTAAATTTTGGTTTCAAATATTTACTCGACATGTAGCTGTCTTGAAAGTGGCTAGGTATTAGGCTTAAGCATCTAAAAGCTTCTGTTTATTTCTTCTCAGCCTTTTGATTAGATTAAAATCTGACAATTTAGATTTGTAGATTTATACAATTGTTAGATTGTAAATCTAACAATATCAGAAGATATTAAGAAGAGGTGGCAAGAATACACAGAAGAACTGTATAAAAAAAAGATTTTCATGACCCAGGTAATCAGGATGGTGTGATCACTCACCTAGAGCCAGACATCCTGAAATGTGAAGTCAAGTGGGCCTTAGAAAGCATCACTATGAGCAAAGCTAGTGGAGGTGATGGAATTCCAGTTGAGCTATTTGAAATCCAAAAAGATGATGCTGTGAAATTGCTTCACCCAATATGCCAGCAAATTTGGAAAACTCAGCAGTGGCCAGAGGGCTAGAAAAGGTCAGTTTTCATTCCAATCCCTAAGAAAGGAAGTGCCAAAGAATGCTCAGACTACTGCACAATTGCACTCATCTCACACACTAGTAAAGTAATGCTCAAAATTCTCCAAGTCAGGCTTCAAAATGTGTGAACCGTGAACTTCCAGATGTTCAAGCTGGTTTTAGAAAAGGCAGAAGAACCAGAGATCAAATTGCCAACATCTGCTGGATCATGGGAAAAAGCAAGAGAGTTCCAGAAAAACACCTATTTCTTCTTTATTGACTACACCAAAGCCTTTGAGTGTGTGGATCACAATAAATTGTGCTAAGGTCTGAAAGAGATGGGAATGCCAGACCACCTGATCTGCCTCTTGAGAAACCTGTATGCAGGTCAGGGAGCAACAGTTAGACCTGGACAGGGAACAACAGACTGGTTCCAAATAGGAAGAGGAGTACATCAAGGCTGTATATTGTCACCCTGCTTATTTAACTTATATGCAGAGTACATCAGGAGAAATGCTTGGCTGGATGAAGCACAAGCTGGAATCAAGATTGCCGGGAGAAATATCAATAAACTCAGATATGCAAATAACACCACCCTTATGGCTGAAAGTGAAGAGGAACTAAAAAGCCTCTCGATGAAAGTGAAAGAGAAGAGTGAGAAAGTTGGCTTAAAAGTCAACATTCAGAAAACTAGGATCATGGCATCTGATCCCGTCACTTCATGGGAAATAGATGGGGAAACATTGGAAACAGTGGCAGACTTTATTTTGGGGGGCTCCAAAATCACTGCAGATGGTGACTGCAACCATGAAATTAGAAGATGCTTGCTCCTTGGAAGAAAAGTTATGACCAACCTAGACAACAAACTAAACAGCAGAGACATTACTTTGCCAACAAAGGTCCATCTAGGCAAAGCTATGGTTTTTCCAATAGTCTTGTATTAATGTGCGAGTTGGACTATGAAGAAGGCTGAGTGCTGAAGAATTGATGCTTTTGAACTGTGGTGTTGGAGAAGACTCCTGAGAGTCCCTTGGACTGCAAGGAGATCCAACCAGTCCATTCTAAAGGAGATCAGTCCTAGGTGTTCATTGGAAGGACTGATGCTGAAGCTGAAACTCCAATACTTAGGCCACCTCATGTGAAGAGCTGACTCATTGGAAAAGACCCTGATAGTGGGAGAGATTGGGGGCAGGAGGAGAATGGGATGACAGAGGATGAGATGGCTGGATGGCATCACCGACTCAATGGACATGAGTTTGGGTAAACTCTGGGAGTTGGTGATGGACAGGGAGGCCTGGCATCCTGTAATTCATGGGGTCGCAAAGAGTTGGACACAACTGAGCGACTGAACTGAACACCCTTTTGTTGTTTCTTTACAAATGAGGATGTACAGATTTGATGAAAATCACCTATGAGTAAAAAGTGGAACTAATATTTGAATCCAGGAATTCTGAATCCAGAGTCTGTTATCTACTACACTACTTTGCTAGAAATATAGTGACCGCTAAGATGGACAGGGAGGCCTGGCATGCTGCAATTCATGGGGTCACAAAGAGTAGGACACGACTGAGCAACTGAACTGAAGGTAACACTTCTTGCTTGTTTTAAAGGGATACATCTTTAGACAGTAATGAAGTAAAAAAGGTAATAGATAAAACAGAAATTTAGAATAACAGTTAAAGATAGATTTGTGGCAACAAATTCCTGCTCATTTTTCTGAAGGAATGTCAAAGTGATTGAGATGTATTGAGACTCTTTTCTATGCCAAGTATGGAGGCTTTTGTGAAGACTTTTTATCTACATGTCCAAATTTTAATCCTTTTGGACACCTAGCAGGATAGCAACTATTATTCTTCATTTAGTTGGGATAAGTGGTGAAGAATTCGCCTGGCAATGCAGGGGATGTGGGTTTGATCTCTGGGGTGGGGAGATCCCCTGGAGAAGGAAATGGCAATCCACTCCAGTATTCTCACCTGGGAAATTCCTTGGATAGAGATGCCTAGCAGGCTACAGTCCATGGGGATGCAGAAGAGTCAGACACTACTTAGAGACTAAATGACTATGTGAAGAAAAAGGTTGAGAAGGTGACTTGTGAAGTCATGTAGTTGCAAAGTGACCAAGCCAGAACTCAAAACTAGGTTGCCTTCTCTCCAAAGCCTTAGAGTAGCAGACCTCAATCTTTTTGGCACCAGGAACCAGTTTCGTGGAAGACATCATTGAAAGATATTGAATGATATCATTAGTATTTGCCATGTCTTTATCCAAAATATTTTCTGTTTTCTCTGTATTTTTTTTCACTCATGATATGTCTATTTCCAAATATGAGTACACGTTTGTTGTTAAATTTTGGTTTCAAATATTTACTCGACATGTAACTGTCTTGAAAGTGGCTAGGTATTAGGCTTAAGCATCTAAAAGCTTCTGTTTATTTCTTCTCAGCCTTTTGATTAGATTAAAATCTGACAATTTAGATTTGTAGATTTATACAATTGTTAGATTGTAAATCTAACAATATCAGAAGATATTAAGAAGAGGTGGCAAGAATACACAGAAGAACTGTATAAAAAAAAGATTTTCATGACCCAGGTAATCAGGATGGTGTGATCACTCACCTAGAGCCAGACATCCTGAAATGTGAAGTCAAGTGGGCCTTAGAAAGCATCACTATGAGCAAAGCTAGTGGAGGTGATGGAATTCCAGTTGAGCTATTTGAAATCCAAAAAGATGATGCTGTGAAATTGCTTCACCCAATATGCCAGCAAATTTGGAAAACTCAGCAGTGGCCAGAGGGCTAGAAAAGGTCAGTTTTCATTCCAATCCCTAAGAAAGGAAGTGCCAAAGAATGCTCAGACTACTGCACAATTGCACTCATCTCACACACTAGTAAAGTAATGCTCAAAATTCTCCAAGTCAGGCTTCAAAATGTGTGAACCGTGAACTTCCAGATGTTCAAGCTGGTTTTAGAAAAGGCAGAAGAACCAGAGATCAANAGGGCCACAGGACTGGAAAAGGTCAGTTTTCATTCCAGTCCCAAAGAAAGGCAATGCCAAAGAATGCTCAAACTACTGCACAATTGCACTCATCTCACACACTAGTAAAGTAATGCTCAAAATTCTCCAAGTCAGGCTTCAAAATGTGTGAACCGTGAACTTCCAGATGTTCAAGCTGGTTTTAGAAAAGGCAGAAGAACCAGAGATCAAATTGCCAACATCTGCTGGATCATGGGAAAAAGCAAGAGAGTTCCAGAAAAACACCTATTTCTTCTTTATTGACTACACCAAAGCCTTTGAGTGTGTGGATCACAATAAATTGTGCTAAGGTCTGAAAGAGATGGGAATGCCAGACCACCTGATCTGCCTCTTGAGAAACCTGTATGCAGGTCAGGGAGCAACAGTTAGACCTGGACAGGGAACAACAGACTGGTTCCAAATAGGAAGAGGAGTACATCAAGGCTGTATATTGTCACCCTGCTTATTTAACTTATATGCAGAGTACATCAGGAGAAATGCTTGGCTGGATGAAGCACAAGCTGGAATCAAGATTGCCGGGAGAAATATCAATAAACTCAGATATGCAAATAACACCACCCTTATGGCTGAAAGTGAAGAGGAACTAAAAAGCCTCTCGATGAAAGTGAAAGAGAAGAGTGAGAAAGTTGGCTTAAAAGTCAACATTCAGAAAACTAGGATCATGGCATCTGATCCCGTCACTTCATGGGAAATAGATGGGGAAACATTGGAAACAGTGGCAGACTTTATTTTGGGGGGCTCCAAAATCACTGCAGATGGTGACTGCAACCATGAAATTAGAAGATGCTTGCTCCTTGGAAGAAAAGTTATGACCAACCTAGACAACAAACTAAACAGCAGAGACATTACTTTGCCAACAAAGGTCCATCTAGGCAAAGCTATGGTTTTTCCAATAGTCTTGTATTAATGTGCGAGTTGGACTATGAAGAAGGCTGAGTGCTGAAGAATTGATGCTTTTGAACTGTGGTGTTGGAGAAGACTCCTGAGAGTCCCTTGGACTGCAAGGAGATCCAACCAGTCCACCCTAAAGGAAATCAGTCCTGGGTGTTCATGGGAAGGACTGATGCTGAAGCTGAAACTGCAATACTTTGGCCACCTGATGCAAAGAGGTGACTCATTTGAAAAGACCCTGATTCTGGGAAAGATTGAAGGCAGGAGTATAAGGGGATGACAGAGGATAAGATGATTGGATGGCATCACCGACTCAATGGACATGAATTTGAGTAAATTTCAGGAGTTAGTGATGGACAGGGAGACCTGGCGAGCTACAGTCAATAGGGCCGCAAAGAGTCAGACATGACTGAGCGATTGGACTGAACTGAACTGAAGGTTTATATAACCATGCTGCTTGAGGACAGTCCCTCCTTCCTGAAAACCTTCTGGCTAATCCTTTTATCTTAAAATGTAAATTATCAGAATGGGTCTAGTAAGATCTTTACAGCCTTGAGACATTCTTTTGTTGTATTGTAATACTACATTAAAAAATGTATATAACTACTTTAAAAAGTATGTAACTCCCTTGCTTAGACTAGCAAAGGGGGCACTCTCCGTCCCCCTTCTGATGTCTATGTCAGAAGCTTTGTCTGTCCCCTTTTTTACTTTAATAAAAGTCTGCTATACAAAAGCTTTTGAGTGATCAAGCCAGATCTCTGGTCCTGAAGCTAAATCTCCTTTGGAGATCATGAATCCGACACGGTTCACCGTAAGCTATCACTTTCTTCTTTTCTTCTCTTTCCTGTGATTTCATGATTTTCTTTCATTTTTTATTTGGGTTACATTTTCTTTATGTGTGTGTGTACCTATTTTAAGTTTTAATTTGTAGTTACAATGAGATGTGTATGGGGAAGTGTGTATCAGTTGTTTTAAGCTGATTGTCACTTAAGTTCAAGCACTTTATAAATCATTACATTTTTATAGCTCCCCTTCCAATATTTTAAGTTTTTGACATCCTATTTTACATCATTTTATTTTGTGTATCATTTAACTATTTATTGTGACTACAGTTGCTCTTACTACTTTTGTATTTTGATCTCTATACTTTCCCATTGCCCTTCGTTTACATTTACCTTTACTAGTAAGATACATACATACACACACACACGTGCTTTTGACTGTGGTGCTGAAGAAGACTCTGGAGAGTCACTTGGACAGCAGGGAAATCAAAGCAGTCTATCATAAAGGAAATCAATCCTGAATATTCATTGGAAGGACTGGTGCTGACCTGAAGCTCTAATTCTTTGGCCACTTGATGCAAAAGGCTGACTCATTAGAAAAGACCCTGCTGGTGGGAAAGATTGAAGGCAGGAGGAGAAGGCAACAGAGGATGAGATGGTTGGATGGCATCACCGACTCAATGGACATGAATTTGAGCAAGCTCCAGGAGATGGTAAGAGAAAACTAAGTCTGGTGTGCTGCAGTCCACTGGGTCACAAAAAATCAGACATGACTGAGCAACTGAACAACAAATACATACGCATGCATTTCTGCTTGAAAAAGACCTTTTTACATTTCCTGTAAGGATGATTTATTTAGTGGTGCGAACTCCTTCAGGTTTTGCTTGTCTGGGAAACTCCCTCTCCTTCAGAACCTCGTTCAGTTTGAGTATTCTTGGTTGTAACTGTTTTTCTCTCCAGCAGTGCGAATATATCATTCTACTCCCATCCTGGTCTACATCATTTCTGTGGACAAGTCTTATGGGGGTTTCCTTATATGTGACTCTTCATTTTTCTCTTGATATCTTTAAAATTATGTATATCTTTAACTTCTGCCATTTTAATTATGATTTATCTTCTTGTGACTCTCTTTGGGTTCATCTTGTTTGGGACTCTTCTATGTTTTCTGCACTTGAATATTTTTTTTTCCAGGTTAGGGACAACTATTATTTCTTCAAATAAGTTATTGCCCCCTCACTCTTTTCACTTTAGACCCCTATAATGCAAATGTTAGTATTCTTGATGTTGTCTTAGAGGTCCCTTAGACTCTCCTAATGTTTTAAATTCTTTTTTCTTATTGGGTAAATTCCATTAATCACCTTCCAGATGACTGATCTGCACTTCCCTATTATTTAATCTGTTCTTGTTTCCCTCTAGTGTATTTTCCTTTCAGTTATTGTTTTCTTCAGCTATTAACTGGTTCTTTCTTATATTTTCTAAACCCTTCATTGAAGTTCTTACTACGTTTTTCCATGCTTCTCTAGAGTTTGTTGAACATTTTAATGATCATTGTTTTGAATATACATCTAGTACATTACTATGTCTGTTTCATTAGGTTCTTTTTTTTTTTTTTTTACTTTGCAGTACTCTACTGGTTTTGGCATACATTGACATGAATCTGCCACGGGTGTACACAAACTCCCAAACATGAACCCCCCTCCCTCCTCTGGGGTTTTATCTTATTCTTTCATTTGGAACAAAATCTACTGCTTTCTCATTTGTTTGACTTTCTGTTTATTTCTTTTTTAAAAAATAATTTTAATTGGGGTATAATTGGCTTACAGTGTTGGTTTTTGCTGTACAACTAGCTACATGTGAATTATACACACACACACACACACACACACACACACACACACACATCCCCTCTCTTTTAAGTCTCCCATCCCTCTAGGTCATCACAGAGCACTGAGCTGAGCTCCCTGTGCTATAAAGCAGGTCCCCTTGGCTATCTGTTTTATACACTGTGGTGTATATATGTCAGTGCTATCCCTCAATTCATCCCACCCTTCCCCACACGCCCCCATGCAATGCCATGTTTATTTCTATGGGTTAGCCACAAGAGCTACCTCTCCCAGTCTTAAATGGGTGGCCTTATGTAGGATCATATCCTATGTAGAATTCTTGTATTGGCTGTCTTTGGTTTGCTACCTGGACCTGGAGTGGGAAGAGGTTGGGCAAGGGGGATGTCCTGGAGCATGCTTTGTCAGAGCCACCAAAACAATAAAACTTTTCAATCCATGAATCAAAGTATTTCCACTGGAATGGGTCACATAAACACTCAATTTTAATGTGTGATTTTATTATATTACTGTTGATGTACCAAGTTACATTATTTTGTAAACAAGTCATGGGAGATTCTTTCTGGCTTCAGTTTCATCATTATAACCTTTCATGGTTTCATGATTAATGTTTCAGATAAGGTCCCATACAAGGTCCCCATGTATCAGTGGGAACTAATTTGCTGTACCCTATATACTACAGTCCTGGCCTCCAAAACTGACTTTGGAGCTTATTGCTATAGATAAATTCCCAAGACACAGGGCTATTAAACTGTTCACTATTGCTTGAATGTGCTGCTACAAATGAAAGCACTGTGTTTGTTTCAAATAGAGTTACCATGTGTTTCATTTAGTTATTTTGAATTAAAATCTTAACCTTTAGTGAGTATTGATGACACTTCACCATTAATTTATATTTCACAACGTCTTAATTTTTCAGTGTGAATACAGTGAACAGGTGTGATGGCCCAACCTGACATCCATTGCCAGTTCAGTTCAGTTCAGTCGCTCAGTCATGTATGACTCTCTGTGACCCCACGGGGTGCAGCACTCCAGAATTCCCTGTCCATCTCCAATTCCCGGAGCTTGCTCAAACTCATGTCCATCAAGTCAGTGATGCCATCCAAACATCTCATCTTCTATCTTCCCCTTCTCCTCCTGCCTTCTGCTGGCATCAGGGTCTTTTCCAGTGAGTCAGCCCTTTATATCAGGTGGCCGAAGTATTGGAGCTTCAATTCAGTCCTTCTAATGAATATTCAGGATTGATTTCCTTTAGGATTGACTGATTTGATCTTATTACTGTCCAAGGGACTCTCAAGAGTCTTTTCCAACACCACAGTTCAGAAGCATCAATTCTTTGGTGCTCAGCTTTCTTTATAGTCCAGCTCACACACCCACACATGACTACTGGAAAAACCATAGCTTTGACTATATGAACCTTTGTAGGCAAAGTAATGTCTCTGCTTTTTAATGTGCTATCTAAGTTTGTCATAGTTTTTCTTCCAAGGGGCAAACGTCTTTTAATTTCATGGCTGTAATCACCATCTGCAGTGATTTTGGAGCCCAAGAAAATTCTCAAACTCATTTCTTTTAACCATCTCTAACACAGAAGCTCAAAGAGCTAAAAAGGCACCCTCCCAGCCTAACTTGGAGGCCATGAACCATAGTTTCATCAAGGAAACTTAAGTGCATGCCTTATGAGAATGCTGGGATGGCCTTTGAAAAAAAATCGCTATTTTTTTCAAGCTAAAAGTACCTTATAATCTCCTAAAAGCAATGTCAGATTATACTTGACAATTGCATCATTATATTGAATGTTCTCAAAGAAACAGACTCAGAGTTTTAGAGTTAACCAATTGTTTTTAACAGAATATGTCCTTAAAAAGAAAAAAAAATGAATGATTTAGGTACAAAATTGTAACATGTAATCACACCTAATATTTTTTCACTATTTGAATTTTAATGTATTCTATTTAGGGCTTTTTAAATACATATTTTTAACATATTTATGTCCATTCTCTGTATACAATTTTATCTTTTTTTTCCAGTGACTATTATATAACAAGCACTTCCTGTTGTATACAGACTGTAAACATTGCATTTTACAACTCCATAATGTTCCATGCTGGAATTATAGCATGGATTATTTAACCAAACATTTAGATTAAAAAAACATATCACACTATTACTTATGTTCTTTTGACAATGATCTTGTTGTATAAACTCACACCCTCATGGCCTCCAGCCCACCACCCCATTTTGAACCCCTCAAAAAATTCACTTTTCTGATAAAGGGGATAGTCATTGGTTATACTATTTCTCTGATCCCTTTCTCTTCTCTTTCTGAACTGAATGTTAACTGTGAATCTTGAAAGTCTGGCAACTATTCTGAGGCAATGAGAATAAAAAAGCCTTATGATTAGCATAGTTGAGGAAAAAGAAACAACTTTATCTTTTGTGGGTATCACTGGGCCACAGAACCAAGGCCCAGCACTGCCCATATCCAAGCCTCTAATTACATGAGGAAGAACTTTATCACTATTTGCTTATGTCACTTAAAGTTGGATCCCTGTCACTCATTATATGCTTTACCACTACTACTACGTCACTTCAGTCGTGTCCGACTCTATGCGACCCGATAGACAGCAGCCCACCAGGCTCCACCGTCCCTGGGGTTCTCCAGGCAAGGACACTGGAGTGGGTTGCCATTTCCTTCTCCAATGCATGAAAGTGAAAAGTGACAGTGAAGTCACTCAGTCATGTCCGACTCTTCGCGACCCCATGGACTGCAGCCTACCAGGCTCCTCCGTCCATGGGATTTTCCAGGCAAGAGTACTGGAGTGGGTCGCCAGTGCCTTAAGTAATAGTAATAATAATATTATTCATGACAATAGAACACTAGTAAGAATAAACTTATGCATATAATACCTGTTTACTATAAGACAGCTCGGTTCTAAGTACTTTAGGCTTATTCACTTATTTAATCCTCCAACCTAGATAGCGTGTTCAAAAGCAGAGACATTACTTTGCCGACCAAGGTCCGTCTAGTCAAGGCTATGGTTTTTCCTGTGGTCATGTATGGATGTGAGAGTTGGACTGTGAAGAAGGCTGAGTGCCAAAGAATTGATGTTTTTGAACTGTGGTGTTGGAGAAGACTCTTGAGAGTCCCTTGGACTGCAAGGAGATCCAACCAGTGCATCCTAAAGGAGATCGGCCCTGGGATTTCTTTGGAAGGAATGATGCTAAAGCTGAAACTCCAGTACTTTGGCCACCTCATGTGAAGAGTTGACTCATTGGAAAAGACTCTGATGCTGGGAGGGATTGGGGGCAGGAGGAGAAGGGGCCGACTGAGGATGAGATGGCTGGATGGCATCACTGACTCGATGGACGTGAGTCTGAGTGAACTCCGGGAGATGGTGATGGACAGGGAGGCCTGGCGTGCTGCGATTCATGGGGTCGCAAAGAGTCGGACACGACTGAGC
>SJYX01021009.1:8199-61483 GCA_006410675.1 Oreotragus oreotragus | reverse complement strand
TTGCCATTTCCTTCTCCAATGCATGAAAGTGAAAAGTGAAAGTGAAGCCACTCAGTCCTGTCCGACTCTTCGCGACCCCATGGACTGCAGCCTACCAGGCCCCTCCACCCATGGGATTTTTCAGGCAAGAGTACTGGAGTGGGGTGCCGTTGCCAACTCCACAATGTAAATGAGACTGTGGCAAAAATATGGCACATGAAGCAAGAACATGGGCTGAAAATTCAGATAGATCTTGGTCTAAATATAAAAGTTATTTTACTTATCAGATGTCTGATCTTGGTTAATACAGTAAAAATCTCTTCAGTTCAGTTGCTCAGTTGTGTCCGACTCTTTGCGACCCCATGAGTCGCAGCACGCCAGGCCTCCCTGTCCATCACCAACTCCCAGAGTTCACTCAGACTCACATCCATCGAGTCAGTGATGCCATCCAGCCATCTCATCCTTGGTCGGCCCCTTCTCCTCCTGCTCCCAATCCCTCCCAGCATCAGAGTCTTTTCCAATGAGTCAACTCTTCGCATGAGGTGGCCAAAGTACTGGAGTTTCAGCTTCAGCGTCATTTCTTCTAAAGAAATCCCAGGGCCGATCTCCTTTAGGATGCACTGGTTGCATCTCCTTGCAGTCCAAGGGACTCTCAAGCGTCTTCTCCAACACCACAGTTCAAAAACATCAATTCTTTGGCGCTCAGCCTTCTTCACAGTACAACTCTCACATCCATACATGACTATTGGAAAAACCATAGTCTTAGCTTATACATAGGCTTAATGTATACCTTCTTATTTAGAACAGAGAAAATATAAAACTATCTTGTAGCATTCACCAGTGTATTCAATTCCTTTTGCCAATGTGGAAAATTGCAATCACATGGCTAATAAGCAGTGTAGCCAGGGTTCATATCCAAGTATGTCTGATTCCAAAGTTCATGTATTTTATTACCATGCCTTTCTGTCCCCAGGAGGCAGGAGCAATATAAGTAGTTACTGAAGTTCCTATTCCCTGAGGAAAGTCTACAAACGGACACTAATATGGAAACAATATTTCTAACATTGTAATCAGACAACACAAGATTAAGGTGGTGCCAATTTGATGTCTCATATGTCCTCTGATCTCATGTTTTGCCAAAAGGATATTGTGAGTTTGCATATTGTGTGTGTGTGTGTGTGCATTCCCGTCACTGTGTATGTGAGAGAGAGAGAGAGACAGAGAGAAGAGAAGAATGCTTTTTGTCTTCTGCTGTTGCTTCTCATCATATACTGACTGCTCTATGATTTTCCTAGATCACAAAAATCAAGTTTTTCATAGATTACAGGGTGCTACATCTTGGGGAACAGTAGCATGAAGGGGTGCAGGCAGGCTGGTGTGGTGAGAGAGAGAGACAGAGAGAAGAGAAGAATGCTTTTTGTCTTCTGCTGTTGCTTCTCATCATATACTGACTGCTCTATGATTTTCCTAGATCACAAAAATCAAGTTTTTCATAGATTACAGGGTGCTACATCTTGGGGAACAGTAGCATGAAGGGGTGCAGGCAGGCTGGTGTGGGGAGGAGGTCGATGAAGTCCTCCTCTCCCATTTGATCCCTTCCTACCTTTGAGTAAAACAAAAGAATTAAGCCATTGATATTAAAACTTTCACTTGGGACATATGCTATCCTTTCCAAAAATTGGAATGAGTATTGTTCAAGTTATTTAAATTCCCTAAAAGATCATTCTGCTGTATTATTTCAAGACTAATGAGCTGAATATGAATAGTATGACAGTGAAAAGAAAAAAAAAAATCTTTTGAAGTCTTGTTTCTGGGTTTCAGTCCCAACTCCTTCTGCTATAGAGTGACAGTTGTCATCTGTATCTTACTGTGGTATCCTAACTCAGGTCACGATATTTTCATTATTTCGACTGTACAATTGAGTCACAGAATAGCAGCTTCTAGTTGCAAAATTTAACACTTACTTTAAAAATTGCTTGGCAATTTGAAACATTTTAGACAAATAAAAATGAACATTATGCCCAGACAAAATCTTAATGGGAGACTATGGAACCATCAGTCTTTGCACAGCAATTTGGGAACATATGGTGATACATTCAAACAAAAGGCTACGTTCAAGGTTGAAACAGCTCTTGTGCAGTGGGCCAGGAAGGAACTTGTGGCATTGATCACATGAAATGCAGCTCCCGGTTTCTTTCATGGCTCCCTGTTTCGTAGGTACACATTAGATAGGTAATGGGGAAAGCTGGATGTGTACTAGACATTTACAAGGCAAACTGTCCATCTCTTGGTTATTTATTTACTTCTTTGTCAATCCCTTTTTTGATCTGATTCTATAAGAGATAACATATAGTGATTTAAGGGTAATTCGAGGTATGCAAGTTCAAAACAACCTTCTTTTCATTACTCCATTTCACTAACTGCTAAACGAAGAAAAGCAATGATTAAGAGACATTACAGCCTCTAGTATTGAAAATATTAGTTGTTTCTGTGAAAACCTTTTAAAATTATTAGTAAAGAAACCATGCACATGTACGCTCAGTCATTTCCAACTCTCTACAATGCCATGAACTGTAGCCTGCCAGTGTCCTTGATCCATGGAGTTCTCCAGGCAAGAATACTGTAGTGGGTTGCCATTTCATTTTCCAGGGAATCTCCCCAACCCAGGGATCGAACCCACATCTCTTGTGTCTCTTACATTGGCGGGTGAGTTCTTCACCAGCTGAGCCACCACGGAAGCCTTCAAGAAACTACATCATGTTATAAAAACACATCTCATAGTTTAATCATAAATTAAGACTTAAAGAAGTCTACCAGCAAAGATAAAATAGAACAACTACCCCTGTGCCAAGAATTGTCAAAATTAATAAAAAACGCAGACCTTAATTAGAATAACCTAATAGCTTAATTAGTTAGAAATGTTTTTTCTGTTATCGTTTTTTGGTTGTTGGAAACTTTCCAAAACATACTAGCTTATTTTCAGCTTATTAGGTATAATGTTCTAAAAATAATTTTATTGTTCTCGGATAAGTGGACTTACACAGGCTTTTATTAACTATTCATACTTGCTCATTTAATTATTTACATATCTAAGAAGTATTTATCAGAGGTTTAACTATTTTTTCAGATAATTATAATAGAATCAAAGGCTGAAATAATGAATGAGTTTGCACAGTTGTTGCCTTTCTGTAGCTTACAGTTCTTGTGAGTAAGGTATAATATGCAAAAGTGTTTGTCACTGGGAGGCTTCCCTAGTGGCTCAAATGTAAAGAAACAGCTCGTTAATGCAGAAGATTCAGGAGACACAGGTTCAATTCCTGGGTCAGGAACTCCCCTGGAGAAAGAAATGGCAACCCACTTCAGTATTCTTGCCTGGAAAATCCCATAGATAGAGGATCCTGGTGGGCTACAGTCCTTGTGGTTGCAAAAGAGACGGACACAACTGAGCGATTAAACAACAGTGTTAATGGGATTATAGGACACCATGAGACCTTGTGGGAGAGCCATCAGATCCAAATGTGGAAAGTCAGGGAAGGCTTTCTGAGAGACATTTGACATGGAATGAGAATTATTAATAGTTATGCATAGCAAGAAGATGTGAAAGAACGTTTTTGACAAGGAGAACAATAAGAATCTCAGGAGGTAAAATGAAAAGAGAAAGTGTCATAGCTTCCAAGCATTCTTTTCAGTTTTTTATTGGAATATAATTGCATTACAGTGTTGTGTTAGTTTCTGCTGTACAATGAAGTGAATCAGGCATAAGTAAATATACACATATCCCCTCTCTCTTGGACCTCCCTCGCACCTCCCCATCCCACTGCCTGGATCCCACCCCACCAGGTTATTACAGAGGACTGAGCTGAGCTTTTTCTGCTATACACAGGTTCCCATTAGCCGTCATTTTTACATAGGGCAGTGTATATAAGTTAATCCTAGTCTCCCAGTTTGTCCCACCCTCCCCATCATTCCACCTGTTCGGATGTTCATTCTCTATGTTTTCATCTGTATTTCTGCCCTGGAAATAGGTCCAAGTACTGAAATGCATTTAGTTATAAATGGATCACTGATTTTCAGGTAAGCATGAGAATCAAGAAGGCTAGAGAGGTAGCAGGAGGCCAGAGTATGTGGGTCTTTAAAAACCATGTAAAAAGTTTAGATATTATCCTAAGATAAACCCTTTGAAGGATTTTATAGAGAAGAGTGACATGACTAGGTTTCTGTCTGTCTTTCTTGTTGTAGGTATACAGGGATGAGGTTTTGGGAGGAGATATGGACATATCATAGAAAAAACTCAAGGATGTTGATTATTTAACTTACAGTTTGATTCCTACTTTTTTATGCTGCTTCTCCCTTTATTCACAGTTAAAGCTAGCATTTCATATTATTATAAGAGGGAGGTAGGGGGAGGTTCAAGAAGGAGGGGACATATGTATACCTATGGCTAATACGTGTTGATGTATGGCAAAAGTGTCAGTCATGCAGTCGTGTCTAACTCTTTGTGACCTCATGGATTATAGCGCAGCAGGCTCTTCTGTCCTTGGGATTTCTCAGGAAAGAATACTGGAGTGAGTTTTCATGCCCTTCCTTCTCTAGGAGATCTTCCTGACCTAGGGACTGAACTCAGGTCTCCCACGTTGCTGGCAGATTTTTTATCATCTGAGCCACCAAGGAAGCTCCATATTGTAGAAATAACATAATATTGTAAAGTAATTATCCTTCCATTAAAAATAAATAAACTAAAAGAAAGAAAAATATGGCTTATTTATTGTCATCTTAAAATGAAAAATTAGAGCCAAGTTAGAAGAAAAATTTCACCTCAATCATGATAAATAATGATCTCATGTTATAACTGTTTAAGGATATAATATGTGATATCAAGAAGTAAGTCTCCATTCCTGGAAATATATTTACAGAGATAAAGGACAACCGATAAAAGGATATTTAAGAAGAGATTATTGTGTTTCCAGGTGGTTGGACTAAATGACCCCTGAGTTTATTCTAGTTCATAGCTTATTTTAGGGTTCTATTTGCTTGAATTCTAATTAACCAAGATTCTAATATGCAGGTCAGGAAGCAACAGTTAGAACTGGACATGGAACAACAGACTGGTTCCAAATAGCAAAGGGAGTACATCAAGGCTGTGTATTGTCACCCTGCTTATTTAATTTCTATGCAGAGTATATCATGAGAAATGCTGGGCTGGAAGAAGCACAAGCTGTAATCAAGATTGCCGGGAGAAATATCAATAACCTCAGATATGCAGATGATACCACCCTTATGGCAGAAAGTGAAGAGGAACTAAAAAGCCTCTTGATGAAAGTAAAAGAAGAGAGTGAAAAAGTTGGCTTAAAGCTCAACATTCAGAAAACGAAGATCATGGCATCCGGTCCCATCACTTCATGGGAAATAGATGGGGAAACAGTGGAAACAGTGTCAGACTTAATTTTGCGGGGGGGCTCCAGAATCACTGCAGATGGTGACTGCAGCCATGAAATTAAGAGACGCTTACTCCTTGGAAGAAAAGTTATGACCAACCTAGATAGCATATTCAAAAGCAGAGACATTACTTTGCCGACTAACGTCTAGTCAAGGCTATGGTTTTACCAGTGGTCATGTATGGATGTGAGAGTTGGACTGTGAAGAAAGCTGAGCACCAAAGAATTGATGCTTTTGAACTGTGGTGTTGGAGAAGACTCTTGAGAGTCCCTTGGACTGCAAGGAGATCCAACTGGTCCATCCTAAAGGAGACCAGTCCTGGGTGTTCATTGGAAGGACTAATGCTGAAACTGAAACTCCAATACTTGGCCACCTCATGCGAAGAGTTGACCCATTGGAAAAGACCCTGATGCTGGGAGGGATTGGGAGCAGGAGAATAAGGGGACAACAGAGGATGAAATGGCTGGATGGCATCACCTATTCGATGCACATGAGTTTGTGTGAATTCCGGGAGTTGGTGATGGACAGGGAGGCCTGGTGTGCTGTGACTCATGGGGTCACAAAGAGTTGGACATGACTGAGCGACTGAATTGAACTGAAGATTCTAATGTAATTTTAGTTTGCTGTAGTGTCTTAAATTTTTGAATCATTCTTAGTCTTCCTTCCTAGGCATAGAGGGAAGCTTCCCCACCCCCGAAATGTTAAGACTCTCTGGCATGCTTATTGTAGGATATGCAATGAAATGAGTTAGGAAATGAATCCTTTGTTTGCTGCCCTGAATTTTTATAGATCTTGATGCCTGAAACTGGATTATTTTCTTGGTTGCAGGTAGTTACGTCTTTCAAAATTGCTGCTCCATTTTGAAACATCTTGAGGAAGTAAAATGAGCAACATTAATCAAAGATACAATCCAAAACATAATATTTCCAAAGGCCTTATTATACACACTTGGACACAGTAGTGCTTATTCAGTTAACCACATTTGCAACCAAGACACTCTCCTCTTTTCTTTTCTCACTCCTCCAAATGCATTCACATATGAATAAATGAACAAATGTATTGGAGATGCATGGTTGATGTAACAGACAGCTTTGGAAGAGTCTTTCTTGTGCTAAAAGGAATATATAGGGGAAAAAAGTTTAGCAGTCTCTGAATTGTCACTGGTAATTTAGCTTTTTGCTGCTGCTGCTGCTGCTAAGTTGCTTCAGTCGTGTCTGACTCTGTGCGACCCCATACATGGCAGCCCAGCAGGCTCCCCCATCCCTGGGATTCTCCAGGCAAGAACACTGGAGTGGGTTGCCATTTCCTTCTCCAGTGCATGAAAGTGAAAAGTGAAAGTGAAGTCGCTCAGTCTGTCTGACCCTCAGCGACGCCATTGACTGCAGCCCACCAGGCTCTTCTGTCCATGGGATTTTCCAGGCAAGAGTACTGGAGTGGGGTGCCATTGCCTTCTCCATTTAGCACTTTGGTCTTGTTTTAATTCTGTACCTTTCAGTACTTTCAAATTCACCAGGTGAACTCGAGGTGCTACTTGCTATACATGAGGGACTCAAGGTAAAGTGAGTGAGGGTAACTTCACTTCTGTCTGTATCATACTACATAATTTTATCCTTAAGATGTTTTTAGCATAATTTGCTATAATTTTACTTTGTTTTGGGCTTTAGAATAATAAACACAGAGGTTATGAACCAACTTGAATATTTTAGGAGAAGACTTTTAGATTCAGCTACCTAGTTACTTTCTTCTGAGGTTATGTCGAATTTTGGGGTGAGTTAATATTTATTATGCTCAAAGGACCAAATAATTATATTTTATTCTAAAGGGAGCTTTTATTTTGTAGTTTTCTATATATAGGTCTTTAGTTTCTTTGGGTAGATATATTCCTAAGTATTTTATTCTTCTCGTTGCAATGGTGAATGGAATTGTTTCCTTAATTTCTTTTTCTACTTTCTCATTATTAGTGTATAGGAATGCAAGGAATTTCTGTGTGTTGATTTTATATCCTGCAACTTTACTATATTCATTGATTAGCTCTAGTAATTTTCTGGTGGAGTCTTTAGGGTTTTCTATGTAGAGGATCATGTCATCTGCAAACAGTGAGAGTTTCACTTCTTCTTTTCCAATTTGGATTCCTTTTATTTCTTTTTCTGCTCTGATTGCTGTGGCCAAAACTTCCAGAACTATGTTGAACAGTAGCAGTGAATGTGGGCACCCTTGTCTTGTTCCTGACTTTAGGGGAAATGCTTTCAATTTTTCACCATTGAGGATAATGTTTGCTGTGGGTTTGTCATCTATAGCTTTTATTATGTTGAGGTATGTTCCTTCTAGTCCTGCTTTCTGGAGAGTTTTTATCATAAATGGATGTTGAATTTTGTCAAAGGCCTTCTCTGCACCTATTGAGATAATCATATGGCATTTATGAAGTAATCTGTGTAGAAAATATGTTCTGTTTTGGTTGTTAGGAAATGTTTGGGAGGATGGCAGTATGAGAAATTATAATGAAAAATGTATACAGTCACTGCAGAGATAAGCCCCGTAGTTTACTGCTATTCATACTAGTAGTGAATCCAGTAAAGCCAATTGGACTTTTTCAATTCCTTGGAATTAATTATGTGGATATTTCTCACCTGTGCCTTATACAGATTAAAAACTAAGTTAGATAAAAGCTTATGAATAAAAAGCGAATTTCAGTTCAATCCAGTCGCTCAATCATGTCTGACTCTTTGCAACCCCATGGACTGTAACATGCCAGGTTTCCCTGTCCATTACCAACTGCTGGAGCTTGCTCAAATTCATGTCCATCAAGCTGGTGATGCCATCCAAGCATCTCATCGTGTCATCCTCTGTACTTTTTTAGGAAAAAAGTGAATTCACTAGTACTCTTTTATTCTTTCTACCCTATCTCTTGTTCCAAAAGAGAAAGAGGGAATCATATAAACACAGTGTGATGATAACTTTCTACTGTGAATGGTCCAGCTGAGATGATAGTAAGTGTGCAGAAAGAGATTTTTCCTGTCTGTTTTAAGAAGAAATACTAGCAAGCACCCTCTTAAACCCAGTGAAGAAAGGAAAAATTGCATTGACTTGTGGATGGAAATTTTTTTTCATCATATCTAAGAAAAGCTTATTGTGTTCAGGCTTTTATATACCTTTACACATGCCACAAGACAGTGGAATTTATATTAGAAGCCAAGATCTAGGAGTTGGCTCATAGCAATAATCTCCCTTGATGATAATTGACTCAGGGATGGGAATTCATACCAATGAGTTGTAAGGAGAGGATCTAGGAGGTTCACATTAAGGTCATTCTTGTTCTTTTCTGGGAGACCACTCAGGAACAGCTTCTCCTTTGTATTGGTCTGGATAGGTTGGGTTATATGTGGGTTACAGTAGCAATGGTTTGTGTCCTTTTTATATTCATTTCCATCACAAGTGGGATGGGAGTTCTCCTTTGTTCCACCCACCCTCTCCCATGGACATGAGCTGGCAGAACAGCCATTCTCCAGAATAGAGCTCATCACTGCAGTAGAGGATATCTTGACCTTTAGAGCCCACACCCAGTAGTGATTTATACATAACTTTCAATCACATTTCACTAGCAAAAGTGAGTCACATGACCACATCTAACATCATGGGTACAGAAACATGCAAATTGACAGGTGCCAGGGAAGCAACCAGAGATATCTGTTGGTGAATACTAATGAATATCACACGTTTTTCTTTGAGTATCATTCTTTGTCTTGCTCACGGGCAAAGTAGGACGCTATGACGCTGAAGAAGAGATTGCCAAGAGACTGGCAGGAGAAGTGGTCCAGAGACCAGAGATTAAGTTAGTTTCTGAGTCTATCCTCTCTTTAGATTTTATGCCCCCTTTTTGGTAGCATATATCAATTCTTTTGGAGAAGGAAATGGTAAATCACTCCAGTACTTCTTGCCTGAGAAATCCCGTGGACAGAGGAGTCTGGAGGGCTGCAGTCCCTGGGGTCTCAAGAGCCAGCATGACTTAGTGACTAAACCATCAATACTTTATTCTTCTTTATTCTCTTCTTAATCTTTTAATATTTATGGTATGAATATATCACATTATATATTCTTGATCCATTCTTTTTATTATTACTTTTGGAATATAATTGTTTTACAGTGTTGTGTTTCTGCTGTATAACAGCGTGAATCAACTGTATGTATACCTATATGTCCTCCCTCTTAAGCCTTCACCCCACCTCTCATCCCGCACCTCTGGGTCACCACAGAGCGCTGAGCTGAGCTCCCTGTGCTGTACCGCAGCTTCCTGCTAGCTTTCTATTATACCCATGGTGGTGGATATACATCAGTGCTGCTCTCCCAGTCCGTCCCAACCTCCCCTTCCCCCGTTGTGTCCCCAGTCTGTTCTCTATGTCTGCATCTTTTTCTCTGCCCTGTAAATAGGTTCCTCTGTAACATTTTTCTAGATTCCATATATTTGGATTGACATATGGTATTTATTTTTATCTTTCTGATTTACTTGACTCTGTATGATCTTTGATCCAATCAGTATACACAGGTTTTAAGCTGGTCTTAGTTGATTTTTCTCTTAATTTTCAGCCAGAGTTCCCTAACTAATACATGTTTATTATCAAATGCTTTTTGAGTCCATATCATAATCCAGGACCCATTCTAAAGAAAGGAAACCCAGCGACTTATTTTTCAGGCCACAGCCTCCCTTTGGGATCCTACATTCCTGTGAGATTTATATTGGAAACTCTGTGTAATAAAATGTAAACTGAAGCTCTGCACACAGGAAGTATACTGTTCCCCTATGCTTCAGTAGAGCAGTTTCTTCCTTTATATCATATCTGAAATCCTTACAAATAAGCAAAGGTGAACTTGCTATATCTCATTGTAAAAACTGCACAGAAAGGCAGATGCTTGCTATTTATTTCCTGGCTCTGAGGCTCTGACATGATTGGCAATTGGACACTGGAAGCTTGGCCATCTCATCAAATTCTACTGTTTTTGAAATGTCACAGAACAGCAACAAAGTTTTAGTGAGAAGCTTGGGCAGTAGTGTAGGTTCTATCTAGGGTACATTTTTGATCCATTCTGAATTATGTCTTACACCTAAAGGCCAAATAAAACAAAATTAGAGGTTATTGTTTTCTTTATTTTTTTAAGAACATAAAAAATTCAGTACTGTGAGTTTTAGAGACAGGAAAGAGAAAGTGAGTCAAAGTGGACCTTTGAGGTGGAGAACCAATGAAAGCTTTACATGTTCTCAGCTACCTTACCAGTGTCTGTTGATTCTGACTCTCCTTCATCTGCTTTATGAGTGCCATCGTATCGATGTGCCCTAGAGATATCAGCATGCTCGGAAAAAGAATTAGCAATCTGTCTACACAAAAAGATTGATTAGTCCTGGACTTCCAACACTGCCTCGAGAACTATGTTGAGAAGAATTGTGATTCCACATTTCATGGAAGTAGTGCCATGTCTGATTAGTAGCATCTGTGGTGGGGTCAGAAAGGAGGATTAATTACACAGAACTTTCCATTATTTGTTATCCTTGATCAATATATTTGCTTACAGGTGAGTGAAAAATTTGGATTTCATCTTTTGGCAGAAGAGAGAAATGTATCAGTTATGCAGATTTCAGGGTCCAAACTATAAAAATAAATATGCATACCATTTAGGAATATGAAGTCAGGTGGGCTTTAGGAAGCATCACTGCGAACTATACTAGTGGAAGTGATGAAATTCCAGTTGAACTATTTCAAATCCTAAAAGATGATGCTGTTAAAGTACTGCACTCAATATGCCAGCAAATTTGGGAAACTCAGCAGTTGCCACAAGACTGGAAAAGGTCAATTTTCATTCCAGTCCCAAAGAAAGGTAATGCCAAAGAATGTTCAAACTACCACACAGTCGTACTCATCTCACACTAGCAAAGTAATGCTCAAAATTCTCCAAGCCAGGCTTCCACCGTATGTTAGCCATGAATTTCCAAATGTTCAAGCTGGATTTAGAAAAGGCAGAAGAACCAGAGACCAGATTGCCAACATCCACTGAATCATCAAAAAAGTGAGAGAGTTCCAGGAAAACATCTATTTCTGCTTTATTGACTATGCCAAAGTCTTTGACTGTGTGGATGACAACAAACTGTAGAAAATTTTTCAAGAGATGGGAATACCAGACCACCTTACTTGCCTCCTGAGAAATCTGTATGCAGATCAAGAAGCAACAGTTAGAACTGAACATGGAACAAGATTGGTTCCATATTGGGAAAGGAGTACGTCAAGGTTGTTTACTGTCACTTTGCTTATTTAACTTATATGCAGAGTATGTCATGCAAAATGCCAGGCTGGATGAAGCACAAGCTGGAATCAAGATTTGTGGGAGAAATATCAATCACCTCATATATACAGATGACACCACCCTATGGCAGAAAGCAAAGAAGAACTAAAGAGCCTCTAGATGAAAGTGAAATAGGAGAGTGAAAAAGTTGGCTTAAACTCAATGTTCAGAAAACTAAGATCATGGAATCTGGTCCCATCACTTCATGACAAATAGATGGGGAAATAATGGAAATGGTGAAAGGCTTTATTTTCTTGGGCTCCAGAATCACTGCAGATGGTGGCTGCAGACATATAAGTAAAAGATGCTTGCTCCTTGAAAGAAAAGCTATGACCAACCTGGACAGCATATTAAAAAGCAGAGATTACTTTGCCGACAAAGGTCCATCTAGTCAAAGCTATGGCTTTTCAAGTAGTCATGTATGGATGTGAGAGTTGGACTATAAAGAAAGCTGAGCACCAAAAAATTGATGCTTTCGAACTGTGGTGTTGGAGAAGACTCTTGAGAGTCCCTTCAACAGCAAGATCAAACCAGTCAATCCAAGGGAATCAGTCCTGAATATTCATTGGAAGGACCTATGCTGGAGCTGAAACTTCAGTACTTTGACCACCTGATGCAAAGAACTAACTCATTGGAAAAGACCGTGATTCTGAGAAAGGTTGAAGGCGGGAGGAGAGGGGATGACAGAGGATGAGACGGTTGGATGACATCACCGACTTGATGATGCCATCCAGGAGTTGGTGATGGCAGCCTGACGTGCTGCAGTCCATGTGATTGCAAAGAGTAGAACACAACTGAAGGACTGTTTAGAAGCCCAACTTTTCTTGGTAGACAATAAGAGGGAAACTTTTCTGAAAATTATTATAAAGTAGACAGTCATATGGAGTATCATATCTGACATTCTAAAAGAGGATACAATGACACAGTTTCTGTTTATTGCTATTATATTTATTTTGGGGGCTTCCCAGGTGGCTCAGTGGTAAAGAATCTGCCTGCCAATGCAGGAGACACAGGTTCGATCCCTGGGTTGGGAAGATCCCCTGGAGGAGGAGATGGCCACCTATTCTAGTATTCTTGTCTGGAGAATTCTATGGACAAAGGAGCCTGGTGGGCTACAGTCCATGGGGTTGCAAAGAGTCAGACACGACTAAGCAACTGACATATTAAAATGCATATTATTTTTATTTCTTACACTGACTCTAAGTAAAGATTAAGGGGGGATTATATGGCACAATTCACTGAAAATAACACTTGATATGACAGTATGATGATGTAGCCTAGGTATACTATTCTCCATCTATATAAGTAGAAAGAAATTTCTGGAGAGATTGACACACTGAATGTACTTTAAGCACCTTCTATGAAGATTCTTTCTCCCAGATAATCTTTTGATTTATAAGCTTAGTATTTTGATACTACAAGCTTTATATTTAGTGACAAGAGGACACGTACCTAAAATTTAAATATTCTTTGTGGCCAGGTAGTTATGGGAAAACTGTATGTATTATAAAATTATAAGTATAGGAAATAATATATATGTAATAAAATTATAATAATATCTAGAATCTATTTTGTATACAAATATCAGAGATCTGATTTTTCTCTTCACTTGCTACTGAGGCACACACCTAGAACTAATGCTAGTGTTAAATGAGGGATTTTTTTTTTAACATTGTCATCGGACACAAGCGATTCACCAGGATCCAAAATGAGTCAATTTATATCTGATTGCTAGGCTTCTAACCAGGAAGTCTAGCAAAGATTCTAGAAACACTAGAATATTATTTATTTCAAATAAACTCAATTGTGGGAAATTATTTATATATAGTTGAACTCAATCAAAATCTGAACAATTGATGACTATTTGATTAGAGTGAAGATAGGGGACTGCCCCTGATATGGGACAGATATTGGCAGCCCCTGGTCTGAACTCTACCCCTTTATCCCTCTGTGCCATCTTCAGAGACAAAATTCTGATTTTCCCCATTTTGTGTTTTGGCTTTATTTCTTCTTTTGGTTTGGCTGTGTTGCGTCTTAGTTGTGGCATAGAGGAGCTTTAGTTGCAGAATGCAGGCTCTTAGTTGTGGCATGTGGGTTCTAATTCCTTAACCAGGGGTTGAACATGTGCCCCCTGCATTGGGAACATGTCTTAGCTACTGGACCACCAGCAAAGTCGGATTTTCCCCACTTTGGACAAACCCAGAGCAACAGTTTTAATTTTCTCATAGTTGACTGGAATCTCCACATGAGTGTTGTGATGGGCATTGATGCTTGCCTCTAGTATTCATCTCATCTTTCCTCTTCTTAGCAGTGCTCCAAACTTCTCAGTCATGTTCATGAATGGAATTGAGCTCACTCCTAATTTCTGTAATTTTGCCCCAGTTTTCTTAAGTCATTCAAAATATGTTATCTTCTTGGCCACAGCCTTAGACTCATGCATAGTAGTTGCCATGCCCTTCTCCAGGGAATCTTTCCTACCCAGGGATTGAACCCAAGTCCCCTGAATTGCAGGCGGATTCTTTACCACATGAGTCACTAGGGAAGCCCTCTTGGATGAATGCCAATGGGCTGCAAAGGGCAAAAAAGAGTAATAAGAACATTCTTATCTCTATTGACACACTGCACCATTGGATTAAATAACCTGGAACATCTTACCTTCCAATTCCTCTGTAGATTAGATAATAAAACTTTATCAATATTTAAGCTATTTTCATTTGGATACTACCTTATCCTAATTTATAATTGATTATGAAAAAACAAGAGAATTCCGGGAAAACATCTACTTTTACTTTATTGATTATGCCAAAGCCTTTGAAAATGTAGATCAAAACAAACTGTGGAAAATTCTTCAAGGATGGGAATACCAAACCACCTAACCTGCATCGTAGATATCCTGTCTCTTATACACATATCGACTTCACTTTCACTTTTCTCTTTCATGCACTGGAGAAGGAAATGGCAACCCACTCCAGTGTTCTTGCCTGGAGAATCCCAGGGATGGGGGAGCCTGGTGGGCTGCCGTCTATGGGGTCACACAGAGTCGGACACGACTGAAGTGACAGCAGCAGCAGAAAGAGCCTTATGAGTAAAGAGCTGATTCTGAGAAAGCCTTGCTTAGAAATCACATGAAAAGATGCTCAACTCACTCATTATTAGAGAACTGCAAATCAAAACTGCAATGAACTATCTCATGCCAGTCAGAATGGCTGCCATCAAAAAGTCAACAAACAATAAATGCTGGAGAGGGTGTGGAGAAAAGGGAACCCTCTTACACTGCTTGTGGGAATGCAAACTGGTACAGTCACAGTGGAGAACAGTATGGAGATTCCTTAAAAAACTGGAAATAGAACAGCCATACAACCTAGCAATCCCAGTGCTGGGCATATATGCTAAGGAAACCAGAATTTAAAGAGACACATGTATCCCAATGTTCACTGCAGCACTGTTCAATAGCTAGGACATGGAAGCAACCTAGACAGACATTGGAAAATGAATGGATAAGGAAGCCCTGGTACATATACACAGTGGAATATTACTCAGCTATAAAAACACATTTGAGTCAGTTTTAATGAGGTGGATGAAACTGGAGCCTCTTAAACAGAGTGAAGTAAGTCAGAAAGAGAAACACCAATACAGTATATTAATACATATATATGAAATTTATAAATATGGTAACAACAATCCTATATGCAAGGCAGCAAAAGAGACACAGATGTAAAGAACAGACTTTTGGACTATGTGGAAGAAGCGGAGGGTGGGATGATTTGAGAGAATAGTGTTGAAGCATGTATATTGTCATATGTAAAATAAATGACCAGTGCAAGTTTGATGTATGAAGCAGGGCACTCAAAGCCGGTGCTCTGGGACAACCCAGTGGCCTGGGCTGTGAAGGAAGGTGGGAAGGGAGTTCAGGATGGGGCACACATGTGCACCCACGGCTGATTCATAGCGATGTATGGCAAAAAACCACCACAACACTGTAAAGTAACTATCTTCCAATTAAAATAATTAATTTCAAAACTCCTTTTTAAAAAGGTAATAACAACAGCAAAAAGAAATGGTGGCAAGTTTCTTTGGGTTGGGGAAAATAAAGAGGGGGAGTTAACCTATGAAAGTAGGAAGTGTTGCCAAAAAAAAGGAGATGAAAAGAAGAAAATGGATCTGAGTTCACATAATCACATAATGAGTCCTTGTTAAATTCACAATGAAGCTCTACTAACCCCTAAAGTCATCAGTTTATACCATGTAGGTGTGTGTATGTTGTTGGTGTCTACTCTGAAAGCATCAAGCCCAGGCTTACTTAATGGAAGTCTGTGGGTTTTATTTTAAACTTTCAGGTTTTGTGTTTTGGAAAAAAAAAAAAAAAAGTCAGTATAGGAGATAGAGCTTTAGTAAAGTTTATACTTTAATATGAAACTGAAATGACTATTTCTTTATTTTGAACTGTACCTTCACCATGTTGCAATCTGTTGCCTTTTTTTCTAGTTTTTCCAGCAAATCATTTGAAGTCTTATTAATATTCATTGGTATCTCAGAAATAGAACTTCAGGGTGTTTGAAGAGTCAACTGTATTAAATTGTTCCCAAAATTTTCCACTAAGTAAAGTGATAAAAATGAAGCTTTTAAAAGTCTCATTCTCTTTTCTTCTGTGACCCCTTTAGAGACAAGATACTCATAAAGGATAAAATGGAACTATGTGCATGAATATAAAAATTAGTCCAATTTGCAATGAACTGAAAGGGCCTAGGATAGGAATTTGGGAATGAGATGCAGGGAAATAGCCACCCCAGGCAGTGTCCCTTGGAACTTTGCTATCATTGTGGCCTCATCTGCATATCAACAAGAAATTATATAGATTACTTTAGCTTATTAAATGTACTCCTATTTCAGTTTTACAAACTTTTGCTTACACAGCCAAAACAAAGCTTGTCAAAAAAATAAAGGCCATAGCCTGACGGAGTTCATTATTTGTACATTGTGTACCCCAGCCAGCTGTACATAATGGGGCACATCTGGAATGTGGGATCTAAAAGACTCGCTAGTGGTAAATTATACAGATGGATCAGTAGTTTCATCTATGAAGAGGCAGTAATACAAATAAAATTAATCTTGGGTTTTTTAAAAGGCAATATCTGACGATTCTCAGAAATAATCGTTCTGGAGACAGATGAAGCAGGGCTTGAATCCTGACTCCTGTATTTTTCATTTGTGTGACCTCTCCAGTCTTTCACCATCTGTAAATTGAAAATAAAAATTGTACTTCCCATATAGCTTTGTAGTGAGGATTCGAGACGATTCATTCAAAGTGTTCATCTGTGTCAGACATTGAGCTTAGAAGTGGAAGCATATCTTCGTGACTGTGAACTTGCAGGTTAACAATCATTCTTAGCACAAAACAAAAACCAGGGATGGAGGAAGCCCTGGGAGCTGTTGGATATGTCTGTGACCTTGATGGTGGTGGTGGCAAAGGTGTTTACTGGTGGCCAGATTCATCAAACTGTGTAAGTTAAACGTGTGTATGCAGTTCTTTGTATATCAGTTATACTGCAATAAACACGTTTTAAAATGACATAAAGAAAATAAAAATAAAACAGCTTTGAAGGGAAAGTTGCTGTTAGAAAAAAATTCATTTATTTACTAATATGCATAGTGAAAGTGAAAGTCACTCAGTCATATCTGACTCTTTGCGACCCCATGAACTATACAGTCTGTGGAATTATCCAGGCCAGAATAATGGACCGGGTAGCCTTTCCCTTCTCCAGGGGATCTTCCCAATCCAGGGATTGAACCCAGGTCTTCTGCATTTCAGGTGGATTCTTTACCAGCTAAGCCCACAAAGGGATGCTGACTAATATGTATAAAAATATATTTATTAAGACCATAGGCTCTTGGGTAATTCTCCCTAGATTTGAATCTCAGTTCTTCCATTGAATTCTCATATTATAAAATATATCATACATAGAAATGTATAAAATACATTAGAAATGTATACTTATGTGTAAATGAATACTAATCAGGTGAGCAATTGTGATTGTCAACAAATTTAAGAATTAGAGCATAGCAGTACATAATTTCTTTCAGTGTCCCTCTGTAATTTTATGGCTTCCTTTTCCCCTTCACAGGTGTAGCTTGAATTTTGAACATTATCTTGCTTTCCTACATAGTTTTCTTTCTGATATATATTAATTCTATGCGTATGTCTCCAGTGGTATGGGCAAGAGCTTCTCTAAGGTATACGTAGTTTAGAGCTCAGTTCAGTTCAGTCGCTCAGTCGTGTCTGACTCTTTGCGACCCCATGAATCGCAGCATGCCAGGCCTCCCTATCCATCACCACCTCCCGGAGTTCACTCAGACTCGCGTCCATCGAGTCCGTGATGCCATCCAGCCATCTCATCCTCGGTCGTCCCTTTCTCCTCCTGCCCCCAATCCCTCCTCAGCATCAGAGTCTTTTCCAATGAGTCAACTCCTTTCACAAGGTGGCCAAAGTACTGGAGTTTCAGCTTCAGCATCATTCCTTCCAAAGAAATCCCAGGGCTGATCTTCAGAATGTACGGTTGGATCTCCTTGCAGTCCAAGGGACTCTCAAGAGTCTTCTCCAGCACCACAGTTCAAAAGCATCAATTCTCCAGTGCTCAGCCTTCTTCACAGTCCAACTCTCACATCCATACCTGACTACTGGAAAAACTATAGCCTTGACTAGACGGACCTTAGTCAGCAAAGTAATGTCTCTGCTTTTGAATATGCTATCTAGGTTGGTCATAACTTTTCTTCCAAGGAGTAAGCGTCTCTTAATTTCATGGCTGCAGTCACCATCTGCAGTGATTTTGGAGCCCCCTAAAATAAAGTCTGACACTGTTTTCTCATCTATTTCCCACGAAGTGATGGGATTGGATACCATGATCTTCGTTTTCTGAATGTTGAGCTTTAAGCCAACTTTTTCACTCTCCTCTTTCACTGAGTCATATTTACTACTAATGCCAAAACTATTGCCTAAATAATTCTTAATAAATGACTTCCCCACTTGCAATGCATGCGAATTTTATCTGGCTTTACTAACACCTGATATTATTTTATTTGATTTTGAGAGGGTGGAATGGGTATGTGGCAAGGGGGAGAGGAATTAGATGAGTGTGAAATAATACCTCACTGCATTTTCCATAGCTTTATGAAAGTATAATTGACAATTTAAAACTATACATATTAAAGTACATCACTTGGTAATTTGATATACATATACATATGAAATAATCATCACAATCAAAGTAATTATTATATCCATCATCTCACTTAGATTTTCTTTTATTAATTTTTAACATTGTATTTATTTTTTAATTTTAATTTTTATTGAAGTATAATTGATCTACAATGTTGATTTAGTTTTATGTATACAGTAAAATGATTCAGTTATATATACATACATATCTTTTTTCAAATTCTTTTCCCTTATAGGTTATTATAAAATATTAAGTATAGTTACCTGTCCTATACAGTAGGTCCTTATTGGTTATCTATTTTATATATAGTAGTATACATATGTTCAGAGAAGGCAATGGCAACTGACTCCAGTACTCTTGCCTGGCAAATCCCGTGGATGGAGGAGCCTGGTGGGCTGCAGTCCATGGGTTCGCTAGGAGTCGGACATGAGTGAGCGGCTTCACTTTCACTTTTCACTTTCCTGCATTGGAGAAGGAAATGGCAACCCGCTCCAGTGCTCTTGCCTGGAGAATCCCAGGGACGGGGGAGCCTGGTGGGCTGCCGTCTCTGGGGTCACACAGAGTCGGACATGGCTGACGCGAGTTAGCAGCAGCAGTGTACAGATGTCAGTCCCGACCTCCTAATTCATCCCTCTGCTCTTTCCCCTTTGGTAACACAAGTTTGTTTTCTGTGTCTGTTTGTCCACTTACGTTTGGTATATAAGTTCATTTGTATCATTTTTATAGATTCCATATATAAGTGATATCATATATTTGTCTTTCTTGGGCTTATTTCACTTGGTATAATAATATCTAAATCCATCTATCCTTTATTGATTCTTTTTTCCTTTCTTCCTAAGATCTACCCTCTTGCCAAATTTACCAGTGCAGTATTGTTTTATTCATTGTGTATAACTGAAACATCTCCCTTGACCAATATCTCCTCATATTCTCCTGCCCCCAGTGTCTAACATCCACCATTCTACTCTCTGCTTCTATTAATGTGATGATTTTGCATTCCACATATAAGTGAGATTATGCAGTATTTATCTTTCTGTGTCTGACTTATTTCACTTAGTATAATGCCTTCCAGATACAGCCATGTTCAAACAGGTGGCAAGAATTCATCCTTATTCTTGCTGGATAATATTCTATAGTATATGTATTACATTTTCTTTATCCACTCATTGCTAACAAACATTTGTTTCTGTATCTTGACTAATGTGAATACTGCTTAAATGAACATGGGAGTGAGGCTATGTCTTCAAGATTCTGATTTTAGTTTCTTCAGATAAATGCCCAGCTGGGGGATTGCTGGATTGTAAAATAATCTTTGGGGATAGCATTCTGAATGAACCTAATCTCATCTGATGATGGAAGCTAAGGAGGGTCTGTTGCCCTTTGTCCTGAGCTGTGATTGTCTTCCTGGGTATTGTCCCCAAACCTACACATTTTATCTTCTCCCTCTGATGTCCTCAGCATGGTAGGGTCTGCTGCATATTATGGATCAAGCAGTGAAACTGCATCGCTGAAGCCTGGGCAGTTGCTCTTTTCTTTGCTACTCTGGGTCTCATTCCTAGTTGAAAGTCATCCACATTGTCTGATATATTATGAGCCCAGAAAGCATCCTGAGGTGCAAGTGGATTAAATTATCCACATAATCTAAAGAGGCCCACAGGCAATGTGTTTTCCTCATGGCAAGAGATGAGAGATGTGGTGATTTATTTATTACTTAAGAGAGAATGGCCCTCCACCATCACGACCCCTTGAATTCTAAATGTTATAGATGTGAGTGGCCTCTACACCAGAATAGAGCGTCTTTCACACTCTAAATGACATATGTTTTGCCAAGGGCTTCAGCACACTGAGTTTTCTCCTCATGCGTCTTTCTGTGTCTTCGCATGATTATCTTTTCTCTGTCTTTTCTCTCCTTATAAGATCAGGCACATTGGATTCAGGACCTACCCTACCTGACTTAAGTCACCTCATGTTAATTTATCTTATTGATATGAATGAACTAGGTTCTATAATAGCTTCTCCTATGTCAGTCCTACATTCTAGAAGAATGGTCCCCAACCTTTCTGGCATCAGGGACAGTTTTCATAGAAGACAGTGTTTCCAGAGATTGGGATGGAATGGTTTTGGGATGATTCAAGCACAGTAACATTTATTGTGCACTTTATTTCTGTTATTGTTACATCAGCTCCACCTCAGATCATCAGGCATTAGATCCCAGAGGCTGGGGATCCCTGCTCTAGCGGAGAACCACAGTTAGCATTTTTAGCAATGTTTATTCTCTTCTCAGTACATTTGTTATAGCTTTGTAACTGGTATGTCTTCTGGGTCTTGTGAAGCAGAATCATTTGGTGGGTCTTCTGATTATACACAGCACATCTATTTCAGCATGTCCATTTCATTAATCCTTTAATCTCTTCTTCCACCACCTGCCACATAGTGATTGTAGCTGTTTAATTTCAGTCAGTACAGTTTTCCTTGCACCTGAGAGCATTGTAGTATGAGTTCATACACCAGGGTGTTGAATTCCTCTCCAGTTTTACTTCCATTGTTCATCAAGCATTTTCATGCTTACCTTGACATGGCTAGATCTCATAGCTCCTTTGATTGTTTCATTCCTATTTTTTCAGTCTCAGCACATCCTCAGCTGTGCTCTGCTAGGACTTAACCTATGAATAGGTCTACTGACCTGGAAGGAAAGTAGGAAGGGGGATGCTGTAAGGGAAGGTGCTGGAGGGGGATACATATTGCCTTGCAGGTGTGAGAGAAAGAGTCCTGTGATACCTTCAAGTACTTATAGGAAAGGTGCTGGCTGGCCATTTCTGAAGACTCAGAAATTTCATTAGATTCTGAATAATCAGCATCTTCAGACCTTGCAATTAAATGCCCTGTTTCTTTATATTTCTGGTTACAGTCACACCTACTTCTCTCTCATGCCTTTGCTCCTGTTTCAAACCGTAGGCAACCACGAATCTGATCTTCTGTGGGAAAGTTTTTCTCATTTCAAGAATGTTATATACTGTAGTCATGCAGTATAAATATTTTAGAGTTGAGCTTTTCACACAATACAATGCCCTGGAGACCTGTTCTGTGCAGCTGTAATTTTTCCCTTTATATTACTGATGAGCATGCCATCATATGATTGTACCATAGTTTGATCAAACAGTTCACCCATTGAAGAATATCTAAGTTGTTTCCAGTTTCTTTTTTTCATTATGAATAAAGTCATTCAAAATATCAGTGTACAAGTTTTTATATGAAATATACAGGCATTATTGTGGAATAAATACCTCAGAGTGCTATTGCTAGGTCTTATGGTAAGTACTTGTTAAGTTTTATAAGAAATAGCAAACTGTATTCCACAGTGACATACCATTTTATGTTCCTATCAACAATGTATAATCAAGCCAGTGTCTCAATATCCAACATTTGATGGCTTTTTATGTTGCCCATTTACAAATAACTCACTATAATTTTAATTGGCAAGTTTACTAATAACTGATGGTATTGAACCACATTTAATGTGCTTGGTGGTGAGTGGTTTAGTGGCTAAGTTTTGTCCAACTCTTGTGACTACATGGACTGTAGCCAACTGGGTTCCTCTGTCCATAGGATTTCCTAGCAAGAGTATTAGAATGGGTTACCGTTTTCTTCTCCGGAGCACCTTCCTGACATAGGGATTGAACCTGAATCTTGAATCCGTGTCCCCTGCATTGCAGGTGGATTTTTTACAGTTGAGCCACCAGGGAAGCCCAGATAATTTAGTTATTCATTATTATATTTATTCCCTGTGCTCTGTGTGTGCCTGCTCAGTGCTATCCAAATTTTTTGTGATCCCATGACTGTAGCTGCTTTTGGTCGGAGGTGGGGGGTGCAAGAATACCGGTGTATGTGTGAAGTCATTCAGTCGTGTCTGACTCTTTGCGACCCCATGGACTGTAGCCTACCAGGCTCCTCCCTCCATGGGATTCTCCAGGCAAGAGTACTGGAGTGGGTTGCCCTTTCCTTCTCCAGGGGATCTTCCCAACCCAGGAATCAAACCCGAGTCTCCAGCATTCCACGCAGATGCTTTAACCTCTGAGCCACCATTGGGTTACAATTCCCTTCTCCAGGAGATATTCCCAACCCAGGGATTGTACCCAGGTCTCCCACATTGTAAGATGACGCTTTACCATCTGAGCCACCAGGGAAGTCAGATTCAGACTTAAATTGAAAAAAATAGGGAAAACCACTAGATCATTCAGGTATGACCTAAATCAATTCCCTTATGATTATACAGTGGAAATGAGAAATAGATTTAAGGGACTAGAACTGATAGATAGAGTGCCTGATGAACTATGGATGGAGATTCCTGACATTGTACAGAAGACAGGGATCAAGACCATCCCCATGGAAAAGAAATACAAAAAAGCAAAGTTTCTGTCTGGGGAGGCCTTACAAGTAGTTGTGAAAAGAAGAGAAGTGAAAAGCAAAGGAGAAAAGGAAAGATATAAGCATCTGATTGCAGAGTTCCAAAGAATAGCAAGAAGAGATTAGAAAGCCTTCCTCAGGGGTCAATGCAAAGAAACAGAGGAAAACAACAGAATGAGGAAGACTAGAGATCTCTTCAAGAAAATTAGAGGTACCAAGGGAACATTTCATGCAAAGATGGGCTCAATAAAGGACAGAAATGGTAGGGACCTAGCAGAAGCAGAAGATATTAAGAGGTGGCAAGAATACACAGAAGAACTGTACAAAAAAGATTTTCATGACCCGGATAATCATGATGGTGTGATCACTCATCTAGAACCAGACATCCTGGAATGTGAAGTCAAGTGGGCCTTAGAAAGCATCACTATGAACAAAGCTAGTGGAGGTGATGGAATTCTAGTGGATCTATTTCAAATCTTGAAAGATGATGCTGTGAAAGTGCTGCACTCAATATGACAGCAAATTTGGAAAACTCAGCAGTGGCCACAGGACTGGAAAAGGTCAGTTTTCATTCCAATCCCAAAGAATGCTCAAACTACTGAACAATTGCACTCATCTCACACACTAGTACAGTAATGCTCAAAATTCTACAAGCCAGGCTTCAGCAATACATGAACCGTGAACTTCCAGATGTTCAAGCTGGTTTTAGAAAAGGCAGAGAAACCAGAGATCAAATTGTCAAAATCTGATGGATCGCAGAGAAAGCAAGAGAGTTCCAGAAAAATATCTATTCTGGTTTATTGACTATGCCAAAGCCTTTGACTGTGTGGATCACAATCAACTGTGGAAAATTCTGAAAGAGATGGGAATACCAGGCCACCTGACCTACCTCTTGAGAAACCTGTATGCAGATCAGGAAGCAACAGTTAGAACTGGACATGGAGCAACAGACTGGTTCCAAATAGGAAAAGGAGTACGCCAAGGCTGTATATTGTCACCCTGCTTATTTCACTTCTATGCCGAGTACATCATGAGAAATGCTGGACTGGAAGAAACACAAGCTGGAATCAAGATTGCCAGGAGAAATATCAATAACCTCAGATATGCAGATGACACCACCCTTATGGCAGTTAATTTCATGGCTGCAGTCACCATCTGCAGTGATTTTGGAGCCCAAAAAAATAAAGTCTGACACTGTTTCCACTGTTTCCCCATCTATTTCCCATGAAGTGATGGGACCAGATGCCATGATCTTCATTTTCTGAATGTTGAGCTTTAAGCCAACTTTTTCGCTCTCCTCCTTCACTTTCATCAAGAGGCTTTTTAGCTCCTCCTCACTTTCTGCCATAAGGGTGGTGTCATCAGCATATCTGAGGTTATTGATATTTCTCCCGGCAATCTTGATTCCAGCTTGTGTTTCTTCCAGTCCAGCGTTTCTCATGATGTACTCTGCATATAAGTTAAATAAGCAGGGAGACAATGTACAGCCTTGACGTACTCCTTTTCCTATTGCTACCAAGAATATCCCACACAGCCAGACTCTCCCTCAGATTTGATGGAGAAATCAAAAGCTTTTCAGACAAGCAAAAGTTGAGAGAATTCAACACCACCAAAGTAGCTTTACAACAAATGCTAAAGGCACTTCTCTAGGCAGGGAACACAAGAGAAGGGAAAGACCTACAGAAAATAAACCCAAAACATTAAGAAAATGGTAATAGGATCATACATATCGATAATTACCTTAAATGTAAATGGATTAAATGCACCAACTGAAAGACATAGACTGACTGGGTGGATGAAAACATGTGCATGTATGTACCTCCACTTACCATATCACTATGCTTTACCCACCCCCACAAATTGTATGTTATTGTTTTATATTGTTAGGTTAATCATGTTCCCATAATGGCTTGCAATTGCTATTATCTGTCTTTTTTTTCCTGGCTATTGATTGTGAAAACTGATAAACATCTTTTACTATTGTGATTATGTAACTATTACTCACTTAATACCATTGTATCATGATTCATCAACAGAAAAATAATAGAACTTTATATCACCAAAACTAGGATCTAATAGAAAAACCTGTAATCACTTTTTAAAATCCAGATGCATATTAGTTGAACAATACAAATGCTCAGGTATTGCTTTTTTTCTCCAAAGCTCCAGATATATTTCTAATGAGCAGTCATGTTTAAAAAAAAACTGGACTATAAGATGATTGTTTACTTTTATATCTAGGTTGTTTCACTTTTTCTATTTTCTATTCAGTGCTTCTATTTCATTTGGTTTATGTTCTCCAATGCCTCAATCTCTTCTTTTTTTGATGTTCTTTCTCAAGCCTTTATCAGGTGTAATAGAAAAGCTTTTGAATACATATATATGTATATATATTTTAGAAAACTTATGAATTTTTGCCTAACTAAAAAATTAATGACATTCTTGAGTCCACTTGTTTGACTTAGTATGAATAGAATGTTAGATTTCTAATTAAAAAATAGATATGCAACAAGCAACAAAGTTTTACTATATAGCATAAGGAACTATAGTCAATATCTTGTAATAAACTATGATAGAAAATGATTTCAAAAATAATATATTTATCTTTGTATAACTGAATCACCTTGCTGTGCACCTGAAACATTGTAAGTCAACTATACTTCAATAAAAAATATATATTTTTTAAAAAGAAGATTCATGGTGCAGAAAATAAGGTCCTTAACATCAGCTACTGGTGGCAGCACCATCTTTGGCAGACATTGGCTGTGGTGACAGGGATGCCAGCAGTGGCTGCAGCAGCTCTGGAATATAAGATGCCTGCAGTTTAAGTGCCCCAAGGAAGAAGAAAATGGTGGAGATAAGTTTCAACTGAAAGGACAGTGTTTGTGAGCACATTTCTTGGCAACATCTAAACACAATTATGTTACAATATTCTAATCCCTATCTAGTAATTTACTTTGTAGAATTTATTTTGCCAAGTCTAGGATATTCTGTTTCTTTTGGTAATAACCAGGGACAATTTAGCCTCAGTTGCCCCAGTCATGCCAGCAATTTTCAGCAACATTCACATCTCTCTCCCTCCATGCTTTCAACTGATTGTGTTTTTTAATTTAATTTTTTATTGAAGGATAATTGCTTTACAGAATTTTGTTGGTTTCTGTCAAACCACAACATGAATCAGCCATAGGTATACATATATAGCCTCCCTTTTAAACCTCCCTCCCCTATCCCACCCTATCCCACCCCTCTGCCCCTGTTGCTGTCTCTTATACACATCTCATATATTTGTGTTTTTATTTATTTCACTGAGTATGATAATCTCGAGGTCCATCCATGTTGCTGCAAATGGCATTATTTCATTTTTTGTCATGTATCTTTTTAATCAGAAAAAATAAACAGAGTTGTGTTATTTGCTCAGCAACACTTGCAACCCCATGGATAACACTTGCCAAGTGGGTATACAGCAAATTCCAGTTGGCTATCTATTTTACATATGGTAATGTAAGTTCCCATGTTACTCTTTCCATACATCTCATCCTCTCCTCCCCTCTCCCCATGTCCATAAGTCTATTCTCTATGTCCGTTTCTCCATTGTTTCCCTGTAAATAAATTCTTTAGTACCATTTTTCTAGATTCCATATATTTGTGTTAGAAGACAATATTTATCTCTTTCTGACTCGCTTCACTCTGTATAATAGATTCTAGGTTCATCCACCTCATCAGAACTGATTCAAATTTGTTCCTTTCATGGCTGAGTAATAATCCATTGTGTATATGTACCACAACTTCTTTATCCATTCACCTGTTGATGGACATCTAGATTGCTTCCGAGTTCTAGCTATTGTAAAGAGAGCTGCAATGAACAATTTCTAGCTATTGTAAAGAGAGCTGCAATGAACAATGGGATACATGTTTTTTTAAAATTTTGGTTTCCTCAGGGTATATGCCTAGGAGTGGGATTGCTGGGTCATATGGTGGTTTTATTCCTAGTTTTTTAAGGAATCTCCATACTGTTTTCCATAGTGGCTGTATCAATTTGCATTCCCACCAACAGTGCAAGAGTGTTCCCTTTTCTCCACACCCTCTCCAGCATTTATTGTTTGTAGACTTTTGATGATGGCCATTCTGACTGGTGTGAGGTGATATTTCATTGTGGTTTTGATTTGCATTTCTCTAATGATGAGCTCAGAGAAGGCAAAGGCACCCCACTCCAGTACTTTTGCCTGGAAAATCTCTTGGATGGAGGAGCCTGGTGGGCTGCAGTCCATGGGGTCGCTAAGAGTCGGGCACGACTGAGCAACTTCACTTTCACTTTTCACTTTCATGAATTGGAGAAAGAATGGCACCCCACTCCAGTGTTCTTGCCTGGAGAATCCCAGGGATGGGGGAGCCTGGTGGGCTGCCATATATGGGTTCACACAGAGTCAGACACGACTGAAGCGACTTAGCAATGATGAGCTATGTTGAGCATCATTTCATGTGTTTGTTAGCCATCTGTATATCTTCTTTGGAGAAATGTCTTCAACCAGTTATTAGCTTTATTGAGATATAAGTAACATAACAATTTACCATTTGTTTTTGGCCACACCACACAGCATGTCAGATCTTATGTTCCCAACTAGGGATCAAACCTGCATCCCCTGCAGTGGGCACAAGGAGTCTTAACCATTGGACTTCCAGGAAGTCCCTCAACAATTCACCATTTTAAAGTGTATAACTGAGTGGTTTTAGTATATTCACAGAGTTGTAAATCACTTTTAGAACATTATCATTGCCCACAAAAGAAACAAGAAATTCTGTACCCATCAGCAGTAATGTTCCATTCCCCCGATCTCCCCCTGAGCCTACACAACCACACATCTATTTTGTCACTATGGATTTGCTTATTCTGAACATTTCATATAACTAAATGGGTCATACAATGTGTGACTGCCTTCTTTCACTTACTATAATGTTTTCAAAATTCATTCATGCTGTATCATGAATCAGAGCTTCATTCTTTTTAGTTGATAAATAATATTCCATTGTATAGGTATTTATCTTTATCCATTCATCAATTGATGGACATTTAGGTTTTTCCATTTTGGGGCTGCTATGAATAATACTGCTATAAACATTCAGACTAGTTTTTGTTTTCATTTGTCTTATGTATATATCCGGAAGAACAGTTTCTGGATTATATATGGTTATATTTCATCTTTAGAGTAACTACCAGACTGTTTTCCAAAGAAGCTGTACCATTTTACGTTACCACCAGTAATATATGAAGGGTCTAATTTCTCCACATTCTCACCAACACTTGTTATTTGTCTTTTTGATTATAACCATGCTGTGCTGTGCTGTGCTAAGTCGCTTCTATCGTGTCTGACTCCTTGTGACCCTACAGGCTGCAGCCCACCAGGCTCCTCTGTCCATGGGATTCTCTAGGCAAGAATACTGGAGTAGGTTTCCATGCCCTCCTCCAGGGGATCTTCCCAACCCAGGGACTGAACCTACATCTCTTATATCTCCTGCATTGGCAGGCGGGTTCTTTACCACCCTGTCACTTGGGATGTCCATTGCCTAGTTTACCTAGGAATAAACTGGGGTACTGAGGCAGAGCAATAGAAAGTGTGACATTTTAGAGACAAGGGCCTGAGAGAGAATGCTGTTTCTCAGGGTGGCCCTTGAGGGAATAGTGCTTTATTGTTGCAAGCCTGCCTAAAGGGCTTCTTCTTTTTGTTTATTTCTTTTAGCTCCTATGAAATCATCTGTGTTAGTATTAATAAATTACTCTTTGCTTAAGCACTTCATGTAAGAGCCTATTTTCCCCATAGCCTGGAACAATGCCACCACTACCACAAGATTAAACAGGCATGAAAGATTGAGGAGTGCCTTGGTGAAGCAACATTCTGCTTTATTTTCTTTGCTCTTCAGATAATGACTCTGGGGAAGAAGAGAAACTCCAGAACTACTTTGTTCTCTTCAAAGCCTGAGCCTCAGGAGAAAAAGTAAAAAGACAAGACATGTTTCAGGCTGAGGGGCCTCAAAACAGGTCGGCTCTGGGCCTTTATTTATTATATTGATGATACTGAGTTCAAAAATTACTTACTTTTTCATAAACAGCTATGGGTAGTGGATAGAAAAAAAAATCAATGGTAGCAGGTAAATAAAACTTTTGTCTGTTCATATACGTTTTCTGTTGTATCTACCCTTGAAGAGTGTAGAATTTTAGTGCAGATGAGGGGGAAAAAAAGCAGATGAAAATCATCTAAATCCTCATCATGCAATCAAGTGAATAAAGAGCATATCTTTATAATTGTTGGACATATACAGATGAGTAAGGAATTGCTGAGATTTACTGTTAGTTGTGCTAATTTTCAGTTGAAAAACGAACTTGAGGACTGAAAAACTGAACTTGGTGGTGGAGTGGTTAAGAGTCTGTGATTCCACTGCAGAGGGCATGGGCTTAATCTCTGGTCAGGTTGTGACCCTACAGGCTGCAGCCCACCAGGCTCCTCTGTCCATGGGATTCTCTAGGCAAGAATACTGGAGTAGGTTTCCATGCCCTCCTCCAGGGGATCTTCCCAACCCAGGGACTGAACCTACATCTCTTATATCTCCTGCATTGGCAGGCGGGTTCTTTACCACCAGGACCATCTGGGACTGTGAAATGGTATATCATTGTAGCTTTAATTTCATTTCCCTAATGGCTAATGACATTCAACATCTTTTAATGCATTTATTGGTAACTTGTATATTTTCTCTGGAAAAAAAAACTTTTTTCAGATCCTTTTCCCATTTTTAATTGGGTTATATGACTTTATAATTGTGTTGTAAGATTTCTTTATGTAAAATGTGGTTTGCAAGTATTTTCTCATTCTTTTGGTTTTCATTGCAGTTTCTTAATGATGTCCTTTGAAACACAAAATATTTTAATTTTGATGAAGTTCAATTTATCTATTTTTTCCATCATCACTTGTGCTTTTGATGTCTTATCTCAGAAACTACTGTCTAATTTAAGATTATGAATATATATTCATATTTTCTTCTAAGGGTTTTATAGTTTTAGCACCTACTTTTAGATCTCTGCTCAATTTTAAGTTAATGTTTTTATATGATGTGAGGTGAGTTCCAACCTCATTCTTTTGTAGGTGGATACCCAAGTTGTTTGTCCCAGTACCATGTACTGAAAACACCATTATACCCCACCCCATTCAATTGTCTTGGTATGGTGACTGCAGCCATGAAATTAAAAGACACTTACTCCTTGGAAGAAAAGTTATGACCAACCTAGATGGCATATTCAAAAGCAGAGACATTACCTTGCCAACTAAGGTCTGTCTAGTCAAGGCTATGGTTTTTCCAGTAGTCATGTATGGATGTGAGAGTTGGACTGTGAAGAAGGCTGAGCGCCACAGAATTGATGCTTTTGAACTGTGGTGTTGGAGAAGACTCTTGAGAGTCCCTTGGACCGCAAGGAGATCCAACCAGTCCATTCTGAAGGAGATCAGCCCTGGGATTTCTTTGGAAGGAATGATGCTAAAGCTGAAACTCCAGTACTTTGGCCACCTCATGAGAAGAGTTGACTCATTGGAAAAGACTCTGATGCTGGGAGGGATTGGGGGCAGGAGGAGAAGGGGACGACCGAGGATGAGATGGCTGGATGGCATCACTGACTCGATGGACGTGAGTCTGAGTGAACTCCGGGAGTTGGTGATGGACAGGGAGGCCTGGCGTGCTGTGATTCATGGGATCTCAAAGAGTCGGACACGACTGAGCAACTGAACTGAACTGAACTGAACTGAACCCTTATTGAAAGTCAAGTGAGTGTAAATGTTTTTGTTTCTGGGCTTTCAAATGAATTCCACAGATCTACATTTCTGTCATTAAGCCAATACCTCATTGTCTTGAATACTGTATCTTTGTACTAAGTTTTTAAATTGCAAGGTGTGAATCCTCCAACTTTTGCTCTTTCTCAAGAATGTTTTGGCTATTCTTGGGTCATTGAATTTACACGTGAATTTTATGATCAGCTTGTCAATTTTTCTAAAGAATCCAGCTTGGATTTTCATAGGGACCTGTAGACCAAATTGGGGTTGTGTGTGCATGTGGGCGCCCAGTCGTGTCTGACTCTTGGCAACTCTATGGACTTTAGCCCACCAGGCCCCTCTGTCCATGGGATTTCTCAGGCAAAAATACTGCAGCAGGTTGCCATTTCCTTCTCCAGGGAATCTTCCCCACCCACAGATTGAACCTACATCTCTTGTGGCTCCTACACTAGCAGGCAGGTTCTTTACCAGTTGAGCCAGGGGTGACCTAGAGTAGAACAGTTTAGAAAAGTTTTCTCAGCAAATCAATAGGTCTCAAAAGTTTACAAAGAACCTTCAAACTAGAGCATGTGGCTCTATCTCTCAGATAATTTTCAGTAGCTGGTCCTAGCCAAAACTTAGAGAGAGACTCTGACATAAATATCTACAAGCATCCTGCCATAATACTATCTGGAATATATCTCTGAACTGCATAAATGTGCCAACATGCCCTCTCTACCTAGCTATTTTACAGGTACTTCAAAATGAATTTGTTACTTTCTCTACACTTCTACCCTGTCCCCTGGAAACGTCAGTCATTCTTGTTTTCCCTTTTGCCTTCATCCAAATCTATTCTATGTCAGCAATCTCTGTTAAATATGCTCCCTGCCCCACCCCTCCCGCCTTCTTTTTGTTCCTACAGCCACTGCCCTAGTCAGACCTTGATTCTGGACTATTATAGAAACCTCATCAGTTTTGCTATTTCGCTTTTGTTGACCTTATGTGATTTTCCATATCACAACTGGCATGGTATTTTTAAAAATGTAAAACTCATCCTATCATTTCCTTGTTTAAAAACCATTAATGGCGTTTCAATGCTGATAGTAAAAGCATCCTACATCTTTAGCATACAAAGCTTTACATGACCTATATCTTAGCTATCTTTTCAGCGCCTCTTCTCCTTACCACTTAATTCCCACATGTATACCCTCCAGTCATATCAACTGTATTGCTGATCATCCTGTTCGTGATGCCAATTGTCTTGCTGTTCACACTGTCCACAGTGTTAGCTGAACCCGTGGTAGGCAAGGCACAAGCTAAGAGGCTGGAAGAAGGCTGGAGGAGCCATAGGACTGCAGACACATTTATTCTCTCCTGGCTGATGCACCAGCAGTAGCAGCAGCCATAGCATAACCTTACAGAATACAACCTCTCCCTGGCTAACACAGCAGCCATAGCAGTATTCTCTCCTGGCTGATGCAGCAGCTGTAGCAGTAGACACACTATAATCTCTTCTCTTGTGGCTGACCCAATGGACACAACCGTGACGCAGCAGTAATGTCGCCAATTTATGGCTGGAGCTCACATATCCCTACAGTACAAAGTAGCTCATGACCAAGCTTGAGTACCTCATCCCACACATGCGCAGTGCTACAGATGATCTCAGTTGTTAGTCGCTATTTACAAAATGTTGGGCGAAAGAGCCTGAACACGCCATCTTGGCTAATTTGCTCTCTCCCCACACCAACCTTCTTAAATTTTCCTAATATGCTATGCTTATTCATGCCCCATGCCTTTGTACATCTTATTTCATTTACTTCCCATGGTCTCTGCCTGGTGAACTCGTATTTATCTATCAGTCCAGTTCACAAGTCACTTCTTTTGTGAGGACTTTTCAAGCCTGAGGTAATCAGTTTGTTCTCTATGTCATGTATAATTCACTGTTATAAGCACATCGTGTTATAATTGCTTTTCTAACATCTCTGACTCCCCACTAAACTCAGTGGTGTAAACTGGGTCTAGGTTGGAATCATCTTTACATCCCCAGCCTCTAGCACAGCACTTGGTACAAAGCAGACACTAAGAAAATCTTTGTCAACAATCAATCCTTCAACACACAGTATGGTCTTATTATTGGGGCTTTCAGCAAAGTCACATTAGCAAATGGATAGAAACCTCATGAACACCTGGATTCAGATGCTCACAGTGATAGATCTAGATTTTAGTACCAGAAAGCTTCTTCTACAGATAAAAAGGGATCTTTTCCCACTAGACAAATTCATTTTTGAGAAGAATTTTAAAAAATATTTAAAAGGAATATTAGGTTTCACATGTATAAACAAATAAGAAGCTAAAGATGAAAACGGTATTCATTTTAGAAAATATTTTCAGTCTTTTGGATGGAAAGGGACTTTATTTATAATTATGGTTGGAAGCAACCTAGATGTTCATTGGCAGACAAATGGATGAGAAAGTCGTGGTACATAAACACAATGGAATATATTACTCAGCTATTAAAAAGAAGGCATTTGAATCAGTTCTAATGAGGTGGATGAAACTGGAGCCTATTGATGGGATAGGGAGGGAGGTGGGAGGGGGGTTCAGGATGGGGGACACATGTACACCCATGGCTGATTCACGTCAGTATATGACAAAAACCACCACAATATTGTAAAGTAATTAGCCTCCAATTAAAATAAATAAGTTAATTTTAAAAATGGAATTGAAAATATAAAAACACAAAAAATATAAAATTATGCTTAATTACACACACACATACTAATCATTAAATAAACAATTTGAGAGTTCATATTCACATTGTATTAAAATAATTATATGTGTTTTAGCAAAAGGAAAAAAATATGGTGGTTTTTGTTGAAATAAAACACCTTAATTCTCTTTTTTAATACAGCCTGGCAAAAAATAACACCAATATTCATGATTAACTTGTTGAATAGTAGATGACTTGTCTCCTAGTGACCTCACAAGTACCTGCTTCAATTAGCCATAGCAAATAAAAAAAAATTTCATCACTTAGTTTCCTTATGTAGGTGCAAAATCAATCTGAAAAGAGGAAAAATATGTCATTACTTCAGAGTGTCTTGGTGTGTACCTTGTAAAATGAAGCCTACATCTACTGCTGAGTTGTGGAAACTGAGTTAATACTATAGCAAACAACAAGAAAGCATTTTTCCACAAAAAATGTCGTGATGTTGTAGTTAATAATCTGATTCATGAATCAGACAGATAGAGGGTTGGTCTCAATGACCTCTTATTTCCCTTCCATTCCCTTCCCTTATTTCCTTTCATTGCCAATATTTTATAGTTCCATGAAACAAAGTCTTCCTAGCCTGTGATTTAAATATATTTTCTTTAAATAAAAACTGCTTTACTACAAAGCACATTTGTATGTCTTTCATTACAAAACCAGAGATGGACTTTCATAATAGGGAAAATTGGGACCAAATTATAATTTTAAAAGCACACACTCAAGAATGCAAGAAGTCTTTTCAAGTGACAGTTAAAGGGGGGAGGGAAAGGTCATTTTCTGATAAAGTATTAATAGTACTTCTCAGTAAAAATCAAACAGTACAAATAGTATCCTGCATTAGAAAAATTAGCATAAGGTCAAAAACTACCTACCTCTAGTAAGTCCTTTTAAAATAGCAAACTATTGAACTATTATTTATTTAATTAATATTTTTGAACTGCTTATAATTTAAAGTTATAATCTTTTTGATACACAGGATATATTCATCTTTTAAAATAATTATCTTGTGATTTCTTTTAGGGTTAATTTTCCCACCTGATGGCTTTTCTCTATGTGTAGAAAACCTCCAGTGAGGCTTTGAGAGGAATATAGCATAGTCAAGGTCACTGGTTCTGGTATCAGTCTTAGGGATTCAGATCTCTTATAAACTTAGGTTAGCTCCTTATGAACTGAAGTAAAGTTTTACTAGCTATAAAATGGGTTGTAATAAGGATTAGGTGAGATAACTTTCTTCCAATAGTAAATGATCAATAATGGTTGGTATTATTAGGGTGCAGCTCGCAAATGATCATTGTCATTTAGAGCTGCTTGAGTCTTCGTTTTGTAGGGCTATCTCAATTAAACATATCTTCCTTTTTTTGTTTTTACCTTTTCATAAAACTTTGTTTTATTTTTCTTACATAAAGAGAGAAACAAAAAAGGGGCAGGAACTTTTAAAGACTACAAATGTGAGCCTGTGAGGGTGGCTAGAGATTTTAGCTGTTCACTTGGATTTATAAGGGGCTTCCCAGGTGGCACAGCAGTAAAGAACCTGCCTGCCAACGCAGGAGACAAGAGATGCAGGTTCGATCCCTTGGTGGGGAAGATCCTCTGGAGTAGGAAATGGTAACCAACTCCAGTATTCTTGCATGCAAAAATCCCATTGACAGAGGAGCCTGCAGGCTACAGGCCATGGGGTTGCAAAGTCAGGCGCGACTGAGCACACATGCAACTAGTTACAAACAATTTCACTTAATGATTTTTTTCACTGTGGAAGGGAACAAGATTGCCTTTCATTTCACTTCACAAAAATAGAAAACAGGATGAGAATCACTGACTTAAGTTGTAGCTGACAAAAAGAGCGGATTGATTTGTTGAATAAGTAATTACTTATCTAGTGTCTCTAATGTGCAAAGTTCAAGGCAAATTCCCACTATAGAGAACCCAGATGAGGAAGATGTCCTCTTTGCTTTTGAGGATGAGGTAAGAAAACATAACTTTGTTTTAAAATGAAGTATTGTTGGCCTTCGGAAATGGTACTATTGGTAAAGAACCCGTCTGCCAAGGCAGGAGACATAAGAGATGCAGGTTTGATCCCTGGGTTGGGAAGCTCCCCTGGAGAAGGGAGTGAATACCCACTCCAGTATTCTTGCCTGGAGAATCCAACTGACAGAGGAGCCTGGTGGGCTACATACAGTCCATAGGGTCGCAAAGAATCGGAGATGACTGAGGCGACTTAGCATGCATACTTGATTTATAATGTATGTTAATTTTTGCTGTACAACAAAGTGACTAAGTTATATATGAGTGTGTGTGTGTGTGTATATATATATATACACACACACACATTCTTTTTTATATTCTCTTCCATTATGGTTTATCATAGAATATTGAATATAGTTCCCTGTGCTATACAGTAAAACCTTGTTGTTTATCCATCCTATATGTAATAGTTCGCCTCTGCTAACTCCAAACTCCCAGTCCATCCTTTCCCCACTCCCACCTTACCCCCACCTTGGCAACCACAAGTCTGTTCTCTGTGAGTCTGTTTCTGCTTCATAGATTAGGTTCATTTGTGTCACATTTCAGATTAAACATATAAGTGATATTATATTGTATTTTTTTCTTTCTGTCTTATTTCACTTAATACGATAATCTCTGGTTGCATCCATGTTGCTGCAAATGTCATTATTTCATTATTTTTATGGCTGAATAGTATTCCATTGTATTATATATATATAACACATCTTCTTTATCCAATTCATCTGTGAATGGACATTTAGGTTATTTCCATGTGTTGGCTGGAGAAGAAAATGGCAAGCCACTCCAGTATTCTTGGAGAATCCCATGAACAGAAGAGCCTGGCAGGCTACAGCTCATGGGGTTGCAAAGAGTCAGACATGACTGCAATGACTTAGTATACATGCATGTCTTGGCTTTTGTGAATAATGCTGCTATGAGCCTAGAGGTGCGTGTATAGGTGAGTCTTAGCTTCATTCATATATATGCCCAGGAGTGCAATTGCTGGATCATATGGTAACTCTATTTTTAGTTTTCTGAGAAGTCTCCATACTGTTTTCCATAGTGGCTACATCAATTTACAATCCCACCAACAGTGTAGGAAGGTTTCCTTTTTCCTACACCCTCTCCAGTATTTGTTATTTGTAGACTTTTTAATGATGGCCATTCTGACTTGTGTGAGGTGTTACCTCATTGTACTTTTGATTTGCATTTCCTTAATAATTAACGGGGGTGCAGGAGTGCCTAGAGGAGCTATTCCATGTTCAAGGTCAGGAGAGGCGGCAGTGCGGAGATACCTTTTGTCCAAGGTAAGGAGCAGCGGTGGTGCTTTGCTGGAGCAGCCGTGAAGAGATACCCCACGCACAAGGTAAGAGAAACCCAAGTAAGATGGTAGGTGTTGCAAGAGAGCATCAGAGGGCAGACACACTGAAACCATACTCACAGAAAACTAGTCAATCTAATCACACTAGGACCAGGGCCTTGTCTAACTCAATGAAACCAAGCCATGCCTGCAGGGCAACCCAAGGCGGGCGGGTCATGGTGGAGAGGTCTGACAGAACGTGGTCCACTGGAGAAGGGAATGGCAAGCCACTTCAGTATTCTTGCCTTGAGAACCCCATGAACAGTATGAAAAGGCAAAATGATAGGATATCAAAAGAGAATCTCCCCAGGTCGTTAGGTGCCCAATATGCTACTGGAGATCAGTGGAGAAATAACTCCAGAAAGAATGAAGGGATGGAGCCAAAGCAAAAACAATACCCAGTTGTGCATGTGACTGGTGATAGAAGCAAGATCCGATGCTGTAAAGAACAATATTGCATAGGAACCTGGAATGTCAGGTCCATGAATCAAGGCAAATTGGAAGTGGTCAAACAAGAGATGGCAAGGGTGAACGTCGACATTCTAGGAATCAGCGAACTAAAATGGACTGGAATGGGTGAATTTAACTCAGATGACCATTATATCTACTACTGCGGGCAGGAATCCCTCAGAAGAAATGGAGTAGCCATCATGGTCAACAAAAGAGTCCGAAATGCAGTACTTGGATGCAATCTCAAAAACGACAGAATGATCTCTGTTCGTTTCCAAGGCAAACCATTCAATATCACAGTTATCCAAGTCTATGCCCCAACCAGTAATGCTGAAGAAGCTGAAGTTGAACGGTTTTATGAAGACCTACAAGACCTTTTAGAACTAACACCCAAAAAAGATGTCCTTTTCATTATAGGGGACTGGAATGCTAAAGTAGGAAGTCAAGAAACACCTGGAGTAACAGGCAAATTTGGCCTTGGAATGCGGAATGAAGCAGGGCAAAGACTAATAGAGTTTTGCCAAGAAAATGCACTGGTCATAGCAAACACCCTCTTCCAGCAACACAAGAGAAGACTCTACACATGGACATCACCAGATGGTCAACACCGAAATCAGATTGATTATATTCTTTGCAGCCAAAGATGGAGAAGCTCTATACAGTCAACAAAAACAAGACCAGGAGCTGACTGTGGCTCAGATCATGAACTCCTTATTGCCAAATTCAGACTTAAATTGAAGAAAGTAGGGAAAACCACTAGACCATTCAGGTATGACCTAAATCAAATCCCTTATGATTATACAGTGGAAGTGAGAAATAGATTTAAGGGACTAGATCTGATAGAGTGCCTGATGACTATGGATGGAGGTTTTGTGACATTGTACAGGAGACAGGGATCAAGACCATCCCCATGGAAAAGAAATGTAAAAAAGCAAAATGGCTCTCTGGGGAGGCCTTACAAATAGCTGTGAAAAGAAGAGAAGCAAAAAACAAAAGAGCAAGGAAAGATATAAGCATCTGAATGCAGAGTTCCAAAGAATAGCAAGAAGGGATAAGAAAGCCTTCCTCAGTGATCAATGCAAAGAAATAGAGGAAAACAACAGAATGGGAAAGACTAGGGATCTCGTCAAGAAAATTAGAGATATCAAAGGAACATTTCACGCAAAGATGGGCTCAATAAAAGACAGAAATGTTATGGACCTAACAGAAGCAGAAAATATTAAGAAGAGGTGGCAAGAATACACGGAAGAACTGTACAAAAAAGATCTTCAAGACCAAGATAATCATGATGGTGTGATCACTCACCTAGAGCCAGACATCATGGGATGGGAAGTCAAGTGGGCCTTAGGAAGCATCACTACGAACAAAACTAGTGGAGGTAATGGAATTCCAGTTGAGCTATTTCAAATCCTGAAGGATAATGCTGTGAAAGTGCTGCACTCAATATGCCAGCAAATTTGGAAAACTCAGCAGTGGCCACAGGACTGGAAAAGGTCAGTTTTCATTCCAGTCCCAAAGAAAGGCAATGCCAAAGAATGCTCAAACTACTGCACAATTGCACTCATCTCACACACTAGTAAAGTAATGCTCAAAATTCTCCAAGCCAGGCTTCAGCAATACGTGAACCGTGAACTTCCAGATCTTCAGATTGGTTTTAGAAGAGGCAGAGGAACCAGAGATCAAATTGCCAACATCCACTGGATCATGGAAAAAGCAAGAGAGTTCCATAAAAACATCTATTTCTGCTTTATTGACTATGTCAAAGCCTTTGACTGTGTGGATCACAATAAACTGTGGACAATTCTGAAAGAGATGGGAATACCAGACCACCTAACCTGCCTCTTGAGAAATCTGTATGCAGGTCAAGAAGCAACAGTTAGAACTGGACATGGAACAACAGCCTGGTTCCAAATAGGAAAAGGAGTACGTCAAGGCTGTATATTGTCACCCTGCTTATTTAACTTATATGCAGAGTACATTATGAGAAACGCTGGGCTGGAAGAAGCACAAGCTGGAATCAAGATTGCCAGGAGAAATATCAATAACCTCATATATGCAGATGACACCACCCTGATGGCATAAAGTGAAGAGGAACTAAAAAACCTCTTGATGAAAGTGAAAGTGGAGAGTGAAAAAGTTTGCTTAAAGCTCAACATTCAGAAAACGAAGATCATGGCATCCAGTCCCATCACTTCATGGGACATAGATGGGGAAACAGTGGAAACAGTGTCAGACTTTATTTTGGGGGGCTCCAAAATCACTGCAGATGGTGACTGCAACCATGAAACTAAAAGACACTTACTCCTTGGAAGGAATGTTATGACCAACCTAGATAGTATATTCAAAAGCAGTGACATTACTTTGGCGACTAAGGTCCATCTAGTCAAGGGTATGGTTTTTCATGTGGTCATGTATGGATGTGAGAGTTGGACTGTGAAGAAGATTGAGCACTGAAGAACTGATGCTTTTGAACTGTGGTGTTGGAGAAGACTCTTGAGAGTCCCTTGGACTGCAAGGAGATCCAACCAGTCCATTCTGAAGGAGATCANATGTATGGATGTGAGAGTTGGACTGTGAAGAAGATTGAGCACTGAAGAACTGATGCTTTTGAACTGTGGTGTTGGAGAAGACTCTTGAGAGTCCCTTGGACTGCAAGGAGATCCAACCAGTCCATTCTGAAGGAGATCAGCCCTGGGTGTTCATTGGAAGCACTGATGCTAAAGCTGAAACTCCAGCACTTTGGCCACCTCATGCGAAGAGCTGACTCATGGAAAAGTCCCTGATGCTGGGAGGGATTGAGGGCAGGAGGAGAAGGGGATGACAGAGGATGAGATGGCTAGATGGCATCACTGACTCGATGGATGTGAGTCTGAGTGAACTCCAGGAGTTGATGATGGACAGGGAGGCCTAGCGTGCTGCGATTCGTGGGGTCGCAAAGAGTTGGACATGACTGAGCGACTGAACTGAACTGAATAATTAGCGATGTTGAGCATCTTTCCATATGCCTATTAGCCATCTGTATATCTTCTTTGTAAAAATGTCTATTTAGGTCTTCTGCTTATTTTTCAGTTGGGTTTTTTTTTTTAATTTTTGTTGAGTTATATGAGCCGTTTGTTTATTTTGGAAATTAAGCCCTTGTCAGTCACATTGTTTGCAAATATTTTCTCCCATTCTGTAGATTATCTTTTCATTTTGTTTACAGTTTGCTGTGCAAAAAGCATTTAAGTTTGATTAGTCCCACTTGTTTATTTTTGTTTTCATTTCTATTTCATTGGGAGATTGAGTTAAGAAAACATTGGTAAGGTTTCTGTCAGAGAATGTTTTGCCTAGGATCTCTTCTAGCAGTTTAATGGTGTCATGTCTTTACACCATTTTGAGTGTATTTTTGTATATGGTGTGAGGGTGTGTTCTAACTTCATTGATTTACAGGCAGCTGTCCAACTTTCCCAGCATCCCTTGCTGAAGAGGCTTTTCCCCATTTTATATTCTTGCCTCCTTTGTCAAAGATTGACCATAGATATGTGAGTTTATTTCTGGGCTCTCTGTTCTTTTCCATTAATCTGTATGTCCATTTTTGTGCCAGTACCACACTGTTTTGATTACTGTAACTTTGCAGTATTGTCTGAAGTCCAGGAGGATTCTGCCTCCTCCTTTGTTCTTTTTTCCTTTTATGGTTTCATATGAATTTTAGGATTATTTGTTTTAGTTCTGTGAAAAGTATCATGGGTAATTTGATAGAGTTAAATCTGTACATTGCTTTAGGTAGTGTGTTCGTCTTTTTTTCTAAATTACTTTTTAATTGCAGGAAAATAGCTTTACAATGTTGTGTTGGTTTCTACCATACAACATCATGAATCAGCCATAATTATACATATATCCCCTCCCTTTTGAGCCTCCCTCCCATCTCCTATCCCACCACTCTAGCTCATCACAGAGCACCAGGTTGGGCTCCCTGTAATATATAACTTCTCACCAGGCCATCTTAATAATGTTAATCATCCTAATCCAAGAGCATGGGATATCTTTCTATTTCTTTGAATAATCTTTAATTTCCTTTATTAATGTTTTACAGCTCTTGGCATATAAATCTTTCTCCACCTTGATCAGGTTTATTCCTAGATATTTTTCATGTGATTTTAAAAGATATATATATATATATATTACATTCTTTTTCTGATATTTCATTATTAGTATAAAGAAATGCAACTGCTTTCTGTATTTAATCTTGTATCCTGCTACCTTGCTGAATTCATTTATCAGTTCTAATAGTTTTTATGTGAAGTCTTTAGGTTTTTTTTATATATAGTATCATGTCATCTACATATAATGACAGTTTTACCTTTTTCCTTCCCATTTCGATACCATTTATTTCTTTTTCATATCTGATTACTGTGACTAAGACTTCTAATACTATATTGAAGAGAAGTGGTAACTGGGCATCCTTGTTCCAGATTTTAGCAAGAAGGCTTTGAACTTTTCATGGTTGAGTATTCTATTGGCTGTGGGTTTGGCATAAATAGCTTTTATTGTGTAATGTTCCCTCTATACCCACTTTGGTAAGAGTGTTTTTTTTATATATATAATGAATGTATGTTCAGTTTTGTCAAGTGCTCTTTCTGCATCTGTTGAGATGATCATGTGGTTTTACTTCTTTTGATGTGGTATATTACATTGATTGATTTGTGTATGTTGAACCATCCTTGTGAACTTGGGATGAATCTCACTTGCTCACAGTGTATGATCTTTTTTATGTGTTGCTTGATTTAGTGTGCTAATATTTTGTTGAGAATTTTTGCATCTATATTCATTAAAAACATTGGCCTATACTTAGAAAACATAAGTTTAAAAGCAAGATTCAGTGTGCTGAATGCAAATAGATTAGCATGAAGTGTGGTCAATTTCTCCTAATACCTTGAAACATTATCTCTTGACATAGAAAGTATTCTTTATTCATTTAAAACATTAATCCATACATTTTAACTGAAGACCCAGAATCTTGCTTCTATGTACTTGTTCTCAACACAAACAGAAGTCCACCTTCAATTTTCCAAGCAAATTGAGAAGGGCAGAAAGTTCTCACATTAGCAAAAGATCTTACTTTTTTGGTAATTGTTGCAACTGCTTTCTCACAAAGCTCTGTTGTCACTATCATTATTGGTATAATTACAGAGCCAAACGGGCTGCCATTTCTCTGGCAGGCACCATCTGCCTCTTCAAATTAAATTGAGCAAATTAATTGGTTGCTAGATCTCTTATTGATGTAATGGACATAGTGATCTGTGGTGGTAACAATAGTAGAGAGCCAGGTTTGAGTACTAACTCTACTACTAACCAGCTGTGTGACCTTGTAAAAATCATTTTCCTCTCTATGCCTTCATTTCCTCATCTGTAAAAATGAGGTTAGTAACAATAATCTCACAGAGCTGGTGTGAGACTGAAATGTGAAAGTGTTTCATAATCTACACAATTGTATGCATGTGGGTTGGGGAGTCATTTTGTTTTTGAAAGCAAGTTGGTCTTCCCCTAGTCCAGAACATCTTTACAATTATTGGGATTTCTCATCAAATTGATTTCTTATCACAATGGTGTTGTGAGTATCTTAAAGAAGGCTTGCAGGTTCTCATTTAAACACTTGCAGTTTACTCATCTTGATGAAATATTTTAGGACCTGGTAATCACTTTTTCAGTTTTCTCTCTTTATAAAAAGCCAAAATTCCCACCATCTCAGAGGTGGGTTTTTTTGTTAGCATAGTACAGGAGGGGGCAAGAAGATGATGATGATGATAAATAGCGTTGAAGATGTGAAGGGGCTTTAGAAATTAAATAGTCCAACTTCCTCATTTTATGCTTCCCTGGTGACTCAGCTTGTAAAGAATCTGCCTGCAATGTGGGAGACCTGGGTTTGATCCCTGGGTTGAGAAGATTTCCTGGAGAAGGGAGTGGCTACCCACTCCAGTATTCTTTCTTGGGAAATCCCATGGACAGAGGAACCTGGTGGGCTACAGTCCATGGGGTTCCAAAAGAGTCTAACATGACTTAGCAACTAAACAACAATGAGTCCTGTCTGCCTTTCAAGCTTATCATAAGGATGTAATGAAGCAATGGATATGAACGGGCCTTTTGAAACATTAGGTACATTTTTGTTTTAATGTTGTTTATTAGCACAGTAGCAAATGCAGATTTAAGCAGTTCACAACATAGAACCAATCCACTGAGCAACTCCTCCATGCCTTACAGTTAACAGACTAAGATATTTTACTACAGATTTTCACAAGGTCATCATTGCATTTTGGGTATCCCTTTACTGTCCAGATTTGGGAAAGCAGAGCCTTCCTGCTTTTAGGAGGGCAAGTTTCCATTCCTGATCCATATGAAAGAAAATTGAAAATGTCAGAATTGAATAAGCAGAAGGGAAGGAATAGACAATGTGGACAAATAAAAATATTGACTTTTATTAGGTGATGAGAAAGTAGGCAACTATGGTCTCAGATTTCTGCTGTTATTGTTACGCCCGCAGTCCGAGTCCCCAAAACTGAGAGAATAAGATGTCCACAGCAATGCAAAAGCAAAAAGGGGTTTATTGCTAGCTCGAGCTAGGGCTCCCGTCTCATCCAGCACAGTGGAGTCTTGACGAGAGCCCTGAGCCCAGAACTACAGCAGTATTTATAGGCTCAGAACAAAGACAGGAAGTTGGCAAGGGCAGATTGGCTGCAGGGGTTTCCTGGTATTTACTAATTGGCCAATCTTTATTAGCTGCAGGGGTTTCTTGGTATTAACTAATTGGCCAAGCTTTATTGGCTGCAGGGATTTCCTAACATTATTACAATAGAAAACTATAAAAATGAGAAAAGTAAAGATAGTTGCTTGGAATTAATTGTGTATGTTCATAGCTTTTGTTTGAGTTGCAATATTTCTATTCATTTGAAAGCCAGAAGAGAAGGAGAGGGCTTTCACTTTTTTCTGATAGAGTGATGGGACCACAGTAAAATAAAATAAAGGGTAGCTACAGGCCTAGGTTTTATTTATGTGTATGTGTGCACATATAAAACCACCTCTTGCTAAAGGATGATGATACTCAAAAGCCTTCAGAGACAGTGTGACATCTGCTCTGGGAGGAGTCACACTTGGGACAACTTGATTGACCATTTTTGGCACATTCTGATCTAAACTGGATTGTCTATTGGCTAACCATCTTTTTTTTTAATTAGGTCCAACTCTCAGCAGGCACATATTTCCATCTGGTTAAGTTTAGAACGCAAGCTGTTTTTTTTTTTTTTTTTAAACTACCTTAAACCAATAGTAGTCTAAGCAAAGGGGTGATATTATATCACTGCTGTCTTCCTTTAAAATGCATTTTCTTTTCCCTTTGCTTTAAATCACAGTGAATGTCATAGTTTTGAGGGATCTTCAAGCCTGGATTTAAAGAAGAGCAAGGATAAATAATTTTTAAAGATATAAAAAGAAATTGAGAGAAAGAAAATGCAGACATTTACAAAAAATGGTGCACTTGGATGGTAAAACAAGAAGGTAATGTGTTAGGTGCCTGCATTCTCTCAGTGGAGGGAGGTAGCCATAATGAACAGGTGCTTAGTGCATAGAAAGCTTTCTGCTACTTGGGTCTCTCAATGTTTCTATGTCAAGTACTAGCTTTTGAGACAGTGCATCATATTATTGAGTCACATAGAGATATAAGAGAGATGACAATAAGCAAAGCAAATTGGTGTATAACATACTAGTGCAGGACAGTAAATCAGAGGCCTGAGGGCTTTGCTTGAAATCAGGTCAACAACGGTGTTGTTGGCCTTTGCTTAACCTCCTCTGCCCTTCATTTTTGGTATTAATTCCCATAGGAGAGTTGGCTTGTTTAGGGATGGAAAGTGAAGGGCAAGTCAGACAATTGAGAAACATGGTTACTATTTCTTTAGAATGTGTTCATAGCCCTGATATTGACAGAGGAGCCTTAGGCAGAGCCTCTTATATCCAAATGCTTTGTGATTCTGTCATAGGCTGGGGTTTAGTGGGTGTCGCATGGTTGTTAGAATTTTTTAAAAACACTATTCATTTGACTAATAGTCTGAATCAGGCTAGCAATGTCAGGAAGGAAGTTCTGGCTGGTGTCAGAAATCCAAGGGTGGTTTTTTTCAATTAAACATTTTAAATTTTGAAATATGTAGGCTCATAAGAAATTGCAAAAATATAGAGTTCCCATGTACTTTACATCCAGCTTTCCCCAATGATAACATACTATATAACCATAGTACATTATCAAAACCAGAAAAATGACACTGGCACAATATTATAAACTACATACATGCCTTATTCAGATTTCATCAAATTTTACATGCATTCATTTATTTGGGTATTTTTAAGTGAAATCTTATTGCGTGAAAATTACCACTACCATCAGGATACAAAAACCTTCCATCACCAGAAATAAGTTCCCTTGTGCTACCCTTTTATAGTCAGTCACACCAGGAGTGTTCAGTTTTAACTAAATTTTAACCTCTCTGAAGTGGCCTCTGTTAGGAAATACTCTCCTGAAACCCCTCTTCCAGATCAAACTGCCATGTTTGACCTCCAGAGGAACACTGTTTTCTCATTAGTCTCTGGTACAAGTGTGAAAAATTTTCTCTTTGCTTGGTTTCTCTTAGCACAGCTATAAAAGGCTGAAATTTTTAAAAGACAAAAAAAAAAAAAAAGAAGGGAGAACACAAGGAAAATAAAGAAGCACAAAACATACACACACAAAAATCAAGCTTCCAAAAAACTTGTTTTAAAATCCACCCACTCGATGGACATGAATTTGAATAAGCCCTGGAGTTGGTGATGGACGGGGAAGCCTGGCGTGCTGCAGTCCATGGGGTCACAAAGAGTTGGACATGACTGAGTGACTGAACTGAACTGACTTAACTTGCTTACAAGGCTCTTAAGCCATATCCCATGCTTTATTCTGTCTCCTTAGCTACTTGTGCTTAAGCCCCTAGACAGTGGTTACCACAACTCCTAGATACCTTGACTATTTACTCACCCTCTAAATCTCCATATGGCAAGTGTCACCATATTTCCTGTTACCTATTCCTTACTTTCCTTTCTTCCACCAAGTACCCCACACCCTCAAGCCTATGTGGCCTCAGTTATAGTTTCCCATCTAACATTATATCCACAACTGATTGGTGACTAAAACAACTAGTATTCTCATCCTTCAGGTGAGACCCTGAACAATAATATATAAGCACCCGTCACTGAGAGTCAATTTCTAGGTAGGTTGATAAGAAGTCCAAGGTCCCTGAGGAGGAGGGGTCTGGGGCTCTCGAAGAGGAGATAGGGGTCTGGAATTCTCAAGGAGAAAGGGACAAACATCTCCCCGCCACCACCCCCCAGATGTGTATAAGAGACAGATCTAACATTATATCCACAACTGATTGGTGACTAAAACAACTAGTATTCTCATCCTTCAGGTGAGACCCTGAACAATAATATATAAGCACCCGTCACTGAGAGTCAATTTCTAGGTAGGTTGATAAGAAGTCCAAGGTCCCTGAGGAGGAGGGGTCTGGGGCTCTCGAAGAGGAGATAGGGGTCTGGAATTCTCAAGGAGAAAGGGACAAACATCTCCCCGCCACCACCCCCCAGATGTGTATAAGAGACAGATCTAACATTATATCCACAACTGATTGGTGACTAAAACAACTAGTATTCTCATCCTTCAGGTNCCTACATCCTTTGTCTTAGTCACATAAAATGCCTTTTTTTTTTTCTTTAAGCCCTGAGCTGATGATTACACAACAAAACAACTGTTTAAACTCTGTACTAAGGATTATATAACAACATTGTATCCTGCTTGAGGACAGTTGCTCCTTTTTGAAAACCTTCTGACTAATCCTTTTATCTTAAAATGTATATTATTGGAACGGGTCTGGTAAGATCTTTCTAGTTAGTTCTAATCCTGTCATCTTAAAATGTAAATTGTGGGAGTGGGTCTGGCAAAATTTTTACAACCTTGAGACATTCTTTTGATTTATTGTAATAATCAATTAGAAAACCATATAACTTCCCTTCTAAGTCTAGCAAGTGGGGTACTCTCCATCCCCCTTCCGCTGTCTGTCAGAAGCTTTCTCTGACCCTTTTCACTTTAATAAAACTCTGCTACATGGGCTCAGCTGGTAAAGAATCTGCCTGCAATGCGGGAGATCTGGGTTTGAAACATGGGTTGGGAAGATACCCTGGAGAAGGGAAAGGCCATTCCTGTTTTCTGGCTTGAAGAATTCCATTGACTCTATAGCCCATGGGGTTGCAAAGAGACCGACATGACTGAGTGACTTTGACTTTCACACAAAAGCTCTTGAGTGATCAAGCCTGGTCCCTGGTCCTGAAGCTAAATCTTTGGAGATCATGAATCCAACATCGTTCACCGTAAGCTGTCACCATTTTATTACACTTTGCTTTACTGCTTTGCAGATATCAGTTTTTACAAATGAAAGGTTTTGCCATTCCTGCATTGTCAGATGATGGTTAGCACTTTTTAAGCAATGAAACATTTTAAAAATTAAGGTATGCGCATTGCTTTTTAGACATACTGTTATGCACACTTAATAAGCTACCGTATAGGGTAAACATAACTTTTATATGCCCTGGAAAACAAAAAATTGGTGTGACACACCTTATTGCGATAATCACTTTACTGCTATCATCTGGAATGGAACCTACAATATCTCCAAGGTATGCTTGTGGCAGTAGCATAAAGCCTTAAGATCTCTTGCTACAGAATTCCACAAAGTAACCATAACATCACTTAGAGTTACACAGCATGTTCTCATGTATTTGTCTATGAGGATCTTCTCTTACAGACAAATGTGTGAACTTGGGGGAAAGGACTATATGATTTTTCTATGGCTGTGTAACAAATTACCACAAACTTAGGTACTTAAAGAAACATTCATTTATTACCTCACAGTTCTATAGAAGTCCACATATAGTGTAGCAGTGTTCTCTGCTCAAAGACTCACAAGGCTGAAATTATGATCTTGGCAAGAGACTTGAGCAAAGAATTTGCTTCCAAATTCATTTAGGTTGTTGGAGAATTTATTTCCTTAAAGCTATAGGATACAAGTCCCTATTTTCCTCCCAGCTATTAGCTGGGGAATGCTTTTAGCTACTAGAAGCTGCCCCTCTCCATTGGCAGTTTACAACATGGATGTTTGCTTTATTCCAGACAAGCTGGAGTTCACTCTCTGACTTCTTCCTTAGAGAAAACTTTCTACTTTTAAAAGTGCTCATGTGATTAGGACAGGCCTACTATATAGTTTCCCTATTTAAGATTAAGTATGCCATAGGATATAACATAATCATAGGCATAAAATGCATCATTTTCAGTCCTTGGGACTATTCAGGACATGAACACCAGGGAGAGTGAAATCTTGAGGGATATTTTATAATCCCACCTACAACAGGACACACTTTTTCTTTCTAATTTCCCTTGAATGTCTTATTCTCCATCCAGAATGAAGGCTGAATGAAGTATTAATATATCATAACTTCTCAATGCCACAAACAGGTAATATGTAAGGTCATATATTGATTCCTTCCATTTTTGGGAAGATAAATCAGAGTCTGGGGTGAACGAGCTCCTAAGCTTAGTGGACTCAAGCTATGAGCTGTCTTGGTCACATATCTCAGGAAGCTGTGAAAATATTAGAAATTTTCTATGTGTGCTTGATATAAAAGAGATCAGAAACAACTGTAATAGTTTTGGAAGATCTAAACAAGCTATTCAGACTAGTATGAAATGTGTTAAGAACTTAGATTTGACAACTGTTCTAGACAAGGACACTGTGATACTTGACAATGACTTGAATGTGCAAGGTACTATTTAGAATACAGACGTGCTACCCAAGAATTGTGTGTATTATGAACATTAAAATTCAAACTGAATTTTCCCCATTATTTGATTAAATAGGAAAATCTATGAAGCAATAATTATAAATCTATGTTAATAGGTACACACAATGTGCTGTGTGCTTCAGATCAGTCAGTAGGTCAGTCAGTCAGTCAGTTCAGTCACTCAGTTGTATCTGACTCTTTGCGACCCCATGAATCACAGCATGCCAGGACTCCGTGTCCATCACCAACTCCTGGAGTTCACTCAGACTCACGTCCATCGAGTCGGTGATGCCATCCAGCCATCTCATCCTCGGTTGTCCTCTTCTCCTGCCCCCAATCTCTCCCAGCAACAAAGTCTTTTCCAATGAGTCAACTCTTCACATAAGGTGGCCAAAGTACTGGAGTTTCAGCTTTAGCATCATTCCTTCCAAAGAAATCCCAGGGCTGATGTCCTTTAGAATGGACTGGTTGGATCTCCTTGCAGTCCAAGGGACTCTCAAGAGTCTTCTCCAACACCACAGTTCAAAAGCATCAATTCTTCGGCGCTCTGCTTTCTTCACAGTCCAACTCTCACATCCATACATGACCACAGGAAAAACCATAGCCTTGACTAGACGGACCTTAGTTGGCAAGGTAATGTCTCTGCTTTTGAATATGCCATCTAGGTTGGTCATAACTTTTCTTCCAAGGAGTAAGCGTCTTTTAATTTCATGGCTGCAGTCACCATCTGCAGTGATTTTGGAGCCCCCAAAAATAAAGTCTGACACTGTTTCCACTGTTTCTCCATCTATTTCCCATGGAGTGATGAGACTGGATGCCATGATCTTCATTTTCTGAATGTTGAGCTTTAAGCCAATTTTTTCACTCTCCTCTTTCACTTTCATCAAGAGGCTTTTTAGCTCCTCTTCACTTTCTGCCATAAGGGTGGTGTCATCTGCATATCTGAGGTTATTGATATTTCTCCCAGCAATTAGTCGCTTAGTTGTGTCCAACTCTTTACGACTCCATGGAACATAGCTCACCGAGCTCCTCTGTCTATGAGGATTTTCCAGGCAAGAATACTGGAGTGGGTTGCCATGCCCTCCTCCAGAGGATCTTTCCCACCGAGGGATTGAACCCAGGTCTCCTGCATTGCAGGTGGATTCTTTACCATCAGAGCCACGAGGGAAGCCCCAGTTTGTGACAATAACAACATAAATGTGGATGGAAGAAGTGGCATAGGAGGAGAATTTTGTGTAGGACTGAAGCAAAGTTTGTATTAACTAAAACTAGATTGTGATAAATTTAAAAAACTGATTGTAATCTTCAGGGTAATAATTAAGAAAATAACTAAAAATACATAAAATGGAAAGAGAAAGGAATCAAAGTTACAATACAAAACAAAAATCAGTTAAATACAGAAGAAGACAGTGTTGAAGTCAATGAATAAAAAAAGGCATAAGACACAGAAAACAAAGAGCAAAATGACAGAAGTAAGTCCTTTCTTATCAGTAGTTACTTTAAATATAAATAAATTAATCTTTCCAGTTAAAAAGGAAGAAACACGAGCCAACTAACTACACACTGCCTACAAGAAACTAACTTAAATTAAAAAACATAAATAGGTTGAAAGTGAAAAACTGGAAAAATATATCTGATGCAAACAGTAGCCAAAAGAGGGTTGGGGTGGCCATAGCAAAGTCAGAAAAAATAGACTTTAAGTGAAAAATTGTTATAAGAGAGAAAGAAGGACATTATATGTTGATGAAAGGATAAATCAATAAAGAAAGTATAACAATTATAAATATACACATAGCTAACAAGAGAGACCTCAAATATATGAAACTAAAATTGACAAAATTGAAGGGCAAAAAATAGACATAATACAATAATATTTGAAGACTTCAATAATCCATTTTCAGCAATGGATAGAAAAACAAGACATAAGACAATAAGTAAATAATGGACTTAAGCAACACTATAAGTCAACCTAATAGCAGAATACATGTTATTCTCAAATTCCTCTGGGTAGACCATACTTAAAAATAAGTTGGTGGCAACCCACTCCAGTATTCTTGCCTGGAAAATTCCATGGGCAGAGGACCCTGGTAGGCTACAGTCCATGGGGTCACAAAGAGTTGGACACAACTGAGCGACTTCACTTTATCATGATTTAAAATTCATGGTCTGAAACTGCAATTATGTTTGCCTCACCATAATAACTCATACCAGGGCCTTGCCCTAATGAAGAATAACTATTTGAGGAGCTGTGCATCTGGTCTTTTCTAGGGGGAAGTAGCTTGCCATTAGGAAATCAAGCGGGCTGCAGAATCAGATATACCTAATTCACTCACACCCACTGGTGTACCTAGTGGGCATGAGCTGGTCACTTTACTTCTCTGAGCCTCTGATTTCCTCATTTGCCAAATAAGGATAGTAATAGTAGTGGCCTCAGGATTCTTGCAAAAAACATAAAAAGTTATTTGTTAAATTGCATAATATGTAGTAAATTATTAATAATGATGCAGCTTTGCCAGAATTTTCAAATATTTATCATGTGACCTGCTTTCAATAAGAAAAATTAAAAGTATTCAGATCTTCAAAAAAAAAAAGTTGGAATAAATTTCAAAAGACTGAAACCACACAAAGTATGTGCTCCAAAAACAATGGAATTAAACTAGAAATCAATAACAGAAATAAAACTGGAAAATTTATAGGTATGTGTATATTAAACAGCATATTCTTAATTGATGGGTTAAAGAATAAATAACAAGGAAACTAGAAAATGTATTTTAGTGAATGAAAACAAAAACACAACATACCCATACTTAGAGGATGCTGAAAAAACAGTACTCCAAGGGAAATCTATTGCTGCAAATCCCTCCATTAATAACAGATCTAAAGGCAATTCCCTGGTGGCCTAATGGTTAGGATCCCAGGCTTTCACTCTCAAGGGCGTGGATTCAGTCCCTGGTTGGGGAACTGAGATTCAGCAACCTTTGAGGCTCAAACAAAACAAAAACAAATAGCCCATGTCTTAAAAATAATCTAAAAGTAATATGCAAATTTACACCTTAAAGTACTAGAAAAAGAAGAGGAAGTTAAACACAAAGCTAGCATAAGAAAAGCAATAATAAAGATTAGAGATAAATGAAACAGAGAATAGAAAAACAATAGAGAAAATAAAACCAAAAGTTGGTTATTTAAAAAGATCCAAAATACTGACAACACTTTAGATAGACTAAGGGAAAAAAGAGAGAAGACGCAAATTACTATAATCAGGAATGAACGGGGAACACTGATATCTACCTCACTGAAAAAAAAGATTATGAGAATACTATGAATACATGGAGAGGGACATGGCAACCCACTCCAGTACTTTTGACTAGAGAATCCCAGGGACAGAGGAGCCTGGTGGGCTGCCGTCTGTGGGGTTGCACAGAGTCAGACACGACTGAAGCAACTTAGCAGCAGCAGCAGCATGAATACCTGTATGAAAACAAATTGCAATTCTGAAAGAGATGGGAATACCAGACCACCTGACCTGCCTCTTGAGAAATCTGTATGCAGGTCAGGAAGCAACAGTTAGAACTGGACATGGAACAACAGACTGGTTCCAAATAGGAAAAGGAGTACGTCAAGGCTATATACTGTCACCCTGCTTATTTAACTTATATGCAGAGTACATCATGAG
>SJYX01021008.1:66410-98214 GCA_006410675.1 Oreotragus oreotragus | reverse complement strand
TAAGGCCCACTTGACTTCACATTCCAGGATGTCTGGCTCTAGATGAGTGATCACCTCATCATGATTATCCAGGTCGTGAAGATCTTTTTTGTACAGTTCATCTATGTATTCTTGCCATCTCTTCTGAATATCTTCTGCTTCTGTTAGGTCCATACCATTTTTATCCTTTATCGAGCCCATCATTGCATGAAATGTTTCCTTGATATCTCTGATTTTCTTGAAGAGATCTCTAGTCTTTCCCATTCTATTGTTTTTCTCTATTTCTTTGCATTGATCACTGAGGAAGGCTTTCTTATCTCTCCTTGCTATTCTTTGGAACTCTGCATTCAGATGCTTATATCTTTCCTTTTCTCTTTTGCTTTTTGCTTCTCTTCTTTTCATAGCTATTTGTAAGGCCTCCCCAGACAGCCATTTTGCTTTTTTGCATTTCTTTTCCATGGGGATGGTCTTGATCCCTGTCTCCTGTACAATGTCACGAACCTCTTTCCATAGTTCATCAGGCACCCTATCTATCAGATCTAGGCCCTTAAATCTATTTCTCAAGGAACTCTGCATTCAGATGCTTATATCTTTCCTTTTCTCTTTTGCTTTTTGCTTCTCTTCTTTTCATAGCTATTTGTAAGGCCTCCCCAGACAGCCATTTTGCTTTTTTGCATTTCTTTTCCATGGGGATGGTCTTGATCCCTGTCTCCTGTACAATGTCACGAACCTCATTCCATAGTTCATCAGGCACTCTATCTATCAGATCTAGGCCCTTAAATCTATTTCTCACTTCCACTGTATTATCATAAGGGATTTGATTTAGGTCATACCTGAATGGTCTAGTGGTTTTCCCTACTTTTTTCAATTTAAGTCTGAATTTGGTAATAAGGGGTTCATGATTTGCCGAGAATCCTGAGCTAGTCCATCAAGAGCTCTCAAGATAATAATGGCTGTGATTGCTGCCCATGTTCAGCATTCCTCCCTAGAGTTTTTCATTAGAGCTTGAAGTAGAGGACATCAGACTGTTTCTGGCCTGAGTGTGATGTATCATTATTATACCTATTTTTAGTGACTTATTGGGATCTCCACAGTCTTCCTCAAAAAAACTTGAGTTCTGTGGCTAACTTCTTAATATGTATCTTTCCTTCTTCCTTGCTAATAGAATACTTCATGTAACCATGTTTATTTACATGGTTATCTAGAATAAAGACTGTATTTCTTGATGGAGCCATGTTTCTTTCTTTTTTCACCTTATTTATTTATTTGGAGGCTAATTATTTTACAATACTGTAGTGGTTTTTGCCATACATTGACATGAATCCGCCACGGGTATACATGTGTTCCCCATCCTGAACCCCCCCTCCCACCTCCCTCCCCATCCCATCCCTTTGGGTCATCCCAGTGCACCAGCCCCAAGCACCCTGTATCACGCATGGAACCTGGACTGGTGATCCATTTCACATATGATAATATACATGTTTCAATGCCATTCTCCCAAACCATCNTGGCTGCAATCACCATCTGCAGTGATTTTGGAGCCCCCCAAAATAAAGTCAGCCACTGTTCCCACTGTTTTCCCATCTATTTACCATGAAGTGATGGGATCAGATGCCATGATCTTAGTTTTCTGAATGTTGAACTTTAAGCTCCTCTTTCACTTCCATTAGATGTGTATAGAGCTCTTGAATGAAACTCTCTGGTCCCTTTAGAACTTAAAGCCAGAACTCAAGACATGGGAATGCTCCCATATGTGTGTCTATAAATGCTAGAATGAATAAAAGCATATGTCTTTGTTTTCCCTACCCATACAGATTCTGCACCCCTTCTTCTAGGACATTCTTCAGTGACTATCCTGCCTAGCAACACTGCAGTGACAATGCAGTAGAAGGACTCTTTTCCCTAGGGACACATTCCAACACTGCATCAGGCCAAGGCACATGTTAAGAGTGAAAATTGGCCCATGAAGCCCCTTCCATGCAATGGGTTTCTCCTTTTGCTGCAAACTTCCTGACTTGGCTTCTTTAAGCAGCAAACATTTCCCAAGGATCTCCAGGTATCCCTTCTTGTGATAGGTCATTACCCCTCTAGGTGCTGAGAGGTGAAAAGGTGCTATTAAGGCAAGTGGTATCCACTCCAAGAGCTATATTGATTGCAATCTCTTTGTCAGATGCTGTGTGGAAACAGGGCTCAGCCACTCATTCATCACAGGTGCTATTTCTGGTATGTTTGAAACCTGTCCTGTGCTTCTCTGAAATCTGTGCTGGCTAGTGTGCCCACTGCAAGTGTGTGGTAGATATCACATACTCATGAAATGAATATGAGAGTGTATGTAAATTTCTGTGACTCTTTAAGAAGGCAACAATTGATTACACCTCTTCTGGTTCTTCAAATACACCTTCTCTCTCTCCTTTGTATCTCCTTCTCTGTCTACAAAGGTGAGCTTTCCCTCCTCCTTTTGAGTTGACTTGAACTGATCTCATGTTTGAAATTCAGCTCAGGATCTCCCTTCTTCTATTTTATGAAGCAAGCCTTGGCACAAATATCTCTCTGTTAGGATTCTTTTCTCACTGGGCTGTGAAAGCCCACTTACATATATGTGTGTGGTGTCTTCAATTACCTCTTTGCTTTTCAAAATCTAGAATTATAGGCCATCATCTTTAGTATCTGGTATTGTGTGTGTTTCAGCCATATCCGACTCTTTGTGACCCCTGTGGTCTGTAGCCCACGAATCTCCTCTATCCATAGGATTTCCCAGGCAAGAATACTGGAGTGGATTACCATTTCCTTCTCCAGGGGATCTTTCCAACCCATGGATCAAACTACCATCTCTTGTCTCCTGCATTGGCTGGCAGACTCTTTACCACTAGTGTCAGCTGGGAAGCCCTATCTTGTATTGAAGCTGGAACCAAGTCTTGTCTTAATATGTTTCCATTGAGTGAATAAGTATCCTAATAATTTCACTAAGTTCAAAATGACCTGAACCAATGACCTGAAATCCAATAGTTTGGCTAAGGTATTCAGGACATCTAGTTGTACAGCATTCATTCATGCTTTCAGCTAACCTTTGCTTATCTTTAGAAGTTTGACATGGTCATTAATGTTTCTTCTGCAATTGTAGCTTTGCTCCAAAAGAGAAGAAGTTTAAGGGAGTCTTTTTATCCTCTTCTTTCTTCTTCTGCAGAGGAGTTACCATGAAGGAGTGGAGATTGCAGAGATTTGACATCTGACATGCTGAGAGCCACTCTTACTTTTGCTACTCTTAGGGACTGTCATATAAATTAAGAGCTCATCCACAAGATGGAAATAGCAATGCCTTCTTTTTATATCTTGAAGGGTTGTTGTAAAGATCCAAATATATTATTATTCATTTTTTATTCTCTGGAAATACTCAAAGAAATATAACTTCTGCTAGAACTTGTAGAAGATCTCTGATATCTCTATCAATCAATTTATGTTCTACTTTCCCTTAAACTCCACTTTATATCTGGTTATTAGTGTCCTAAATACAAGCTACTGCACTTTTATTTATTACTTCTCCCAGATACATGTTTTTATTTCCCCAAACTTATGAGTCTTCTGGTGAACAAGAGCCATTTCTACAACTTGAAGTAAATTTATTTGACTTAGTCATTTAAATACAAATTGAGGGTGTTTTAGTAGGGCTACATTACAATATTATAAACTTATGGTTTCAAATACAGCTCGTCCTCAGAATTATCCATGGAACTTAATAAGAACAAAACAATAACAAGAGCAGACTTCTTGTCTTTACTATGGACCTGCTGCAAGTCCGTGTGAAATATCTGCCTCCCTGACTCTCATGATGGTGCTTGTGTTCCTCAGCAGACCCTGTTCCCCAGCAATGGTGTCTTGCACCAGAGAGTTCTTTACCTTGGCTACAGGTGATTGGACAGGGGAGGCTCTTCATTTAATGAAGTCAAACTGTGGGCCTCTCAGTGAATTATCTTCTGAATACAAGGGCTAGTCTTATTTGCTAGTGGCAGAGATCTAGTCATTAACTATCTATTTCTACTACTTAATAGTTGTATGAGTGAGAGAGTGAGTCAGTAAGTGCTCAGTCTCTCAGTCATGTTTGATTCCTTATGATTCCATGGATTGCAGCCCATGAGGCTCCTCTGATCATGGGATTTTCCAAGCAATAATACTGGAGTGGTTGCCACTTCCTCCTTCAGGGGCTCTTCCCATGCAGGGATTGAACCCTTGTCTCTTACATCTCCTGCACTGCAAGCAGATTCTTTTATATCTGAGCCACTGAGGAAGCCCCATTAGTTGTATAAACATAGTCAAATCACTAACATTATCACTTTGAGCCTCAAATTGGAAGTGGGGATAAATAAAAATGTGCTACGTGTTCCTTTGTGAAATAAAGGAAACAACAGAACTTAACTCACAGGCTTCCAACATTCACGATGCATAGAAAGTACTAGATTATAGGTAGTTATCATCCTACCCTTCATGGGGTTGTTGAAAGGAATGATTTACATGATGCATATAAAGGTTTAGAATATTTCCTGGCATCTATAATTGCTCATTTGCTCGCTAGCTCAGTTGCTCAGTCGTGTCCGACTCTTTGCGACCCCATGGACTGTAGCCCTCCATCCATGGAATTTTCTAGGCAAGAGTACTGGAGTGGGTTGCCATTTCCATCTCCATAGTTACTCATTAGCAGTTAGTAATATATTATTATTGTTGTTTTATTTTACCTGATTCTTGGTTGTGTGCTTTCTTTTATCTCCTATAACATGTATTTATAATTCACTGGAGTTGTGCATCCTCATACACTCATTCAGCAAGAGTGCTCTAAACAGCCCAGTGTGTGAGTACCTGGTTTCAGATTTGTTTGCATGAGTGTCTAGATGATGTGAATAACTAGCATACTAGACAAAAGTTACCTTCTTACCTTAATTTTTCTCATCACTGACTAAAACTTATTTCTATATCTCTTCAAGACCATATTGTGCTATGTTGTGCTTAGTTGCTCAGTCATGTCCAAGTCTTTGCAGGACTGTAGCCCACAAGGCTTCTCTGTCCATGGGGATTCTCCAAGAGAGAATACTGGAGTGGATTGACATGCGCCTCTCCAGGGGATCTTACCAACCCAGGGACTGAACCCATTTCTCCCACATTGCAGGCAGATTCTTTACCATCCAAGTCACCAGGGAAGCCCAAATGACAAATTAAATGATGATAATAAAAAGATAGCTCATAGAAGCTACTGCTACCAACAAGTATGTTTATATTGCGGACATTCATCCATCTATCTTCAACATATATATGTAACTCCCATGTCCCTGGTTTGAGGTTAGGTATGAGGAAAACACAGGCAATTAAATTAGATCCTCAGTTCAGTTCAGTCGCTTAGTCGTGTTCAATTCTTTGTGATCACATGAATCGCAGCACGCCAGGCCCCCCTGACCATCACCAACTCCCGGAGTTCACTCAGACTCACATCCATCGAGTCAGTGATGCTATCCAGCCATCTCANACTATACACTAGATAATCGCTTATGAGGACAATATGCTTGTCTATTGCCTTTTATGCTTGTCTATTTTTACTTTGGAAATGTTTTTATGTTTTAGTAATCAAAGTTAAATTTTTCTTTTTAAAAACCTAGTTACACATGGAATATTCCAGTTAAATGGACTGAAGATGATGAACAAAGGATTACATTATATAATAGGTCAGAAACAGGAGGTAAATATCATCAATTGATTTATTTCTTCCTTGAATTAAGGTACTACATTAAATAAGTATATGTTAAGAAATAACAATAAAACTGGAACTTATGATATAAATTTCAGTTAAAAGAAATCTCTTAAATAATTAACTGATAAGCCCAAATCCTTATCTATAATAATGAGAATTTTTTGCCTTACGAAATTTTTTGTAATGATTTACCATAACTGAAACAATAATAAATACCTACATTCAAAGAGAAGGGTCAAAAAAAAAAAAAGAGAAGGGTCATACACCCAACCACTAGAAGATCAGTATATCAGTTTTCTTCTTTTTCCTTTCCTCTCTTCCCTCTTTTTTCTTTCCCTCTTCCTTTTTATAAATATCAAATGTCACTGAATTTCTTAAAATGTTATGTGACAAGCCTGACTTTTAAAATACTGCCATTAAATCAGACCTAATGTTTTTCTCAAAACAGCATGACACTAGAATTTTTAATGACACTAAATTAGTTTTTCTAAGCTGTAAGTTGTCGCCAGTAGCTCAAGGGACTATCTATATCTATATCCATTCATCTACCCATCCATCCATGCACCTCCCTAAGTGAACGCATTGGCCCTTGCCTGTGTTAAAGTTCAGCTGTGACTTCCACCCACTTAAGTCAACTAGAAATATATTTTCTGTATTCTATTTCCATTCATTTCTATTTTCTTTTCTTGAAAAATTTTAGAGTTTTATGAAAACAAGACCTTATCACATGTTTTCTACTACAGATTGCTGAAAAAATAATTAAAAAGGCAAGTTTTAGCAACTATCCAAGAAGAATCCTGCTTTCTATACTTCTGCTGTTGTGCTTGTTTTGTGTTTCAAAGTCGCTTCTTATCTAAAACAAAATGAGACTCTTCTTCATCCCATCCCATAAGGACTTGGTTTCCAAATAGCATTTGGCATGGACTTTCACCCATTGCTTCTCAAGAATAAAAGCAAATAATCTACCCTCTATTTACATATGCCTATTTGCTCCTGCAAAATATTCTAAAATAGTAACTCATTTCCTCTGACAAGTAAATTGTTACCCTATTTCCAGTAGATTAAAAAAATAGCTTTATTGAGATACAATTCACACATTATAAAATCTCCTCATTTAAAGTATGCAATCCAGTTTTTACTACATTCACAGATATGTGTAACCATCACCACAGTCAACTTCACAGCATTTCAGTCACCTCAAAAAGAAATTCCACACCCTTTAGCTATCAACTCCTCTATTCGCCTGATCCCAGCCCTAAGCAACAACTAACCTTTTTTTTTTATCTTCATAGATTTGGCTATTTTGGACATTTCATATAAATGGAATGATATCTATAGCATTTTGTGAGTGGCTTCTTTCACCTAGCTTGTTTTCAAGTTCATCTATGTCATAGCATGTATCAGTACTTCATTCCTTTTTATTGCCAAGTTATATTCATATCATATTGATATACCGCCTTTTGTTTACCTGTTCATCAGTTGATGAGCACATGGACTGTTTCTGTCTTTTGGCTATTATGCATAATATTTCTATAAACATTTGTGTACAAGTTTCTATGTGGCTCCTATCAGGTTTTTTCAGCTGTGTTTCTTTTTTATTTTTCTTATAAATTATTTGTGATTTTAAAAATAATTTTATTTATTTGCATATTTTGGCTGTGCTGGGTCTTCATTGCTGCAAGGCTTTCCTCTGGCTGCATTAAGCAGGGCTGCTCTCTGGTTGCAGTGTGTGGGTTTCTCACTGTGGTGGCTTGTCCTATTGCAAAGCAGGGGTTCTAGGGCTCGCGGGCTTTGGTAGTTGCAGCTCACGGCTTCGATAGTTTTGGCTCTCTAGCTCTAGAGCACAGGCTCAACGGTTGGGGCCCACAGGCTTTGTTACTCCATGGCACGTGGGATTTTCCCCAGATCACAGATCCACCCTGTGTCTCCTGCATTGGCAGGCAGATGCTTTACCACTAAGCCACCGGGGAAGCCCTGTTTTGTGATCTTTAGTTTTTACTGTAAACTCTACTAGCTTTGCTATTGTCAAGGTAAGACCTTTTACTGTTGCCTTTACAACAAAAACATTCTCTTGGTCATTTATACTAACTTTAATTGATGTAGTCAGCAGTATCTCCTAAATTCTTCTAGAATACCCAGATCACTATTTTACATAGGATAATTCTGTTTGCATACCAAGATCTTTTCTGACCTTTTTCTTACTTAAGCCAAAGGAAAATGGAGACAGAAAAAAAGACAGTAAAAAAAAAAAATGTTCGATAGCACCAATAAACATAATGAGGCTAGGATTCCCTTGGGAAATTTTCAGTGGATTTGGCTGAAATATTACTACATATTTTCCCCATTGGTCACCACTGGTTGAGAAGACAGGAGGAACATCTGGGAATCTTCTTGATTTTATTTTTACAAATTTAAAGCATGGATAATTTATTTTCACTAATATAATCTATCTAGAATTTTCATAAACTGAGGTTTTCATAAACGTAAAATTTCCAGGTAACTGAAGTTTATTCTAGTGGTCCAGGAAATCGATTTCAGGAATTAATAATAAACATTTTTCTTATGTGTATTATGTCCTTATTAGACACAATGTTTTAATAATGAACTTAGTCCTTAATTAAAATATTAATTAATTCTTTCAAACAAGTATTTACTGAGCATTAACTAATGGGCCAGACACAGGGGTAGATATAGAGATAATGCTGAGGGAAAAATCCCCACAGTTCTTACTTTGTAGCACTTACTGTCTAGGGAGGGTGTGGACGAGTCACCACGCAAATATAACACTGTGTCATAAGGGCCTGGTGTGGGAAGAGCCAAAGAGGCTCACAGGAGAAATACAAGTGGAGATCTGGAAGTTGAGAAAAGTTAGTAAAGAAAGGGACATCTGTCTGAGGGTTAGAGGGACTACAGGTAGAGTTTATGTGGATAATAGGATTGACTGTGTATAGACTCAAGCAGTGCTATGGACAGAAAATGTTAGTATGAAAGGGAGAGCGCAAAGGGCTCGCTGGGCAACCTCGATCCCTCTGTCATTAGATTCGAGACATTTCTTTTACTGTAACTTTTATCTGTCCCTCCCCTCCCTGTAGAATCTTCCTTGAGAATGAAGCTTATTTTTTGTTGCTGTGTGGTTGTTCCGTATCTCCAGTAGATACCTAGTAATTGTTAACTGAAGGAATGAATGAAGTGGCGCTAATGTCCACAGGGCTTTGATGACAAATCTATCTTTATCTGCAACTTCAGAATCATGGCTGGTCATTTAGCCAGAAGCAAATTAGACATCCCTTCCTACTTCAAAGTGCCTGCTCCGTTTTTAGGCTATGCAATAAGTTCCTGTTTCCTGTTTAGGGAGATCTTCAACTCCCAGCTCAGAGCACAGATGACAACACGTCCTGAGGGTACTGAATGGGCAACCAGCTCAGGTTACCAGCCCCACCTCCTTCTTCTTGGTTTCTCTGGTGATTCATCAGCTAGAAATTTCCCAGGCAATAGTGGGGCTTCCCCTAAGGTCTTTTATTCACATTTGTGTTGTGCACAATATTTTAAAGGTGAAAACAATTAAACATGTACTTTTTAACAAAAGAAGAGGATCTCCATCTCAGGGCCTTCTCTGGCAATTCTAACCTACCCTGAATAATCTCTCCTCTTATTGTTGAGAGCATATTTTATGCTATTAGTTTCCTCAATCCTTAGATTTTAAGCAACATCATTATTAAGGTTCATATTCTCTGTCTTTTCTTTTTATGTAAATTATAAGCCCTTTGAAGATACACACTGCATAGCATACTCCCTGTCTCCTGTTCACCCTATTCCCTCAAGGCACTGTGTACAACTTAAGATGTACTAAGAATTCAGCAAGTCCCTTCTTAATTAAGGCTTGTTTGCCGGAAGACTGCTGTGATTCTAGAGGTTGCCTACGTATAGTGAATGCCTCTACCTTTAGCATCAGCTACTATACTGTCTCTTGTCAACACATCTACATTTAGTAGTATACCACCTTTTTGTTTTTAATCTGCTGCTTCCCAACATTTAGAAGACTTATAGATTAGCATACGATATCAGACAACCAATCTTGCTAAAACATATTTAAAAATAGGGATTCATGAGCATGTAGGGTCTAAAGGNACTGTCTCTTGTCAACACATCTACATTTAGTAGTATACCACCTTTTTGTTTTTAATCTGCTGCTTCCCAACATTTAGAAGACTTATAGATTAGCATACGATATCAGACAACCAATCTTGCTAAAACATATTTAAAAATAGGGATTCATGAGCATATAGGGTCTAAAAGACAGTTTTAGGGCATAGGATGTAGAACAGACTTTGTGATGACTGTTTTCACAACTCTTTCAGATTATGTATTACGGATGATTTAGATAACCAAATTCTATCATATAAATGTTCCTAAAATTTTATGGTAGTTATAGTTAAATATTTCATATCAAAATAATGATGGACATATATTTTTCTAATTTAATGAGAGAGAGAGAAAGAAACAAAAAGAAAAAAAAATCCATAATCATTCATTATGGATTCAGTTTTGCAGATTCAGAAGCTCAGTTTGTTTAATTCAGCACTGGTCAACAAAGTCTTGAAAGACTTATTCACATGAACCATACATATAAGAATGCTAATTTGTTAATTTACACAAATAAAAACATACTGGCTAACGTCAACCAGAATATTCACTTCAGCTAATTAGGTATCTCTTCCAGGAAGAAAGTTTACTTAATTAGGGTAAAGGGAGAGCTAAGTTACATCAATTACTTTAAAGATGTCTATCAAGCTGTGACAGCTTTGTATACTGCATTAACCAGGGAAGCCTAATTATTGCATATATTGGCTATCAGGAGTAGTTCAATGCAATAAAAATTTCTTATTCATGCAGCGGTCCAATGGAGATGTTCCTGACCTGCCATCTAATCACACTAGGACCACAGCCTTGTCTAACTCAATGAAACTAAGCCATGCCTGCGGGGCAACCCAAGACGGGCGGGTCATGGTGGAGAGGTCTGACAGAATGTGGTCCACTGGAGAAGGGAATGGCAAACCACTTCAGTATTCTTGCCTTGAGAACCCCATGAACAGTATGAAAAGGCAAAATGATAGGATACCGAAAGAGGAACTCCCCAGATCAGTAAGTGCCCAATATGCTACTGGAGATCAGTGGAGAAATAACTCCAGAAAGAATGAAGGGATTGAGCCAAAGCAAAAAACAATACCCATCTGTGGATGTGACTGGTGATCGAAGCAAGGTCCGATGCTGTAAAGAGCAATATTGCAAAGGAACCTGGAATGTCAGGTCCATGAATCAAGGCAAATTGGAAGTGGTCAAACAAGAGATAGCAAGAGTGAATGTCGACATTCCAGGAATCAGCGAACTAAAATGGACTGGAATGGGGAATTTAAATCAGATGACCATTATATCTACTACTGTGGGCAGGAATCCCTCAGAAGAAATGGAGTAGCCATCATGGTCAACAAAAGAGTCCGAAATGCAGTACTTGGATGCAGTCTCAAAAATGACAGAATAATCTCTGTTCGTCTCCAAGGCAAACCATTCAATATCACAGTAATCCAAGTCTATGCCCCAACCAGTAATGCTGAAGAAGGTGAAGTTGAACGGTTCTATGAAGACTACAATACCTTTTAGAATTAACCCCCAAAAGATGTCCCTTTCATTACAGGAGACTGGAATGCAAAAGTAGGAAGTCAAGAAACACCTGGAGTAACAGGCAAATTTGGCCTAGGAATGTGGAATGAAGCAGGGCAAAGACTATAATAGAGTTTTGCCAAGAACATTACATCCTAGTTCTGCAAAATTCAAAGTTTAGCATTTTCATGTAAGTAAACAAATTTAAGGAATGGACTTCAAAAGTAGTGAGCAATGGTAATAGCAAGTTAATGAAGAACAATACACTACTATAAATTGCATCATTTCTGATTTGAGTTTCGGGAAAAATATTTTTAACCTGGATAGGATTATGGAGGTTCAGTGTTCAATGTTAAACCTGTTGAAAGGTGCAGAGTTAAAACTTGCACAAAAAAACATGTTGAGGGCAAAAAAAAAAAAAAATTGTTTTGGCTAGAGGCCAAATTTATGTGGCGGCATTTATGGAGGTGTTTTATGGGAGGGGGGAAGTTATTTTATGGGGGAGTCCCATGTCTCTTATACACATCTATAAATTGCATCATTTCTGATTTGAGTTTCGGGAAAAATATTTTTAACCTGGATAGGATTATGGAGGTTCAGTGTTCAATGTTAAACCTGTTGAAAGGTGCAGAGTTAAAACTTGCACAAAAAAACATGTTGAGGGCAAAAAAAAAAAAAAATTGTTTTGGCTAGAGGCCAAATTTATGTGGCGGCATTTATGGAGGTGTTTTATGGGAGGGGGGAAGTTATTTTATGGGGGAGTCCCAAAATTTCAAGTATATTAGTTGTCCTATCACATCATAGCTAGCAAGACAGATTGATATCATTGGGCAGAAGTGATTCAGACTAATTAATAGAAAGAGTAGGTTCTACTTGAAGAGAAATGTCCTTAACCTGGACAAGCCATGTTGGAATACTATCTGAAGAACAGCCTTTTTTTCTCTTGCCTTTTCTGATATCTCTAATTTTAAAATGTTAGCATTATACTAGAAAAAATTTAATGTGCAGAACAAAGTAACCATATCTTGATCTGCCCAACTTATAACCTTTAAGATTATTACTTGTCAATTTTTATCCTGAAAGATTGTGAGTGGGGTGAAGAGTTGGGGGTGGGTAGGGTGGCAGGAGAGATGCTGATCATGTTTGCATTCTAAGGATAATTCTGGCACAACTGGAAGTATCACTCATAGTATGGAAACTTGCATTCAATCCCTCTGAAATACTTGTTAAAATGCTTGCTCTGGCCCCACCTTAGATGTTTGGAGTCAAAGTAGCTGGAGAGTATACTGGACCCCATGGTGTGAGGAGAAGCTCAAAATGACAAAGACCAAATAGTATGGGAAGGGATATTTTTATGCTGTGTTACTCATTATGATGAAATAATTCTCGAATTCGATTGCTGTACAGAATCAGGTCTGTCTTTCCTTATAGGAATAAGGACAGGCTTTGAAATATTGGAGACTCTGACAGTTGACCTGTTGCTTAGTGTCAATGTCACTCATTTGTAAATTAGGGATTTACTTATTGACTTAATAACTCCTTGGTAATCACCGCTTATAGAATCTTTGTACACAGAGACCTCCTGATTAGTGCATTATTGACCTGGAAGATTATGCTTTTATCATTTAGTTCAGGCCAGTGCAAGCTTTTGGCATGCTCACTCCAACAAATCCCCACATTAAAATAAAAACATTACTCTCATTAAAATTAATGGCTGTTATGCTTACCCACAAAAGGGAGACTCCATCACTAACTGCAGCAGCAAGGGGTAGCATTAGATAATTTCAACTAAATGTATTAAGAAATCGCACTTACTTTCCCATTTACAAAATTAATGAAATTATCAAAATTCTAATTTAAAATCCATTTACTGTCACTCACAGAGCTTTGCTTTTTTTTTTTTTTTTGACCTATTTCATCCTTTTGCTCTAACTATCTACTAATAAAAATTTCACCTCATAAAACATAATAATAAATGCCAAAACTCATGAAATATTTTCATAAAACTCCAGAACTCCAGTATCTTGATTCTGGGCAATCAGGAGCTGAAGATTTCATTTTCGTCAGGTGAAACACTGGAGAATGCTTCTTTATTACTGAATCAAAACTGGCTTCAGTTAATGGTGGACCTGAAAATGATTACATCTCTCACTCAAGAGCACACCAACTGGGAGGCTCTACACTGGGAAAATGATTTGAAATCCTGGTAAGTGCTTATCCAGATCTTAAACTTTTCTTATTAACTGAATTACAAACAGACCAAAGTTTTACAAAAATTATCACATACCACAAAGGGCCCTGTAGAATCAAAAACCTTATAACATTCATGGAAAAGCAAAATAAGTTTTCTACTATCAGAGGAACACCTTACATCCATGGTACCAACTTATGGTTGAAAAAAAAATTTGAGAAAAATTTGCCAGTTTACCTTAAAATGAGAGACCATTATTGTTTAATTTAGGGTCATGCCAGGTTATAGTTCAGTCCAGTTGTTCAGTTGTGTCCAACTCTTTGCCACCCCATGGACTACAACACTTTAGACTTCCGTGTCCATCACCAACTCCCAGAGCTTGTTCAAACACCTGTCCGAGTTGATGAGGCCATCCAACCATCTCATCCTGTCATCCCCTTCTCCTCCTGCCTTCAACCTTGCCCAGCATCAGGGTCTTTTCCAATGAGTCAGTTCTTTGCATCAGGTGGCCAAAGTATTGGAGTTTCAGCTTCAGCATCAGTCCTTCCAGTGAATATTCAGGACTGATTTCCTTTACGATTGACTAGTTTGATCACCTTGCAGTCCAAGGGACTCTCAAAAGTGTTCTCCAGCACCACAGTTCAAAAGCATAAATTCTTGAGTGCTCATCTTTCTTTATAGTCCAACTCTCACATCCATACATGACTACTGGAAAAGCCATAGCTTTGACTAGATGGACCTTTGTTGGCAAAGTAATCTCTGCTTTTTAATATGCTGTCTAGGTTGGTTGCAGCCTTTCTCCCAAGCTTTTCTTCCATACCTTTTCTTCCAAGGAGCAAGCATCTTTTAATTTCATGGTAAATTAAATGGTAAATTTCATGTAAATTAAATTACCATTAATCAAGGTAAATTGGAAGTGGTCAGGTTATAAACCATCTTTTATTGATAAAGATCATATGAAAGGGTCATCAAGTCTGAAAATATGAGGGAAGCAAAGAGTAGAAAAAGAACACAGGAGAGAGCTTGAGGCTCTGGATATATTTGATCAGGATAGGCATGCATTTCCTTTCAATGGTGAGCCCAGTTCTAAAGCCAATAACTTATTAATGCCCTGGCTTCTATATCAGGAATGGTAAGATAACAGCAATTGAAAAGAGCAGAGTCAACCATGTTTATTTAATCAATAAAGAAAGATTTGGCAAACTATTTCTTATTGATCTTAGAGAAAAAAATATGCAAAAAACTATTAGGAATAACTCACTTCCATGAGGTTTAACTGTAGTCCAGCAATTTAAATAAAATTGTAGATAGAAGGCTTTTTATGCAGGAATCTTTGCAACTGCATTAAAGAATTAAAAGTGTGCATAAAGAAAAAACATTTTAATACATGTTATCTCTTTACATATCATAAGTTTTATCTCTGTCTCAGATACATGGTTAAGATGGATTGAGTTTTTGACAATATAAGCCATAAGAATTTAAAAAACAAAAAATGAAACAAAGCCTTGAATTGTTCATTCACTCAGTGCTCATGAATAAGTGTTGTGCCAACTTTCGTGTCTGAGGCTCATGTTAAGAGCTAGGATTACAGTGTGAGCAAATGTGACTCTGGTCTTCAAGAAGCCTATGTCCTATTCTAAATAGCTGACCAAGCCACCTAAATTTCCTGAGCCTTGGGTTACTTCTACTGACATTAAAAGGGCTGATAAAATTATCCTGTGTTCTCTTTTCAGACCAAAATTTTAACAAATATTTATATGGCTGTATAGAAGGAAATTGGACTTCTCTTGTGGCTCAGACAGTAAAGATTCCACCTGCAATGTGGGAGATCTGGGTTCATCCTGTGGGTTGGGAAGATCCTCTTGAGGAGGGCATTGTAACCCATTCCAATATTCTTGCCTGGAGAATCCTCAAGGACAGAGGAGCCTGGCGGGCTATAGTCCATGAGGTCACAAAGAGTTGGACATGAGTGAGTGACTAAGCACAGCACACAGAAGGAAATGGCCACCAACTCCAGTATCCTTGCCTGGAGAATTTCATGGACAGGGAGACTGACGGGCTAGGATTCATGGTATCACAAAGAGTTGGACAAGACTGAGCAACTGAAACACACACACACACATACACATAGAATTTAGTTTACAAAAGAAATGTATAAATATTCTAGGAGTGTGATAAGCAAGGCTGCTGTGAAAATTCATTTTCTATTCCTGTTATCATATCTTACCTTTCAAATTCTTCCCATAAGTGTAGGGTGATAACTTGCTGTGCTGAGTTCATTAGATATTCATTACCATTTCCATTCATATTTAAAGAGTACTGTCTGACCTCCCTGGCGGTCCATCGGTTAAGACTCTGGGCTTCAAAGGCAGGGAGTGTGGGTTCGACCCCTGGTCAGGGAACTAGGATCCCACATGGCACTTTGTGCGGCAAGAAATAAAAAGAGTACTGTCTATGCTGTCTATGTATAGGTTAGTCAGTGTACTAGGGATTTTAAACACATTATCTTGAACTTGATCTCAACACAATCCAATATTATTATTATTCACATATTACAAATGAAAAAAATGGGACTCAGGGAAATTGAGTAACTTACCAGTGTCACACAGGTATCAAGTGACCAAGACAACATTTGAACTCAGAAAGCTGATCCCTATGGCAAGTGCTCCTAACCTATTCATTTTCATCACAGGAGGGTCATTGTTAAAAAATATACTCTTTCATCTCTAGCATTACCATCATTCTGGGAACTAAGCACTGTGCCCATTAAATTCATAGGCTTTAAATTCATAGGCTCCCTCTCCAAGGGAGCACAGACATCAGCTACTCTGAAACATTTTCTGACCCTCTCTCCAGTCTGGTTAGAAGTAGAGCTCCTCCTTTGTGCTTGCTGCCATCATTGATCCACTGTAGCTGACAGCTTTATATTTGCTTGATTTCCCCCTCTCGATTTTGATCCCCTAACAAAACTGTTTATGCCTTTCTCATCTTTGTATCCCCAGTTCCTAGCACAGGATTTGACTATCACAAGTACAAGAATATATGTTGATTAAACAAGTGGTCATGTGAGCAAACGAATGCAATGACACTCAGTCTGCCTTGCTAACTATAATTAAACCATATAATTTTACTGGGTCCTGAGAAATTATGTCTAGGAATGGGTGAGCTAACTAGGAAGATATTATACTTAATTTTTATTGTTCTGCATAATGTTTTGATTAGTGACGAAAAAAGAAATGACAGGAAGTTAAGTGTATGAGCAAGGTGACACTGCCTGTGACTGTTCATATGCTGTAGAAAACATTTTGTGAGAGATGACATTGAACGGTGTGACTCAAGATGGGGTCCTGGACCAGCTACATCTGCATTATTGGGTAAGTATTAGATTCAGAAATATGGAGTATGGACTTGGCAATCCAAAATCTGAAAAACATTGGTATAATCATTCCTCACTCCTAGGCACTAGTTACAGAAACTAAGCATGACAGTCTTATGTTGTATTGTGCTCAGTCGCTCAGTTGTGTCCAACTCTTTGCGACCCCATGGACTGTAGCCTGCCAGGCTCTCTGTCCATGGGGATTCTCCAGGCAAGGGTTGCCATTCCCTTCCCCAGGGCATCTTCCCTACCCAGGGATCACACCCAGGTCTCCCACACTGCAGGCAGATTCTTTGAATTGCCCTTTTGGTAACTCAGTTTATTTTATGTTGCATGCAAAGGGTCTGAGGGGAATATAGCTGGTTCTAGCTGGGTCCCATTGGAGAACAATCTGAGAGAACTCTCCTGAACCTATATTTGGGAACATATACAATAGTACTATGGAGAAGGTAATGGCACCCCACTCCAGTACTCTTGCCTGGAAAATCCCATGGATGGAGGAGCCTGGTAGGCTGCAGTCCATGGGGTCGCGAAGAGTCGGACACGACTGAGCGACTTCACTTTCAGTTTTCACTTTATACATTGGAGAAGGAAATGGCAACCCGCTCCAGTGTTCTTGCCTGGAGAATCCCAGGGACGGTGGAGCCTGATGGGCTGCCATCTATGGGGTCGCACAGAGTTGTACACGACTGAAGCAACTTAGCAGTAGCAACAGTAGTACTAAGTGACCATACTGATGAAATGCTCCTGGACTTCCCATCTATGTATACAGTAGACACTCAATAAACATCATTGACAGAGTTAACAGATGACCTGGACTGACAGATCAAATCATCCCAAGGAGTTTATTTTCTGCTCACAGGTTAAAATGATACCCTGTCAGAATAGGAAATGCAGCATTGAGTGCTCAGATTCTAATAATTAGCTCTGTCAGTGTGTGCCTTCTCTCTCCTCACACAACTGTAAAAATCTCTCTCCAGTTGCTTTCAGGGAAATTCACTTACAATTATCTATTAGTTATTACTGGATGAGCAAAACCCATGTATTTCTTATTTTTCTTTATTGCAGTGTCTTTTTTTTTTCTTCTTCAAATAAACCAACAAGAAAACAACCCCAAAGCACAGACAGTAGCATCTGGACGATGTTCTTTGCCGACAGATCACGTTGCACTTGTGTTTACAGCAAGTTCCATTGTGCACTGCTGGAATGACTTTGGGAGAACAAGCTCTTTATCTACACAAGTGGGTGCTTTTATTTTCCTGACTGACTTTCTCAAGAAGAAGATGGTACAATCACAGTTCAGCAATGAGAAGTCAGGAGGAGGAGGAGGAGGGAGAGAGGAGCAATGCAAACAAAACTTCTATCCTACAAGAACTCTGTTCTCCTTGGTCCCTTTGTCAGTCTTAACAAAACTAGCATACCTGGCCAGTGATGCCAACCACTCTGCATGGCCTCTACATTGTTACGAGATGAGTTTGTGGTTGGAAGAGCTGCCACTGAAATGAAGCCCGTTTTCAGGGACGTTTAGCTACAGCTTATGGCTGATGGAAGCATTAACTCACTGGTGTTAAGACATTCTGGTGATGGGGTAATGCTCAATTTCATTTTGAAACATCAATATTGCAAATATCCACTCTAGATGTAAAACTGGTTCATGAGTGTTTAATTTATTTGAAAGACACTGAAGATTATTGATTTTTTTTTCTCCTTCAAGAAAATGAAAGCAGCATATCAGTGTGTCCTTGGGCAACTGACATAACTTGCATATGCCTCTCTTTGCTCATCAGTATCAGATATAGGACTAAAAGTTCATGGCATGGTTCATTCATTTGTAATCACATACTGAGTACATGATATATGTCAGATTACAAGTGAAGAATGAGAGTGGGGAGGGGCAAGAAGGGAGCAGAAGGAACAGAGGAGCATAAGAGGCAAAAGTGGTGTGCTGCGTCAAACGGGTAAAAGATCCAGCGAGCACATAACTAAAATAAAATGTCTAAATGTTACAAGGGATACGTATCCCAGGTAGCCAACCAGCACAGAGAAGTAATAGATAACTTAATTTGAGGGTCTCACAGAAAGAATCACAAAAGAACAGAAACTGAGTTATTGGCTGAGAGAACCCAGAAGAATGTGCTGCAGGAGAAACAGTGAGTGCCTTATAAAGGAGGATGAGCATTTTCGAAAGGATAGAAACAAAAGACTGAGATTGGACCCTGCACTTTATAAAAGAGAGTGATGGAAAACCATCCCAGGAAATGAATAGTATATAACTGCAATCTTTTTTTTTTTTAATGCAAACAGAATGGTTAGAAAGAAACGCACCAAAATGTCAGCAGTGATTCTATCTGCACAGTATGAGTATAAGCTCATTTTACCTTGTATTTTATATAATTTTGTATTTCCTGTAGTGAGTGCATGTGTACATGGTCAGTCGCTTCATTCATGTCCAAATCTTTGCAACCCTACTGACTGTAGCCTGCCGGACTCCTCTGTCCATGGGATTCTCCAGGTAAGAATACTGGAGTAGCTACCCGTGTCCTCCTCCAGGGGATCTTCCCAACCAAGAGATTGAATCCACATCTCATACATCTCCTGCACTGGTAGGTGGGTCTTTACCACTGGCACCACTGGAGAAGAACATCAATTGCACAGGGTCATGGGGCAGATTAAATGTGACTATGTATTCATTCAAAATTTGCATGCCTACTATGTATAATAAACTCTGGTCCTTTTAAAGCCTAAGGAAAAAAAAAGAGACAGTGCTTGTTCTCTTGAAGCTCATTATTTTTGTGAAGGAGACAGAAACACAACCAGTTTCAAGAGAGAAATCAGGTCACATGGAAGCACCAAAGAGTGTCTCAAAATTTAGAACAGAGGTTGTCAGGACAGTTTACTAGGCTGGCCTTTGAAAGAGTAGTCAGGAAGGACAAGGCAGCACATGTAGAGATGAGACCATGGAATGGCTTTTGGGAAATCACAAGTAATTTTGTACAGTAAACTAGTATGGGAAGAGTACGCAGCAGCCACTGGAAAAAGTCAGATGGAATCTTCATGGTCCAGCTCGAGGAACTGATCTTTTAACACAAAGTTAAAATAATTGGAAAAGTATTTTTGAAAGAGTTGGGGGAACAGGTAAGTTTACCATGGAAAGAGATTCTAGACAACTCATGTTGCTACTGCTAAGTCGCTTCAGTCGTGTCCGACTCTGGGCTGCCCCATAGACAGCAGCCCACCAGGCTCCCCCATTCCTGGGATTCTCTAGGCAAGAACACTGGAGTGGATTGCCATTTCCTTCTCCAATGCATGAAAGTGAAAAGTGAAAGTGAAGTCGCTCAGTCATGTCCGACTCTTTGCGACCCCATGGACTGCAGCCCACCAGGCTCCTCCATCTGTGGGATTTTCCAGGCCAAGAGTACTGGAGTGGGAGACAATGCATGGGTTGGTTTATTTCACTAATGCTGAAAGCCAGAGATGTAGGGACATAAGCACACAGGGGATATCAAAGGGGAGTAAGGGTAAACCAGGAATTAGTTGGGTTTTGGCTTATGAGTCAGTAAATAGTGATTCTTAATGGTTATGTGTTACTTTTAAGTCTGTCCTGAAATGTTTCCATTTTGAAAATTCCTTTCTGTTATTCCATGTGCATCTGGTGAGCTCATCAGTCATGTGACTGAAACTGATAAATGAAGAGGCTTTACCAAGACTGGCCAAAATGATTCACTGTGGAGTAGTCCCACAATATAACCAGGGACAGAGTGAATCCCTTATAGGATGGTCTAGAATGCTAGGAAGAGAAACTTGGAACAAAGTTAATATAGATATCATTGAGCTACATGGGAAAACTTTTCTTGAGTATGAAGACAGCAGAAAGAAAGGTGAAACTGAGTAGGGGTAAAGAGAGAGAGAGACTCAGAGCAAGAAGGAAAAAAAAACAAGTTGATAAAGGGGAGGAGAACAAATGGGAGAAAGAGGAGGCAGACAAAAGCACAAGGAAGCCTGACATCATAATTTGACTGGAACTAGCTGTTGCTCACACCAACACCACACATTGGACCGCTTCATTGAAACAGCCAATATACTGATTTTTCCTTAAATTATTTTGCATATGGAATCACAAATTAGGAATATATTAATATGGAATCTCATATGAAGTATGAAGGTGGAGAGGGGCAAGAGGAGAGCTGAAAGAGCACCTTGAGAAAGGAAGTAAAGACGAACTACTCAGTGTCCAAGGATGAAACGAAGGGGAGGAGAATACAGCCAGACGAAGAAGTGGAGTCAGGTTATATGGGAGCACAGAAGGTGTCGCTTTTGAATGGAGTTCCATGGAACAGCCTTCCAGAGGGGAGGACACCTAGCCCAGACTTTTGAGGACAGGGGAAAAAATTGCATTCCAGGAGAAGGGTTCTTAAATTATGTTGAGAGGCCCACCTGCTTGGCTTTGTGGTTATCCTTTCAGTAGCCTTTTATTCTTCTCTAAGTTCCCTCTGTCTTATCTAGAGATCACTGTCTTTATTTTAGTGTTACAGAATGTTATTTAACTTTTAATCTAAATTTATTATGATTTTAAGCACTTTGAGAAAGAAGCACATGGCATAGGGACTTAGGCTTCCCATGTGGTCCTAGTGGTAAAGCATCAGCCTGTCAATACAAGTTAGACTTAAGAAACACAGGTTCAGTCCTTGGGATGGGAAGATCCCCTGGAGGAAGGCATGGCAACCTACTCCAGTACTCTAGCCTGGAGAATCCCATGTATAGAGAAGTTTGGCAGTCTGCAGTCCATAGGGCTGCACAGAGCCAGACACAACTGAAGCGACTTAGCACACATGTACATACATCACAGGGACTTAATAGTCTACAAAGGATACCATTGAATCTTTGCATTATGTACTGCTACACAGCAATAGAGGTTTAAGATAAATAATGTACATGTATTCCATCACTGCTTCAGCAGATAAGGAATCTGGCTATGGCTTACCTGGATCTTCTGCTCCAGGATGTCTCACCAAACTCCAATCAAAGAAGCGGTGGGGCTTAAGGTCTCATTTGAAAGTTCAGCTGAGGAAGAATCTGCTTCCCAATGATTGTTGTCAAGATTCAGTCCCCTGTGGGATGATGGACTGAGGTACTCATTTCCTTCTTGGCTGTCAGCTGAAAGCCACTCTCAGTTCTTTTCAGTATAAAAAGGTTGACAGTACTGGCAGCTTGTTCCATCAAAAGCCTTTAAAGGAAAGTGTATACAAGGAGAGTCTGAGAGAAAGATAAAGGCATATCTTATGTAATATATTCATAGAAGTGATATGACATTGACTGAGCCATATTCTATTGTTTAGGAGCAAGTCAGAATTCTCACCCATACTCAAAGACAGGGCATAACCAGACAGAGACATAATATCCAGATACAAGGAGTATTAACAGCCAACTTAGGATGTGTCCTCCACAATCCTCTCACTTAGTAAGGAGAGTTCATTCTGTCTCTTCAAGAACATCCGAATTCGTAAAGTAGAATAAATGTTTAAAAAACTAAAAATAGCAGATATAGGTAACATTTCTAAATTTTTGCATAATCATCTTTTAAATTTGTTCAGTAGAGTTCAGTTCAGTCGCTCAGTTGTGTCTGACTCTTTGTGACCCCATGGCCTACAGCACGCCAGGCTTCCCTGTCCACCAACTCCCAGAGTTTACCCAAACTCATGTCTATTGAATTGGTGATACCATCCAACCATCTCGTCCTCTGTCATCCTCTTCTCCTCCTGCCTTCAATCTTGCCCAGCATCAGGGTCGTTACAAATGAGTCAGCTTTTCACATCAGGTGGCCAAAGTATTGGAGTTTCAGCTTCAACATCAACCCTTCCAATGAACACTCAGGACTGATCTCTTTTATGATGGACTGGTTGGATCTCCTTGCAGCCCAAGGGACTCTCAAGAGTCTTATCCAATACCACAGTTCAAAAGCATCAATTCTCCAACACTCAGCTTTCTTTATAGTCCAACTCTCACATCCTTACATGACTACTGGAAAAACCATAGCCTTGACTAGATGGACCTTTGTTGGTAAAATAATGTCTCTGTTTTTTAATATGCTGTTTAGGTTGGTCATAACTTTCCTTCCAAGGAGTAACTGTCTTTTAATTTCATGGCTGCATTCACCATCTGCAGTGATTTTGGAGCCCCAAAAATAAAGTCAGCCACTGTTTCCACTGTTTCCCCATCTATTTCCCGTGAAGTGATGGGACCAGATGCCATGATCTTAGTTTTCTGAATGTTGAGTTTTAAGCCAACTTTTTCACTCTTCTCTTTCACTTTCATCAAGAGGCTTTTGAGTTCTTCACTTTTTGCCATGCTGCTGCTAAGTCGCTTCAGTCGTGTCCGACTCTGTGCGACCCCATAGAGGGCAGCCCACTAGGCTCCTCTGTCTCTGAGATTCTCCAGGCATAAGGGTGGTATAATCTGCATATCTGAGGTTATTGATATTTCTCCCAGCCATCTTGATTCCAGTTTGTACGTCATCCAACCCAGCATTTCTCATGATGTACTCTGCATATAAGTTAAATAGGCAGGGTGACAATATACAGCCTTGATGTACTCCTTTTCCTATTTGGAATCAGTCTGTTGTTCCATGTCTAGTTCTAACTGTTGCTTCCTGACCTGCATACAAATTTCTCAAGAGGCAAGTCAGATAGTCTGGTACTCCCATTTCAGGATTAAGGCTTTGGCATAGTCAATAAATCAGAAATATGTGTTTTTTTCTGGAACTCTCTTGCCTTTTTGATGATCCAAAGGATGTTGGCAATTTGATCTCTGGTTCCTCTCCTGTTTCTAAATCCAGCTTGAACATCTGGAAGTTCTTAGTTCACGTCCTGTTGAAGCCTGGCTTGGAGAATTTTGAGCATTACATTGCAAAGTGTGTGAGATGAGTGCAATTGTGTGGTAGTTTGAAGATTCTTTTGCATTGCCTTTGTTGGGATTGGAATGAAAACTGACATTTTACAGTCCTGTGGCCATTGCTGAGGTTTCCAAATTTGCTGACATATTGAGTGCAACTCTTTCACAGCATCATTTTTAGATTTGGTAGCTCAGCTGGTAAAGAATCTGCCAGCAATGCAAGAGACCCCAGTTCTATTCCTGGGTAGGGAAGATCTATTGGAGAAAGGATAACTACCCCCTCCAGTATTCTTGGGCTTCCCTGGTGGTTCAGGCAGTAAAGAATCCACCTGTAATGCAGGAGACCTAGGTTTAATTCTCGGTTGGGAAGATCCCCTGGACAAGGGAAAGGCTACCCACTCCAGTATTCTGGCCTGGAGAATTCCATGGAATAGATAGTCCATGGGGTCACAAAGAGTCAGGCATGGTTGAATGGCTTTTCTGTTATATGCAACCCTAAGAAATCTGCCAGGTTACTCTGTTCATGGAATTCTCCAGACAAGATTACTGGAGTAGATGGCCATTCCCTTCTCCAGGGGATCTTCGCAACCCAGGGATCAAACCAGCATCTCTTGAATCTCCCAATTGCAGGGAGATTCTTTACCATCTGAGCCACCAGGGAAGCCCCAGATGTGGCTTAATACATCTTGATTTAGAAATGAAAACGTGGGGAAGCAGAGAATTACAGTGACACTCTGAGTCAGGACTGAACTTGGTTTACTTGAATCTAGGGCAGTACCCATTTTCAAACTCTAGCACTCATTAGAAGGCAGTTAGAAACACTGGTTAGGAGGGACAGTTAAGACACAGATCTTTGGACTTTATCTCTAGAGGTTCTGATTCAATAAGTTTGGGATGGTGTTTGGAGTTTGCATTTCTAACAATTTCTCATGTAATGCTAATATTGCTGGTTATGGGGCCACATTTTGAGATCCTCTGATCTAGGACATTCAAGCTTTGGCATGAAAGTTCCACCTGTTGAATAAAAGTGAAATGAATGCCATTTACGTGTCTTACTAAACTATTAAGCAGATGTGGTTTACGGTCGAATTGCATATAACTGTTTCATATTTAGGATCTTATGTATAACTATTTTTGTTCATGAGTGAATGTCTTAGGCTGGAATATATGATCGCCTTATTACACTGCCAAACATGGATCTTGATCTTGTTTAAAGGTGTGGCAGACTCAATGAACTCTTATTAGAGTTGTACTCTCCTGTTTCTCTACTTCCCCTAAACAAGCAAGTCAATAACAATCATGTGAGTAAAAACTACCTATGGTCAATCTTAACTTGCTTATAGAGACAAGTTCAATACAAACTGGGTCTAGTTTGTAGAAAAAATAATTTTTTAGATCTTTCTGGAAACCAAGCCAGATGCACTTTATTATGCTCAGTCTTTACTCAACACGCTGCTGAGAGAAATTCAAGTTTTTCCTCTGACACCCAGCTGTCACTCCAGACAGTCCTCTGTGACACTTCACATACAAGAAACACATATATACATTGAATACCTAAATACCTCATTTTTCACTAACACATGCTTATTTTCCTTATAATATTATCAACCACTGTCTGGCAGAGGTTGGTTTCCAGAGGATTTGATTCCATGAAAGGAAATTTTTACTTAACAGTTAAAAAAAAAAAACACACAATAAAGCCATTTAAAACACATCATTTTCAGTCTACAAAAAAGGTGGACTTTTTTAAAAATGCTTTTGTAAAAATAAATATAGGTGTCATATATCCTGATCATCAATTATAAAGCCAGAAGTTTCTTCCAGAGGAAATTGTCTTTGGAATTTTAAGCAGATGTAAAACATTATTTTCCAAGCATTAATTTCCTGTACTCTCAGTGGAGAAGGCAATGGCACCACACTCCAGTTCTCTTGCCTGGAAAATCCCATGGATGGAGGAGCCTGGTAGGCTGCAGTCCATGGGGTCGCTAGGAGTCGGACACGACTGAGCGACTTCCCTTTCACTTTTCACTTTCATGCATTGGAGAAGGAAATGGCAACCCACTCCAGTGTTCTTGCCTAGAGAATCCCAGGGACGGGGGAGCCTGGTGGGCTGCCATCTATGGGGTCACACAGTCGGACACAACTGAGGCGACTTAGCAGCAGCAGCAGAGGGAACAAACATAAAGATTGCCACCAAGCACTGATATATAAGTAGAGGGCAAAGATTTATATCATTCTATTTTTATTGAATAAGTATATAGTATTATTTTGATCAGAGAGAAAATGAAAAACTAGATTTAAAAAATATTATTTATATTTACTAATTATTTACCATTGTAGATCCAGGTATTAGGAAAAACCTGGGAAATAAACCTTAGGAAATAAGGTTTTATTTATTTCCTAAGATAAACCTTCAGCAAAAACTGGGAAGACTGAAAAATATTTCTTGAAAAAAAAATGAACAAATAAGTGAATGCTGTTATAATTTAAGATGAATAATTTTCTCCAGGTTTCTTTTAAAGATATTACATGCCTTTCTTAATTAAAAATTTTTTTTTTCTCATTGCATTATATTCTTGGCTACAATAGCTCTTTCTTTCCTACTGTGAGCTGAAGACTGTACTCAGTACTGAGGATATAATCATAAGCCAAAGCACAGGGTTCTGACCCTCATGAAGATGCCAACTTAGAGACAGACACAGGCATGGGTCCAAGAGTCACCAAATATATTGATTACATTGAAATGAGCACTCATATGTGGTGAAAATAGGAGATGGACATTTAATCAGTAAGGTCTGAGAAAGCTTCCCTGAGGAAGTGAGTCTGAACAGCCATCTGAAGAAAGACTAAGAATTAATTATATCCATACTTAGCCCTGATGGTCCAGCAGCTAAGACTGTATGCTCCTAATGCAGGGTTCAATCCCTGGTCAGTGAACTAGATTCCACATGCTGCGACTAAGAGCTTGCATGCTACAACTAAAAGATCCTGCATGTTGGTGGGAATGCAAACTAGTACAGCTACTGTGGAGAACAGTGTGGAGATTCCTTAAAAAACTGGAAATAGAACTGCCTTATGACCCAGCAATCCCACTACTGGGCATACACACCGAGGAAACCAGAATTGAAAGAGACACATGTATCCCAAATTTCATTGCAGCACTGTTTATAATAGCCAGGACATAGAAGCAACCTAGATGTCCATCAGCAGAAGAATGGATAAGAAAGCTGTGGTACATATACACAATGGAGTATTACTCAGCCATTAAAAAGAATACATTTGAATCAGTTTTAATGAGGTGGATGAAACTGGAGCTGATTATACAGAGTGAAGTAAGCCAGAAAGAAAAATATCAATGCAGTATACTAACACACATATATGGAGTTTATAAAGAATTTAACGATAACCCTGTATGCAAGACAGCAAAAGAGACACAGATGTATAGAACAGTCTTTTGGACTCTGTGGGAGAGGGAGAGGGAGAGGGTGGGATGATTTGGGAGAATGGCATTGAAATATATATCATATCATATAATAAACGAATCGCTAGTCTAGGTTCGATGCAGGATACAGGATGCTCGGGGCTGGTGCACTGGGATGACCCAGAGAGATGGTATGAGGAGGGAGGTGGGATGGGGGTTCAGGATTGCAAACATGTGTACACCCATGGCAGATTCATGTTGATGTATGGCAAAACCAATACAGTATTGTAAAGTAAAATAAATAAATAAATAAATAAATAAAAGGTAGAATGAAGAAAGAAAAAGATCCTGCATATCATGAGGAAGACTGAAGATCCTGTGTGCCACAACTAAGACATGGTGTGGCCAAGAAAATAAATAAGTTAACTATGTCATGAAGAGAGCAACAGTGGTAAAGGTAGATCAAATGGTGCCTGCGACGGTCCAGTGGCAGAGCAAGCATGATCCTTCAAGGACCAATACAACTTGCCTTTCAAATTTGCTACAAAATCAATTATATCCACTCTAAACACAGACTACAACTAGGACATCTAGCTTATTAAATGCATAAATCATAAACAGTTTTCCCACCACAGCATAGGGTATCATTGTTTTTGCAAAGATAGAGGTCATACCTTCAGTCAGATGAGGAGACTCATGGCTATAATATACTAGCTCTTTCGTGGTCTGAGTTTCTGGTTAAACTAGTGGAGTATATAAATGTGGAGAGTATTTAGGAGTTAAACCCTTAATCCTACTCTCCCACATAGGAAAGGCTCTCATGCAATCTCATGTAAAACCTTTACATTAGGCAGCCTGATTTATCTTTGCAGCCAAGGAACTAATGTGGAGGCAATTGCTAATGACAGCACACTGGTGAGAGTTCACATTGGTGCTTATAATGGTCAGCATGCAGATCTCCAGACCACTGTTATTGACCTGATCAAAGCCATGGGTACCGCTGGGAGGCTGTGTTCACACTTCTACTCCATAAATTTAGCAGACCAAGAAGTTTATTACTACCCTGAGACAAGCTGATGATGGAATGGCTGGTTGAGTTAGTGCCTTAGCTCTTCCAATCTATTTCCAGTCACTAGTGGAGGAACCAAGGCTGTGTAATGTGTGCATTTTCATTGGGTTCTTGTTACTAAGACCATATGATAAACCTCCTTGAAGACATGTGTGCTGGGCTTTTAGCAAAATCCCAAAGGCTAGTGAAATTGTTCTTGGGGGGAGAGGGGGAAGGATAGGGCAGGAACATTAGCTCCATATTCTTTCAGAATGATGTAAAACAATCAAGAGGCTTTGAGAACCTGATCCTTGGCTAGGTCACGGATGAATTTTAGATTCTATTATTGTAGGCATTTTAAAGTGGATTTTCAGCATAACACAAAGTTGTAAAGGATCTAGTGATAGTTACCTGAATTCAAGCTAAATAATCTTGCATTTATAGGGGAAAAAAAAAAAACCCTGGAAATTGTCTGTGAATTTGAACAAACAGAAATAATTATACAGCTTAAAATCCTAGTTTGATTTTAGCTCATTAACTTTTGTCTATAAGAAAAGAAGAAACAATTAGGAAATGGAAGTATATAACAGTGGTTGAAAGTGTGTAGTCTGATAATTATCTGTGTCTCACTTCAAACTGTGCCACGTACTCATTGGGAAATTTAAATAGTACCCTGAAATACCCCTGATTTTCTGTATGTATAAAATAAAGATGATGACACCATGTTCAAAGCTTGGTCATGAGAAATGAATAAAGTATGGCATGTAAAGTAGTAAGCATAATTCCTAGTATAGTTCTGCTATCAGTCACCCTCATTAAGATGAAATATGACTTATTCAGTTAATCCCATGAGCTGGAGCAGCATCTCCACCACCATACCATAACCCATTCGTGTCTGGCACAAAGAAAGAGAAAAGGTCCAGTGTACTGGGAATATATGGCTTGTTCACACTACAGAATGGAAGCCATTTGAGCATCTCATTGTGTAGATGTACCAACATAAGATCATATACTAAACGCCATACATATTATAAGGGAATACTGATAGATGTTAGACAGAGGAGGGACCAGTTTCAGTTTCATACTGAAGGAAGTTTGGTCTGACAACATAAGGTACATGAGTTGGCCTGATTAACACAGGAGTGAATGTTCTATCATAGAAGTAAATGTGAAAAGAGTGAGAGTCTGATCTAAGGTAATACAGTGGGGATGGAAAGGAGAGCATTTTAAATATTATGATAGAATCCTTTAGATGTGGTGGCAGAATTGGAAGAATACTTATTCTGATGTCCTACTTTGAAAAAAAAATTATTTACCTCCTTTAATCCCTCTTATTCTTTCATCCCTTCCATGTGTCCTGCTTGTGAACCAGGGGACATCTTTACCCAAGATGGAGAAATATGGAGAAGGAATTAAACAGCAGAGAAACAAGCTTTGAGTTCAGGAAATTTATAGGACAGGATAGTCCTCTTGTGTTCAGCACATTCCAATCAGGCACAAGGACAACTGGAAGAGGGCAGTGGACATCTTTTCCATCCCAGGATTCAAAAAGAACTAGAACATGCCACCTAGGGTGGCTGCACCAGCAGTAGGCAAGGGACCAGGGGGTTTCAGAATGGAAAGGCTGGGCTATAGATCATCTGGCTGTGCTAAGCAATCACTTAGTCATGATTCAAGAAATACACTTCTGTTTCTATTTAAAACTAGCAAACATAGTACCAGTATATTTGAAAGGGAGTTAGCTTTTGTGACAGGTCTTGATAGAAAGTCTAAAACTTTAGTATGGTCTACAGGGTTTAAAAGACTGGCTTCTGCTTAGCTCTTCAATTTTATTTCTCACTAGCCCACCCCTCCTTCGACACCTTCCTGGCTTATTGTCCATTCTTTTCCTACTTTTCCCCACATGCTGCCACTCGGAGGCTTGAGGCCCTGCTGGACCCTGGGCTTGAAATATTTTTCTCACTCTTCCTTCATGTGGAAAGCTTCTCTTCATTATTTACATTTCATCTTGACTTAAGGCAAAGCAGGTCCACAGTCCTTGGACACTGTCTTATAGGAATACTCAATATCCTCATAGAATCCAGTTCTTTTTTGCAGAAAATGTATTATGTTTTAACTATGCAGTATTCTTTTTTTATAGAAAATACTAGAGCATAAGCTACACAGAAACAGGCTCTGGGCTTGTTTTTGCTCTCACACACAGACACACACACAAAAGTGAAAGCATTCTACATGCCAGATTGCTAAATAAAGGCATGAATGAACTCCTTGACATTATTACACTGAGTTTTCATGTAATCTTCCTGAAGAAGGTATTGTCTCCCCAAAAGATTATGACAACCTTGCTAGGTCACAGATGCTGGTTTTGACTCATGCTACTGATATTTTATACAGCAAACTCTTTTGTTTTGACTCTGTATTTTGCCTTCCAAATAGAAAAAGTGGACTCCATACAGACTACACACAGAATTCACAAAGGCAGTCCTCATCTTGGGGGTATTTTCATGCTGAAATATTTGATGATTTATTTTAAAATTTTATTTATTATTATTTTTATTTTTACTTTACAATATTATATTGGTTTTGCCACACATCAACATGAATCCACCATGGGTGTACAAGTGTTCCCAATCCCGAACCCCCCTCCTACCTCCCCCCCACACCATCCCTCTGGGTCATCCCAATATATCAGCCCCAAGCATCCTACACCCTGCATCAAACCTAGACTGGCAATTCATTTCTTATATGATATTATGCATGTTTCAATGCCAGTCTTCCAAATCATCCCACCCTCTCCCTCTCCCACAGTGTCCGAAAGACTATTCTATACATCTGTGTCTGTTTTGCTGTCTCACTTACAGGGTTATCATTATCATCTTTCTAAATTCCATATATATGCATTAGTATACTGTATTGGTGTTTTTCTTTCTGGCTTACTTCACTCTGTATAACCAGCTCCAGTTTCATCCACCTCATTAGAACTGATTCAAATGTATTCTTTTCGGGGCTGTGTAATACTCCATTGTGTATATGTACCACAGCTTTCTTATCCATTCATCTGCTGATGGACTGTTTATAATAGACAATTTATTTTTGAAAGTCACAAGGCCTGGTCTTGAAACAGACCAGATGCCACAAAGAAGCAAACAAATAAAATAGGAAACTGTGAATCCCTGTATATGCCTCTGGTTATTAATATTCTGTGAGAAAAATAAAACAACGAAGAAAGACCTCCTTTACTTATTTTTTCCTCCTTTACTTTTAATTCTTCAGCTCTTTAAACATGTATAATATCATATATGAAGCAAACTGCCAGTCCAAGTTTGATGCATGATACTGGATGCATGGGGCTGGTGCACTGGGACGACCCAGAGGCATGGTATGGGGAGGGAGGAGGGTGGGGGGTTTAGGATGGGGAACACGTGTATACCTGTGGCAGATTCATGTTGATGTATGGCAAAACCAATACAGTATTGTAAAGTAATTAACCTCCAATTAAAATAAATAAATAA
>SJYX01021008.1:39394-64430 GCA_006410675.1 Oreotragus oreotragus | reverse complement strand
GATATAAAAGAATCCACCTGCCAGTGCCCAAGACATGAAGATGCAGAGTTTGATCCCTTGGTTGGGAAGATACCCTGGAATAGGAAATTGCAGTCCACTCACTGCACAATTCTTGCCTGGGAAATCCCATGGACAGAGGAGCCTGGCCTGCTACAGTCCATGGGATTGCAAAAAGTCAGACACAGCTGAGCATGTATGCAGATTGGTAAAACATACATTGTGTAAGTGCAATTGAAATAAATAAAAATGATTCATAAAAAACACCAATACAGTATACTAACACATATATATGGAATTTAGAAAGATGGTAATGAGGACCCTGTATGCAGGACAGCAAAAGAGACACAGATGTGTAGAGCGGACTTTTGGACTCTGAGGGAGATGGAGAGGGAGAGGGAGAGGNTACAGTATACTAACACATATATATGGAATTTAGAAAGATGGTAATGAGGACCCTGTATGCAGGACAGCAAAAGAGACACAGATGTGTAGAGCGGACTTTTGGACTCTGAGGGAGATGGTGAGGGAGAGGGAGAGGGAGAGGGAGAGGGAGAGGGTGGGATGATTTGGGAGAATAGCATTGAAATATGTATACTATCATGTAAGAAATGAATCGCCAGTCTATGTTCGATGCAGGATGCAGGATGCTTGAGGCTGGTGTATGGGGATGATCCGGAGGGATGATGTGGGGTGGGAGGTGGCAGGGGGGTTCATGTTTGGGAGTTCGTGTACACCAGTGGCAGATTCATGTCAATGTATGCCAAAACCAATAGAGTACTGTAAAGTAAAATAAAGTAAAATGGAAGCTCTAAAAAAAAATAATAAAAAATAAATAAATAAATAAATAAACAAAGTGGCTCAGAAATGCAGGGGTCAGTGAGTCCTCTAAAACCGCCACACCAAAGTGCCCCCATAAACTGATAACCAGAAGCAATAAATAATAGGCAGGGAATAAGAAGATAAGGATTTAATATGAAAAATGTATAAAGCTGTTACTTATGAAAAATAAAGAGTTCATGATCTGAGTCACAGTCAGCTTTCAGTCTTGTTTTTGCTGACTGTATAGAGCTTCTCCATCTTTGGCTGCAAAGAATATAATCAATCTGATNATAATAGGCAGGGAATAAGAAGATAAGGATTTAATATGAAAAATGTATAAAGCTGTTACTTATGAAAAATAAAGAGTTCATGATCTGAGTCACAGTCAGCTTTCAGTCTTGTTTTTGCTGACTGTATAGAGCTTCTCCATCTTTGGCTGCAAAGAATATAATCAATCTGATTTCAGTATTGACCATCTGGTGATTTCCATGTGTAGAGCCTTCTCTTGTATTGTTGGAAGAGGGTGTTTGCTATGACCCGTGTGTTCTCTTGGCAAAACTCTGTTAGCCTTTGCCCTGCTTCATTTTGTACTCCAAGGCCAACTTTGCCTGTTATTCCAGTATCTCTTGACTTCCTACTTTTGTATTCCACTCCTCTGTGATGGAAAAGACATTTTTGGGGTGTTAGTTCTAGAAGGTCTTGTAGTTCTTCATAGAACTGCTCAATTTCAGCTTCTTCAGCATTATTGGTTGGGGCATAGAATTGGATTACTATGATATTGAATGCTTTGCCTTGGAAACAAACAGAGATCATTCTGTCACTTTTGAGACTGCACTCAAGTACTGCATTTCAGACTCTTCTGTTGACTATGTGGGCTACACCATTTCTTCTAAGAGATTCTTGCCCACAGTAGTAGATATAATGATCATCTGAATTAAATTAGCCCATCCCTGTCCATTTTAGTTCCCTGATTCCTAAAATGTTGATGTTCAGTCTTGCCATCTCCTGTTTAACCACTTCTAATTTATCTTGATTCATGGACCTAACATTCCAGGTTCCTATGCAATATTGTTCTTTACAGCATCGGACTTTACTTCCATCACCAGTCAAATCCACAACTGGGTATTGTTTCACTTTGGCTCCATCTCTTCATTCTTTCTGGAGTTATTTCTCAACTCTTCTCCAGTAGCATATTGGGCACCTACAGACCTTGGGAGTTCATCTTTCAGTGCATATCTTTGCCTTTTCATATGAAGAGGTTTGCCATTCCCTTCTCCAGTGGCCTTGGCCACAGGGCCAGAAAAGGTCAGTTTACTTTCCAATCCCAAAGAAAGGCAATGCCAAAGAATGTTCAAACCACCACGTGATTTCACTCATCTCACACACTAGTAAAATAATAGTCAAAATTCTCCAAATCAAGCTTCAACAAATGTGAACTGTGAAATTCCAGATGTTCAAGCTGGATTTAGAAAAGGTAGAGGAACCAGAGATCAAATTGCCAACATCTGTTGGATCATAGAAAAAACAAGAGAAGTCCAGAAACACATCTATTTCTGCTTTATTGATTATTCCAAAGCCTTTGACTGTGTAGATCACAACAAACTGAAAAATTCTTCAAGAAGTGGGAATACCAGACCATCTTACCTGCCTCCTGAGAAATCCATATGCAGGTCAACAAGCAACAGTTAGAACCAGACATGGAACAACAGACTGGTTCCAAACTGAGAAAGGAGTATGTCAAGGGTGTATATTGTCACCCTGCTTATTTAACTTATATGCAGAATACATCATCTGAAATGCCAGGCTGGATGAAGCACAACCTGGAATCAAGATTGGCAGGAGAAATATCTATAACCTCAGACATGCAGATGATATCACCCTTATGGTAGAAAGTGAAGAGGAACTAAAGAGCCTCTTGATGAAAGTGAAAGAGGAGAGTGAAAAAAGTGGCTTAAAACTCAACATTCAAAAAATGAAGATCATGGCATCTGGGCCCATCACTTCATGGCAAATACATGGAGAACCAAAGGAAATAGTGACAGACTTTATTTTCTTGGGCTCCAAAATCACTGCAGATGTTGACTGCAGCCATGAAATTAAAAGACGCTTGCTCCGTGGAAGAAAAGTTATGACCAACCTAGATAGCATATTAAAAAGCAGAGATATTACTTCACCAACAAATATTTGTCTAGTCAAAGCTATGATTTTTTGCAGTAGTCATGTATGGACGTTAGAGTTGGACCATAAAGAAAGTTGAGCACTGAAGAATTGATGCTTTTGAACTGTGGTGTTGGAGAAGACTCTTGAGAATCCCTTGGACTGCAAGAAGATCCAACCAGTCCATCCTAAGGGAGATCAGTCAATCCTAAAGGAAAACGATCCTGAATATTCATTGGAAGGACTGATGCTGAAGCTGAAACTCCAATATTTTAGCCACCTGATGTGAAGAACTGACTCATTGGAAAATACCCTGATGCTGGGAAAGATTGAAGGCAGAAAGAGAAGGGGATGACAGAGGATGAGATCATTGGATGGCATCACCATCTTGATGGACATGAGTTTGAGGAAGCTCTGTGATTTGGTAATGGACAGGGAAGCCTGGCATGGTGCAGTCCATGCAGTCACAAAAAATCAGAAATGGGTGAATGACTCAACTGATGAAAAATATGTGATTGGCAACTTCAGTTTCCTGTTTAATTCATCTGCTCAAATATTGAAAATTCATATACTATTTATTTAGTATGCACCTATTTGATTCAAATTTTTGAAGTGCTTTCCATATACCAAACTTCTGTTGGAAACCCTGCAGAAACTGTTATGAATAGGCAAGATCTTTGGCCACAAAATCTCACTAAATTGATGGGAAGAAAGCTTTAATCAAGAGACATCTAAAATACATTATGCTCATGATCATGATGGGGTATGTTTTAATATTCTGGAATTGCAGATAAGGAAATTATAAAGTTCAGTATTTTCATTTTCTTATAGGACATTATTTCTTCACACAAAAATGTTAGCATTAAAATTAAGAATTCAATATTTACTAAATTGCTGCTGTTTAAGTAAAATCAGATTCAACCAACATTGTCTGAAATATCCAGTACCTTTTCAGGACATAAACTAATTTATGTTTGAGGTAACCTATAGATAAAAAATCAGTGCCTAATCACTTTCTTGGATTGTCACATTTAGAATTTTTTTAAAAAATCTGCCTATATTGACCTGTTTCTGTAAAGGTAGCAGTTATTTCACTGTCCACACAAACAAAAATATATCAGAGATAAGACTTTTGAATACTCAAGGCTTCTATGATAAAACCAGCTTATACTGATGGAAGCTCTGTAGGTGAAAACTGTCTTATTATTATATTTTTTAATTTTATTTTTACTTTATTTTACTTTACAATACTCTATTGGTTTTGCCATACATTGACATGAATCCGCCACGGGTGCATACAAGCTCCCAATCCTGAATCCCCCTCCCACCTCCCACCCCATATCCTCTCTCTGGATTATCCCCGTGCACCAGCCCCAAGCATCCNATTTTATTTTTACTTTATTTTACTTTACAATACTCTATTGGTTTTGCCATACATTGACATGAATCCGCCACGGGTGCATACAAGCTCCCAATCCTGAATCCCCCTCCCACCTCCCACCCCATATCCTCTCTCTGGATTATCCCCGTGCACCAGCCCCAAGCATCCTGTATCCTGTATAGAACATATGTTGGCGCTTCTTTTCTTACATGATAGTATACATGTTTCAATGCATTAAGGGTTAAGTGTGGTGTCCCCACCAATAGAGAAATGAAGATCCATTTCTGAAGGCACTGGGGAGCTGGCCTGGTCATTCAGGGAATGAGAAAATGAGGGTTCCATTTAGTTGGGGCATCAGTTTTCTAGTGCAAAGGTCAGTGAAGATGGAATAGAAAAAAACAAGGCAGAGGCACGGGCAAATTTCTCCCACTATTTCACCAGTGACCTCATTTGACTCTCTTCCCTGCTGCTGACACATCCTTTCCTTTAAAATTACACATAGTGCTAAACAAATGGGTCTCTTCAGAGTTATTTAGCAGAACTAATCAGCACACCAGCCTGGTTTCAAAATGAAGGGTCCACTCCATGGCTGAGGAGGGCGATTACTTTCCTATCCTCCATCAGAGGTAGGGGTCACCTGAAACTTGGAAAGAATTGGTGCTTTTTCCTTCATTCAGGGCAAGAAATTGTACCCCTGTCATCCTGAAATTTAATCCTTCCACCTGAAAACTCATTTCCTTTTAGTATTATCCTTCTGAACTTTTCCCATGCCAGATAGAAATTGTGCTCAGCCCCAATGCACATAAGAAGTGAAGATGGTCTTTTGTGCTGCCTAGGGGTTAGTGTTTCTCCCTGAGGGGAATTTGCTGGATGGTAAGAAGCCAGCTAGCTAGAAACATACACTTTAATAAACCTTCATCTGATAATTGAATCTCATTCTAATCAATGGCGGTACGGAACCACTCTGCTCTCCACCAACACTAATTATGGTTCATAAGCCAGTGATGATGATTTGGGCATGGGATTGAAAAGGAAAGGCAGTGTAGCAAACAATTTTCACTCTGTTTTACAAACACTGAATTTTGCCCTATTAAACACAGACATCTAAACCAAACTGTCCCTGTTTAACGGGCATTTGAAAAGCTCTTCATTTTTTTTCGGAGAAGGCAATGGCACCCCACTTCAGTACTCTTGCCTGGAAAATCCCATGGACAGAGGAGCCTGGTAGGCTGCAGTCCATGGTGTCGCTAAGAGTCGAATACGACTGAGCGACTTCACTTTCACTTTTCACTTTCATGCATTGGAGAAGGAAATGGCAACCCACTCCAGTGTTCTTGCCTGGAGAATCCCAGGGACGGTGGAGCCTGATGGGCTGCCATCTGTGGGGTAGCACAGGGTTGGCTGTTCTAATTCCCTGTAACTAAAGTGTATTAGGAAGCAAATAAACTAATAGCAAACCTGATCAGATCACCTGAAAATAATTTAGTAGATCCCACTGCGAAAACTGGATTTAAGCTCTGATCTCATTGTACATCCATAACCATCCTGACTGCTTGGAGATGTTATTCCCATTTTACAGATGATGAAATTGAGGCTCAGAAGGGCTACGTAGTTTGTTGTATGCACGTGCATGCATGCTAAGTTGCTTCAGTCGTGTCCAACTCTCTGCGACCCTATGTACTGTAGCCCACCAGGCTCCTCTGTCCATGGGATTCTCTAGGCAAGAATACTAGAATGGGCTCCCATGCCATCCTCCGAGGGATCTTCCTGACCCAGGGATTGAATCCATGTTCTTATGTCTTCTGCATTAGCGGGTGGGTTCTTTACCACTAGTGCCACCTGAGAAGACTCAAGCAGCTTGTTGACAAAAGTCAGAACAGAGTAACTTAGGAAGAAGGACTGAAACCAGATTTTCTGACTTCAGGCCCACTGGGCTGAGCAATAGTAATCTATAGTTCTGGAACCTTTTGTAACCTGGAGATGCTGTACCCTCCTAGATCCTAGAGATATTGGAAAAGAAAGTCCCTGCAGATGATGTCCACATGAAAGTAGGAAGACTCTGGCAACAGTTGCATCACTTATGCTCTTTGAAAGGAGAGGCACACGATGACAAGACCTTTTCTTACTATTGCTTGAAAATATTGTGAAAGATGTCTTTATTCATAAAAAGAGATGCTGGCATGAGTCTTTCCTAATTGTAACAAGTGCCTAAATAAAGGCTTCTTTTTTTCCCCAAGTGACTTACCACAGTGAAGTTTTCAGCTACATTTTGGGTATGAACTCATATTATTAATATTGTTCATCTATGAGAGTTCCTTGACAATCTCTGATTAGATTTCTATGAGGCACTTTCCAAATCAGACTCTGTTCATGTTCTGGAATACACAGTTGTACAAAAATAAGTATGATTTCACACAGGCATGGGACACTAAGCTAACTGTTCAGACTTTTCTAAATAGTGTCAGAAGAAAAGTGAGTTCAGCCCTGTAAAGAACAAGGGAACATAAGTCCTTGGAAAGCAATAAGAAGGAAAGTGGAAAGTGTTACTCAGTCACATCCAGCTCTTTGTGACCCCATGGACTGTACCCTGCCAGGCTCCTCTGTCCATGGGATTCTCCAGGCAAGAACACTGGAGTGGGTTGCTATTCCCTTCTCCAGGGGATCTTCCTTACCCAGGAATTCAAACCAGATTTCCTGCATAATAAGCAGATTCTTTACTGTCTGAGCTACCAAAGCCAAGTTTGATATCTTCANACTGTACCCTGCCAGGCTCCTCTGTCCATGGGATTCTCCAGGCAAGAACACTGGAGTGGGTTGCTATTCCCTTCTCCAGGGGATCTTCCTTACCCAGGAATTCAAACCAGATTTCCTGCATAATAAGCAGATTCTTTACTGTCTGAGCTACCAAAGCCAAGTTTGATATCTTCAGTGTAACCTATACAAAGAAAATACATGTCCATTAAGGATTACCCCCCTCCTTTGCATTTATATTATCAAGGATTTGTAAACTTAATTAAAAACAAACAACTAAGCATTGAATTATGTTGCTAAAATCTGGCACCAAATATGTGTAATGGAATTTAGCTCCTGCAGAGACTATCAAATTCCTGCACCAGCAAACAAGTTCTCTACAAATATTTGTCTATCATCCCTGAAAGACATATTCAGATAAGTAAGGATTCTTGGTGTGAAAGGACCATGGAAACACATTAATATGTGAAAATCCCTAGAATGTTGTAGGCATCTGATTCAAACAACAGGAATAACTTTCAAGCACTGATTTTGTCTAAATATATGGGCTGCAATGGGAGTTAATTAAATAAACAACTTCTTATAAATGTTATTACACCTTTTAGATGAATAATTGGGTAGTTAAGCATATGTTCAATGAGATCTTATTTTTTTATCCCATGAAATGATTGACAGCAATATTTATGTAGTTATTTACCTGGAAGTGAAAATGAAGATTAATCAGGGCCAAACTAAAACACTCTGACAGTTTTTCTGAAGATATACCTTGCAGAATAGAGAAAAGTTCTGTATTATTTTTTCCTATTTATATCTTTTCACTTTTAACATCTTCATTGAAGCTGTCAGAAATGTTCTCAGATATGAGAGATGAGATTCATAGAATAAAAAATGGAAATTTAACCATGGATTTTGCATCATTTTGTCTATATGATAAGCTATTTTATGATTCTACAGTTTATCATTACTTAACTTAAAACAGAGAGAGTTTGTTTTCTGTTTGTGTTATTTAAAATTGAGTACAGTTCTTGCTTGAAATTTGAGATCTATAGAAAAGAAAAGGTAAAACAAATTACTAACAATTTTACAAATCCTTGAAAACCACTGGTATTATTTTGGGGATTCCTTTCCAATCGCTGTTATATATAAATTTCACATACTTATGTTTACTATTTGGCATGCTAAATTTAACAACAACAACAACAACAAAATTAATGTCTTCAACATTCAATAAATATAATGGGTAATGAAATCACAACATTCTTTAGACTAGGTTAACTATAAATCATTTATGTAGAATATTTCAAGTGATTTCTGACGTTCATATCAGTTCACTTCAGTTCAGTTGCTTAGTTGTGTCTGACTCTTTGTGACCCCATGGACCACAGCACGCCAGGCCTCCCTGTCCATCACCAACTTCCGCAGTTTACCCAAACTCATGTCCATTGAGTTGGTGATGCCATCCAACCATCTCATCCTCTGTCATCCCCTTCTCCTGCCCTCAATCTTTTCCATAGTCAGGGTCTTTTCCAATGAGTCAGCTCTTCGCATCAGGTGGCCAAAGTATTGGAGTTTCAGCTTCAACATCAGTCCTTCCAATGAACACCCAGGACTGATCTTTAGGATGGACTGGTTGGATCTCCTTGCAGTCCAAGGGACTCTCAAGAGTCTTCTTCAACACCACAGTTCAAAAGCATTGATTCTTTGATATTGAGCTTTCTTTACAGTCCAACTCTCACATCCTAACACGTCTACTGGAAAAACCATAGCCTTGACTAGATGGACCTCTGTGGTAAAGAAATGTCTCTGCTTTTTAATAAGCTGTCTAGGTTGGTAATCACTTTCCTTCCAAGGAGTAAGTATCTTTTAATTTCACGGCTGTAGTCACCATCTGCAGTGATTTTGGAGCCCCCAAAATAAAGTTAGCCACTGTTTCCACTGTTTCCCCATCTATTTGCCATGAAGTGATGGGGCCAGTTGCCATGATCTTAGTTAATATAGTAACTATAATAAATATCCTTTTATGAAGAGAACTTCTTGCATTTATTTTGGATAAATTTCTAGCTGAGAAATAGAGTCAAATCGCCTTCAGTGTTAAAGCTCTAAAAGCAATACCAAATGAATTTTCAGATTGATTATGACTCTCTCCTTCTCACTTGCAGACTCCCTCTTTTCCTTCCTCCCTCCTGACTTACATTTCTTCCTTCTTTCCTTCCCTCTTTATTTCATTCTTTTTATCAGAATAAGCCAGGAATGTGGTTCTCCCATGAAATGGCAATGTTATTCCTTTTGGGGAGACAGATAATCATTCTGGAATATACTCATATCACTAACTGCTAAGTATATCTTTGAAACATTGTCATGGTACCACGAAGCATATTTTCCAGAATACTTCAATCTGAAGTTGCCTTGAAATTCCACTGTGAGACAATTTTTGGTTTCAGCATAAATTTTATATAAGAATTCTAAGGATATTATGGTTTTCTTCCTACTCATGGCTCTTCAGTTTTTGAGAGACACAGTTTATCAAAATATAATACGTTTATTGCATAGTTTGTGTCAGGCATTATGTTTAGGGCTCCACATGCGTCCTCTCATTTAGGGTATACAACAGCAATATGAGAAAGATACAAGTATTTTGTCCTCAATTTACAGATGAAAAAATAATCAGATACTTTACATTATTGACCTGGGTCATGTTACAATTTTATTATGCTCACAATTTTTTTGGTTATGAATTACAGCAGGGAACAGTCAATTAAAGCAGGGCACAGTAAAAAATGACATTTCTTTTCCATAATGACCATGGTGTTGACTGAGATAGATTGATAAACAGAGATGTTTGGGGTAGTCCCACAGGGGACCATAGGTTTAGGGACTTTTTCTGGTTGTCATCTGAATTCTTTGCTTCTTCCCCATATCATCTCTACTGGGTCTGATGTATCTAGTGTTGTTTCCTCACCACATGTCTTATGCCTGGGCTAGGATGACTGTCACATCCAAGGATGCCCAGCTTTCCCCAACCCTGCACTCTCCTTTCCACTGATGATTAAAAACTATGTGGTAAAAACTTATGAGTTGTTTTGGTCTTTTGGCTCTTAGGACTTGCCTGCCAAGTGGTCAAAGATGAGTTCTCTCCTCTTTCAAGTCACCAGTCTGTGAGAATCGTATGTAGCTGATGATGGAAGCCAGGACCTGTCCTGGTTCTTTGGCTGTGATTGGCGAGGGAAGTTCCATTCAAGGAGAAACTTCCATGTCTTAGGTGTAAGCCAGTAGTTATATGTTGATATGTGTCTGAAACTTGTGTCTCTTTTTCCATTGACTTGGAGTCTGGAGCCGAGACTGATGTGAGTGACTGACTCCCTCAGATTCTAGTACATGTTGAACTGGCCTCATGTTGCCCTCACTCTCTCTTGTGGTGATGGGAATACCAATATTAAATGCATATATATATATATGCATAAAATAAACTGATATATATATATCAGTTCAGTTCAGTCAGTCGTGTCCAAGTCTTTGTGACCCCATGGACCGCAGCACACCAGGTTTCCCTGTCCCTCACCAACTCCCAGACCTTGCTCAAACTCATGTCCATTGAGTTGGTGATGCCATTCAACCATCTCATCCTCTATCGTCCCCTTCTCTTCCTGCCTTAAGTCTTTCCCAGCATCAAGGTCTTTTCCAATGAGTCAGTTCATTGCATCAAGTGGCCTAAATATTATATGAATATATAAAATTTTTACATATTCTTATACTATGTCTTTTTGTCTTTTAAAATCACTCTTTGGTTTAACTTATTCCTTTTCATACTATATTAGTCAGAATTTCTAAAAGAGTTTTAAGATAATATTGACACAAAATAATTTTGTTATTCTTCTTGATCTGAATGTCACTATTATTTCACTATTAATTAAGCATTAAGACATTTATCCTTTCACTTAAATAAGTGAACCTATAGGAGAAATACATTCTTCAACTTTGTATATGTTTCCTACCTTTGTGCGCTTCCCTGATGGCTCAGAAATGTAAAGAATCTGCCTGCAATGTGGAAGACACAGGAGACATAGTTTTGATCCTTGGGTTGGGAAGATCCCCTGGAGTAGGAAATGGCAACCCACTCCAGTATTCTTGCCTGAAAAATCTCATGGACAGAGGAGCTCGGAGGGCTGTAGTCCAAAGTTTTGTAAAATGTCAGACACGACTATGTGACTAAACTCACAACACAACAGCACCCACCTTTGTCAAGTTTTAGTACCAGCATTTTGCTAGCTTCCTAAAAATGAATTTGATAGCTTTCCACGGAAAATAGCTGTTTTGATTAGATTCTTTCAACATATTAAATTGGCATGTTAATTTTGATGACTATTTTACTGATCACAAATTACTTTAGTCAGAAGGTCAATTAGTAGAAAAATAGAAACTGTAAAATATTTAAATATACATCTAATGGGGTGGGTAATATGTGTTTAGAAACAGACACAGGCAGTATCTCTTGCATATAAACATTTCACCATGAAGGAGAGTTTATACATTTGATGTTGTCTTTGTAAGAGGAAAAAATAAATCAGTGCTACTCAGTTCAGAAGGGACTTTGACTACACAAGCCTCATTTGAAGAGATAACAAGTTAGACCAAACACTGGCTGAATACAAACACCCCATTTATCATGAGTATAAAATATTAACAGCATTCAGAGTGTTCATGACAATAATATAAGTGATGTGTGCTTAATGAACTTAAAGAGAAGAATTAAATCCAAGTTTTAAGAATTAAATCCTAGATTTAAACCTATGTCATATTCACCCAGTCAGAAAACCTTTATAGAGTGATGGTTAAGAGGTTAGGTATCAAGCTTGGTACTGTGTCATAGGCATGAGAACAGAGAGGAAAATGAGGTCTTTAATAAAGTAATATAAATGGTTATTGAGCTCTCACAAAGATTCACATGCTTTCTCATCAAGATAATGAGAGTGGTAACTCACCTCCTAGTATGTATACAAAGATTTACAAACAACTCTGACCAGATGGGGCTTCCCTGATAGTTCTGTTGGTAAAGAATCTGCCTGCAATGCAGGAGACCCTGGTTTGATTCCTGGGTCAGGAAGATCTACTGAGAAGGGATAGGCTACCCACTACAGTATTCTTGGGCTTCCCTTGTGGCACAGCTGGTAAAGAATCGGGAAGATGCCCTGGAGAAGGGAAATACTGCCTACTCCAGTATTCTGGCTTAAAGAATTCCATGGACTGTATATAGCCTATGGGGTCGCAGATGTGTCTCTATCTTCCTTATTTGCTTCCTTTATTTTCAGTTAGAGAGAGAGTGGGAGAAAAGAGATGGGGAGAGAGAGGGGGGAGGGAGAGAGAAAGATAAAAGGAAAAGTCAAATTGTAAAGTATTATAATACAGTATTTTTGTGCACCTGTATTTTTATCTGATTTTCTATATAGCACCATATCATGTTTAATAAATGAGAGTGAATGCAAAATCTTAATATTAAACATACATGCTTTGCAAATGTTGTCAACACCATTGTCTATACTTTGATATCCTATTCATTCTTCAAAATCCAATCCAAATGTTCATCTCTCTCACAGGAAGTCTTTTGAGGATGTCAAGTGAAATAAAGGGATCTCAGCTTACATTTATTGTTCCTCTATTACAGGCTAAGGGTTCTGTTAGGTTCTCCAAAAATGCCATATTATTTAGTCCACAGAATAATTCATTATATCAAATGCTGACTTCCATTGTTCAAGCTGGTTTTAGAAAAGGCAGAGGAACCAGAGATCAAATTGCCAACATCTGCTGGATCATGGAAAAAGCAAGAGAGTTCCAGAAAAACATCTACTTCTACTTTATTGACTATGCCAAAACCTTTGACTGTGTGGATCACAATAAACTGTGGAAAATTATGAAAGCGATGGGAATACTAGACCACCTGATCTGCCTCTTGAGAAATCTGTATGCAGGTCAGGAAGCAACAGTTAGAACTGGACATGGAANGACACTGTTTCCACTGTTTCCCCATCTATTTCCCATGAAGTGATGGGACCCGATGCCATGATCTTCATTTGCTGAATGTTGAATAGATTATGCTAAAGCCATTAACGGTGTGAATCACAACAAACTGTGGAAAATTCTTCAAAAGATGGGAATACCAGATCATCTTATCTGTCTCCTGAGAAACCTGTATGTGGGTCAAGAAGCAACAGATAGAATCTTACATGGAACAATCGACTGGCTCAAAATTGGGAAAGGAGTACAACAAGGCTGTATATTGTCACTCTGCTTATTTAACTTATATGCAGAGTACACCATGCAAAATGCCAGGCTGGATGAATCACAAGATGGAATCAAGACTGCCAGGAGAAACATCAACAACCCCAAATATGCAGATGATACCACCCTAATGGAAGAAAGCAAAGAAGAACTAAAGTGCCTCTGGATGAAAGTGAAAGAGGAGAGTGAATAAGCTGGCTTAAAAGCTCAGCATTCAAGACACCAAGATCATGGCATCTGGCCTCATCACTTCAAGGAAAATAGATGGGAGAAAAATGGTAACAGTGGCAGATTTTATTTTCCTGGGCTCCAAAATCACTGCGTATAGTGGCAGCCAAGAAATTAAAAGACGTTTGCTCCTTGGAGGAAAAGTTATGACAAACCTAGACAGTACATTAAAAAGCAGCGACATTACTTTGCTGACAAAGGTCCGTATAGTCAAAGCTATTGTTTTTGTAGTAGTCATGTATGGATGTGAGAGTTGGACCATAAAGAAGCCTGAGTGTCAAAGTACTAATGCTTTCAAACTGTGGTGCTGGAGAAGACTCATGAAAGTCCCTTGGGCAGCAAGGAGATCCAACCAGTCCAACTGAAAGGAAATCAGCCCTGAATATTCACTGGAAGGACTGATGCTGAAGCTGAAACTCCAATACTTTGGCCACCTTATGTGAAGAGTTGACTCATTGGAAAAGACTCTGATGCTGGGAGGGATTGAGGGCAGGAGGAGAAGGGGATGACAGAGGATGAGATGGCTGGATGGCATCACCAACTCGATGGATGGGAGTCTGAGTGAACTCTGGGAGTTGGTGATGGACAGGGAGGCCTGGCGAGCTGCGATTCATGGGGTTGCAAAGAGTTGGACACAACTGAGGGATGAACTGAATTGAACTGATTCATCAGGGAGGGAGGATACAGTTCTTAAGGTGTTAGCCTACTCTGTTCTTTGCATGGCAAAGAAATGAAGCCACTCTTTCCTTCTCCTCCATAACTGTTTCCATATTTGAGTTCAGCATCAGTGCACAGAGAGTCAAGATTTTGGCAGAAAAACTAAACAAATTGTAGGTGAACAGCAATAGCAATTAACTGAGTGAATATATGTACATAAAGCATGTGCATGCATGTCCAGTCACTAAGTAATATCCACTTCTTTGCGACTCCATGGATTGTAGCCCATCGGGTTCCTGTGTCCATAAGACTTCCCAGGCAAGAACACTGGAATGGGTAGTCATTTCTTTCTCCAGGGGATCTTCCTGACCCAGGGATCAAACCCACATCTCCTGCATTGACACAAAGACCCAGTAATACTGTTTATTCATTACCCCAGAGACCCCACTAACTTTTCCTAAAAGATAATGACTATCCTGACTTCCAACAAAGATTATGTGCCTATTTTTTCAAATAGAATCATACAGTATATATTCTTTTATATCTGGTTTCTTTTGTTCCATGTGTTCGGTGTTTTCTATAGCAGCAGTCCCTCTTCTTTCCTGTATATGCCATTGTATAAAGAGATAACTCATTTATCTACTTCATTGTTAAGTGGCATTTGCGTTGTTTCCAAGTTTGGGATATTATGAATAATGCTTTTCTCAATTTTCTTTTCTACATGTTTTACTAAATATACATGTGCCTTTCTGTTGGGTATATATAACAGTGGTACTGTCGGATCAATGGATATGCATATTAGCAAATTTGTTAGATACTGACAAATATTTTTCCAAGGTAGTTGTCCTATCAACATACACCTTAATAAGGAGCATATGAAAGCTCCATTTCTCTATATCCTTGCCAATAATATTGCACATTTTCAGTCTTTTCAGTTGTATTCTAGGGACCATCTACATCATAGATTTAATCTGAATTTCTGTAGTTACGAATGAGGTTGTGTATCTTTCTATAGGANAAAAAAAAAAAAAAAATCCTATTCATTCCACAATACAAGCAGTGTTTCCTCTAAACTCCCATATAATTGTGTTGACAAAGTATTTTACATGTCACCTTGTCTTATATATCAGCACATAACTTGGCACTCTGAAAGCACTATTAAATTTGACTTAGATTTATTTATATACATTATATGGAAATCGGGTAAACATCACATTCAGTAAATGTCCAATGTACACATAATTGGACATATTCAAAATGGTAAGAGACAAGGACACCTTTAAATTTATGCCTGCCAGATAGAATAGAGAAGAAGATTAAAGGAATAAATAAAATGTACCCACTTCAAAAATATTTTATACCAAACGGAATACAATTTTCCCTTGTAATTCTTTTTTCCTTTGGTGCTTATCTATCTTTAGTGATCTTATTTTCCTTGAAAGGCTTAATTTGAAAAATTCTCCCAAAAAGGAAGCCACTGCAGGTAAGGCAGATAGGATACTTGCTTATGAATGTGCCACTCACCTTACAGTTACAGACAACCTCCTCTATTAATCATTGGCACAGGTATTTACTAGAGCTTGTGGTTAATTTAAGGCAATAGGAACAATTTAGATCTCTCTTAGAGGGAAAAAATTCCCCATTAGGCACTGAAAGCAACCCCAGGAGATTACAATTACAAGGTAATAGGCTCATTTTTGTGTGTGTGTTTATATTTTCAACTGAAAGAAATACATTAACTACTACAGGAGACCTTGAGAGAGTGTGAAGGAGGTAAAAGGACAGTTTATTTTTTCATCTGAAAATCAAGCTATACACCAAAAACTAAAGTCTAATCCAAGCTTTGCTACACAAATGTAAGTGAAGGGGAGGGGAGTTGTAATGTAAGAACCTATTTAGCAGTATTGACACTGAGTCTGAAATTCATCGGAAACCACAGGATAGCTTCCAAGATGAAGTATGTTGATAATAGTTCAGAAATTAACAAACATCCACTAAGACCAATGCAAGACACCCTGCTAGGCAACATGGAAGGTAAAGCTGGAAAGCTAAGTCTATCTTTGACTCCAAAGCTGAAAACTAAGAAGATACAATGAGTCAGTATGTAGCAACTATTTATCCCAGTGGGGGAAATGACATATGCACAAATAAATATACACATTTCTTTAATATTAACAGACAAATCATGTATAAATTTTGCTGAATCAGTGTCAGGGTGGATAGAATAAAAAATGTTTAAAGGTAGAAACTACTGCTTTTAAAAAAGGAAGTACCATAAGACTGGGCTTCCCAGGTGACCCTAATGGTAAAGAACCTGCCTGACAATGCAGAGACATAAGAGAATGCAGGTTCGATCCCTGGGTCAGGGAGATCCCCTGGAGGAGGGCACGGTACTTGCTCCAGGATTCTTGTCTGGAAAATTCCATGGACAGAGGAGCCTAACAGGCTACAGTCCATGATTTTGCAAAAAATCAGACAGTGTTGAATCAATTTAGCACATGCACACCATAAGTATATAGAATGTTCTATGGGAAAGAGAGAGAGATTGTAGAACACTGAATAATATAAGTCATGAGAACATGATTGCATGAGCAACATATCTTCTTTATTGGATATATGAAGTATCCTAATGGAGGGCCTGGCTCAGAAGCAAGGATTCTGAAGACACAACTATAGAATTGAATGGAAGAAGTCAGAAAACCATGGGATTCATGAGTATATACATGAAAGTACAACTTTCTTTCAGTTTGACTGCTTCATAAAAGGACTTGTGGAAAGTGCAACAGAAAATATATATATTTTTGCTATTGAAAGTTTGCAATTAGTCCTATTTGCAGGACAGAACCATTACAAAATTAAAATCCAGAGAGAGATATACAGAGTTGCAATTCAGGAATATTTAACAGTTGGTGGTAATATTTCAGTAGGATTTAAAATATCATAGAGATGATCAATACAGGTTTCAGAGTCATAATGATCAAAATACAAGGACTAGGCTCATAACTTGTTGGCTTTTTGACACATGCCTTACCTTCCTCATTTATAAGTACCTGGGAGATACTGTTGGGTTTGGTTCCAGACTATTGCAATAAATTGGATATTGCAATAAAGCAAGCTACCTAGATGTTTTTGGTTTCCCAGTGCAGAAAAAAGTTATGTTTACCCTATACCATTATCTATTAAGTGTGTGATAGCATTATGTCTTAAAAACAATGTACATACCTTAATTAAAAACAAAACAAGACAAAACATTGTTAGACTTCCATGGTGGTTCAGTGGTTGAGGATCCGTCTGCCAATACAAAGGACACATTTTTGAGCCCTGGTCCAGGAAGATTTCACATGCTGCAGGGCAACAAAAGCCATGTGCCATAACTCCTAAACCGAGCTCTAGAGCCTATGCCCCACAATAACTAGGGCACTGTGGAGCCCGAGCACTGCAACTAGAGAGTAGTCACTGGTCTCTGCAACTAGAGAAAGCCTCTCTTCAGGAAAGAACAAGCACAGTCAAAAAGAAACACAAATTAATATTTTTTAATTTAAAAATACATTATTGCTGAAAACAAAGTACTTACATCATCTGACAACACAAGGCTGCCACAAACCTTCAATTTAAAGAAAAAGTGCCATATCTGCAAAGCACAACACAGTGAAGTACAATGAAGTGAAATGAGTCTGTATATAAAATGGGTATAACACTACCTACTTCACATTTTTTAAAGTAACAGGGGTGATAACATTTTTGTAGCATTTAGCACAGTACTTGATACATAATTAGAAATTAGAAAATAATAAATGGCACTGTGGTCATTATTTTCATTGCTATTCATGTGAGGCTATCCTTGAGACAAAATTACAACAAGTGTATAGGAAATAATTTGTGAAGAGTACAACAAAGATCCAACTAGTCACAGCTATGATTTTTCCATGTCACATATGGATGTGAGAGTTGGATCATAAAGAAGACTGAGAGCCAAAGAATTGATGCTTTTGAACTGTGGTGTTGGAGAAGACTCTTAGAGTCCCTTGGACTGCAAAGATATCAAGCCAGTGAATCCTAAAGGAAATCACTCCTGAATATTCATTGGAAAGACTGATGATGAAGCTGAAGCTCTGACACTTTGGCCACCTGATGTGAAGAGCTGACTTATCAGAAAAGACCCTGATAGTGGGAAAGATTGAAGGCAAGAGGAGAAGGAGATGATAGAGAATGAGATGGCTGGATGGCATCACCAACTCAGTGGACATGAGTTTGAGCAAGCTCTCGGAGATGGTAAAGGACAGGGAAGCCTGGTGTGCTGCAGTCCATGGGGTCACAAAGAGTCAGACACAATGGAGTGACAGAGTAACAAAGATTATAACCTAAGAATCAGAGAGGATGGGGCAAAATGTGAAAGAATTTGCAAAGTTAAAATCTTCTGACAGGGGTAGGAAAGATCTGAGAAGGAGCCCCTGACCTTCCAGATTTTTTTTCCAGTAGTCCCAAATAGTCAGCTTATGTTTACCTGTAGCCATGGAATCATCTAAAAATGATCTCTGATGGGCATGAGGTTTTTTTTGAAAATATGATTCTGTGCGTAAGCTGAAAGTTTTAAAATTGCCTGAATACTTCTTTTCCCAGGGTGCTTCACCATCTCCAATTTTCTGTACTTTAAGGCACCTCCTTCAATAGTTGTTGATTATACTTACTTCAATTATTCTGTCTGAATATGTGGATTTTCTCATGGGTAAGAAATATAGAGATGAATGGAATCACAAAAACTGCTTTCTGATTTGGGGGGCAATGAAAGAACATTTTATCACTTTTCTGTCTTTGTTTATTTATCTTTTGCATGCTTGCTTGCTCCTTCCTCCTAAGATAATGGACATGAAGATCAAGTGCACCTAAAGTACCCATTGCACTGAATACAAGATACATCTACATGAATAGATGGAGACTATATGAGTAAATCACCTAGGGGTAACAAGAGTAACTTGTCACAGAATTGTTTTTCATTTCTATATTTGGAACCTAATAAGTTGGAACCACACTTTACCAATTTTGACTGATCAGGACTACCTCCCCAGGTATCTAAAAGCATCCAGAGCTATTTAGGAACTTTAGGATACTTTTTTTCTTTTCTCGATGTCCCACTAAAATTTACTCAAATTAGTGGAAACAGGAAGAGCTTCTCGCTGACAGAAATACCTTAGTTATCTAACATGCCCCCAAACTAAATCCATTGTTTTAATTTTATTTTTAAAGTGACCAGGGCTGGAGGCATTTATTGCAACATTATAATATATGTTGGAATACTAAGGACCCCAATTGAACCAAGAGTGGGCCAGAAGAGGGCTGGACATTTTGGTGGGGGGGGTGTGGATCCTTGGAGGACATTTTTGAGGAGCACTGTTGGATGACTCAAGAAGAATCGAAGATTATTAGAATTCTTTAATCTTCTTGTAAATAGATTCATTACACTTTCTACACCAAGCTTGGGTCACAAGTCTCCACTCAGCCTCCATCTGCAGATTTTGCACACCATACACAACTATGGTATAAAAAGGGATCTGTGAAAATCTAATGGATTGGTCAAATGAAGATCCACACTTACACTTGGAGACTGAACGAAAGATGGAGAAGTATCCTCTGGCTCAAAGGATAGAGCCCAGATTTCCCTGTTAGAGGTAAGAAATTAAGTACCTATAGGTGACAGGTGCTTAGAACACATAGATTTGGTTTTGAGTACTGATCCTTTCTATATTTCTATATACTCCTTTCTGATTGGGAGTAGCTGGATAATGTTGAGAAATACATTGAAGAAATGCACATATCTATATCTATTTATCTATCTGTATCATATTTATCTATATGTAACATGCACATACAACATGCATATAATGTAGACCACATACAAATACAGGGAGAATGTAGAAAAAGTGCTTAGAATGGTGTTTAGAAATTATCAGGTAATTAGAAGCTGCTATAATTCTAGCAATACTTTTTGAGGGCAAAATATGCATTTGGTCCACTGGCAACATTTTACCTTTGATTTGCTGTGTTGTACACAAGTCTAAAATTCTGTTCCAAAAATCTTTAATTTTTCTCCAAAAATACTGCTATTAGAAATAATTTTTAAAGAATTTCTAAGAAGTTTGGTCAACTGGAAAGCATACATAAATGCAGCACTTAATATACAGATTTTGAGATTCGCTTATCTAGGAAACATTTTATTATTATCTTGTTTTTTCCTGCCTGGTTCTGGAGTAGACAAGGTCTGGACACTTAAAATTTTTTTAAAAAAAGCTCTTAGTTCACTTAAATCATATTAATATAGATCTGAAACAATGGTGCCAGACAAAAGTAACTGATCCCATCACTCAGAACATCTGACGAAGACACAGCAATTTCAATCTCTGTTTTGAGACACTTAGCATATTCCATATACTCTATTGAGGCCTTGAAGTGAAGTCGCTCAGTCCTGTCTGACTCTTTGCGACTCCATGGACTGTAGCCTACCAGGCTCCTCCCTCCATGGGATTCTCCATGCAAGAGTACTGGAGTGGGTTGCCATTTTCCTTCTCCAGGGGATCTTCCCGACCCAGGGATCGAATCCAGGTCTCCTGCATTCCAGGCGGATTTTTTAACCTCTAAGCCACCANGACTGTAGCCTACCAGGCTCCTCCCTCCATGGGATTCTCCATGCAAGAGTACTGGAGTGGGTTGCCATTTTCCTTCTCCAGGGGATCTTCCCGACCCAGGGATCGAATCCAGGTCTCCTGCATTCCAGGCGGATTTTTTAACCTCTAAGCCACCAGAGAAACTCCCAACTTGGTCAAGGGAAAGTAAAATCATAAATGAATGAATACTTGAAATAAGCTAAATAATATTATCAGCAACTATATAGAAGAAATTAATTACAGAGGGAAAAAGATGAAAGGAAAAAAAGTATAGGATTTTAAAACAGTTAAAATAAGTGAAGAAAACTACACACAAGAAATACATAGTGCAGAAAACACATTGGAATGATCTCCAGATTAACATGTGCTCTACTAAAAGATACCAGAACCTGTTTTAATCATCTTGATTTTTTTCTTTGGAAATATTATAATAAAAGTATCAAAACTTGCATCTCAATAACATGGATTTGGTTAAACTGGAATTCTGGTTTTCTCTGTGTTATAATGATTATATTGATGTCAATTACACCTAGGATCCAGGGTAGTCTTGTGGGAAGAAAATGAGAGGAATCTTTCAGTTACCATGGAGGAATGAGAGATCCTTTTGTATATTCTGTTCTCACTTCACTTAAAAATTCTCCTTGACACATCTTTTTATGTGTGTATATATATATATACATATATCAATGCTTTATTCTATTGGGGTTGTTCCATCCCTGGGAGACCAAAAGACGGTCAGTCATCTAGGAGTTCAAAAATAGGGGAAGTGTTAGTTGGTAAATAGTTGTGTGAACAGTTCAGTTTCATCTAACAGTAAGCTACAGATGAGGTCTGCCCCTGTTTGGAGAATAAAATGAGTGCTGGCCATGAAGTCCTTCATTTCCCAAGATATAAGAATGGGGAGAAGTTCATGTTGAGGTTTGACAGAAAAAAGCAAAATTCTATAAAGCAATTATCCTTCAATAAAAAATAAATTAATTAAAAAATAGGGAGAAGTTATTTGAATAAAGTGTGTCTCTACAGGAAACTGGGAATAAAATAGTTATTTTAATAATATTTCTGAGTTTAAGGAGTTATCCCCTTAGTTTTATGTCATAGAGATGAATATGAACCAAATAAAAATATTAACTGTTAATAATGGAGTAATATTAGATATCATCTTTGAGGTTGTACCTATATTGCTAAGGACTGTACTAAATGCCAGACTATCTAAAATATTCTTTACAATGGGGTAGGGTATACAATGGTCTTCCCTAGAGGCTTAGTGATAAAAAATCTACCTATAATGCAGGAGAGGCTTGCAATGCAGGAGACTCAGGTTTGATCCCTGGGTCAAGAATATGCCCTGGAGAAGGAAACGACCACCCACTCCAGTATACTTGCCTGGGAAATTCCATGGACAGAGAAGCCCAGTGGGCTGCCGTCCATACGGACACAAAAGAGTCAGACATGACTTGGTGACTAAACAACAAGAGGATATACATACATAGTTAATATATAATATATAAAGTTTAAAAATATAAATGTGTATACTCAGAATTTAAGTAACTTCTCCAAATTTGTAGAGCTCCTTTGAAGTCTTTTATACAGTACAAAGTGTATCTCAATAAGCAAGTTAGAGCCAAGGCTAATTTTTCTTATGTAAAACTTTCCCAAAATGAGGGAGAGGGAGGAAAGAGAAAATCATCTTTGTTATTTTATACAGGATCAATTTAATTTGGATTCACAGTACTTAGACCATGGTGAAAATACAGTAAATGTCAAATATATGTTAGTGCTATTAGTAGATGTGTTACAGAGGTTTATTACAAGGTAATTCATAGAAGGTTATGTTACTATGCAATTAAAACTATATGTGGCACAGTAGAATGAAAAATACAACATTTGATCCATAAATGTATTGCTGCCCAAACCTAACAAATCTAAAATCCTTAACAGAAGAAAGAATGAGACTGTTTCCAATGTCCAATCCTGACTTAAAAGCAGGCACTATGATCCATATTGATAACAGGCCTTTGCTGTCTAAAAATTGCAAACTGTTCTTTTAATAATTAGAACCTATTATTTGAGATCAAGTTAGATAAAATAATCCCAAGAAAATGACTGCTCATTGAGAAGAAAAGGTTGATAATAGCCCCTTGCTTCTTGGAAGCAAGAGCCCCCCTGCATGTGTTTCACTAAAAGTACAAGACAAAGAAGCTTGATAGAAATTCTGGCTTTCTCATACCTCTTTCTGTTCAGAAAATATATAGGAAGGTAGAATTTTCCATTTCAGGCAGGAGATAGAGATATTACAGTATTCTGTAGAAGACAGAATTTCCTCAGAGGCTACAAACCAACCTGCTGTCTTCATACAGAAAACTAACTCCACCAGAGACCCTTATTCCCTGTCCTTGGACAAATGCCACTCTCTAGACAGGGCCTTCCCCATTTCAACAAGTAAAATTAGAAAATAAAGGAAATTAAAAATAAACAAACAAAAGCGTAACCACCTCATTACTGCTGCTGCTGCTAAGTCGCTTCAGTCATGTTCAACTCCGTTCGACCCCATGGACTGCAGCCCACCAGGCTCCCCCATCCCTGAGATTCTCTAGGCAAGAATACTGGAGTGGTTTGCCATTTCCCTCTCCAATGCATGAAAAGGAAAAGTCAAAGTGAAGTCACTCAGTCGTGTCCATTAACTCAATAAAATAAATGTTCATTGTCAAGAAAACTCAGTGGCTGAGATCATTTCTGAATTTTCTGTTTAAGCTACAGGAGTAAGAATGGGAAAATAATGTTAGTTTTTAAATCCTTGGACTCTTTAGTAGATATTTTAAAAATACTTTTTTACTTACTTTGCTTGTCTTTGTTAAACAACACCTTTTTAGGAACATAGGTTAATACGGACAAGATAAAGATCAGTTAGAATTACACAAAAGAGGGGGGCGGTGTTGAATTGATCTTAACTATTCAATGATCCTAGGGAAAATTTCCCCATGCTAAATTTTAGCCTGTACTCTCTCTCTTTCTCTCTGTTTGTGTGTCTGTGTGTGTTCTATCAAGTTATTGTATACAAATACAATTAACACACATGAATTATACAGGTTGGTGGTTTTGTAAAATGTTTATGCTAAAGTAATCACCACTTCAATCAAGATAATGAACAGTTCTGTCACTCCAGAACATACACTTATTCCTTCTCACTCCTACCCTTCAATCCAGGAAGCTACTAATCAGATTTTGCTCAATATTAATTTTGCCTATTCTGAAATCTCATATAAATGGAATCATATACTATGGACTCTTTTGTGTGTAATCTCTTTTGTTCAGCATACTATTTGTGAGATTAACCCAATGAGTAGCTTGCTCCTTATTATTAATACATGCTTTCATTTTTCTTGGGTAAATACCTTGGAGAAAAAATGCTAAATATATATTTCTTTATAGGAACCTACCAAAAATGTTTTCAAAATTGGCTATACCATTTATACTCTCACCACAGTATACGAGGTTCCAGTTTTAACATATTATTTAATAGAATTTTGTTATTTAGTGCTCCTTTCATTTTGGCCATTTTAGTAGGTGTGAAATTGTGTGTTGTGATTTTAATTTTGCATTTCTTGAATGACTAATGCTATTAAGCATCTTTCAATGCTTATTATTTGTCAATTGTGTATTTAAGTGAAGTGTCTAAGACTTTTGCTCATTTTTAGATTAGTTTATGCTTTTTTTTCTATTACTGAGTTATATGATTGTTTTCTACATTTTGAGTTTAAGTTCTTTTCCAGGTAAATGTGCTAAGAACTTGTCATTGAGTCTTTAGTTTTTAATCTCCAGATAGTTTATTTTAAAAGGTAGGTTTTGGAGAGTAGAGCTGAAGCTTTAGACTAAGGTGAGGCAATACAGTCTCTTGTTACATGGGTTTGAAAGGAGGAAATCAACACCCTGTGTTAGCAGCATCTGGGAACATCTATGAAGAGATAACATGTGTAGACAACAAAGAACAAACTCACAGTTTGGCCTCCACATAGAAAATGATTATTCCTGAATCTCTCCTGAGACAAAGGACAGGAGTTTTTTTTTTTTTTAAGTGCAAGCTTTTTACTTTTGATCAAGCTGTACTTAAACA
>SJYX01021008.1:24453-39038 GCA_006410675.1 Oreotragus oreotragus | reverse complement strand
CTTCATTTTTATTTACCTGTCTTCAGCAATCATTATGCAAGATATAGATTTTTCTTAGTAAGATAAATCTATTCCTAATAAGGACAAATAATTAAAGGAAGAAAGATGGCAGAATATATTTCTATCATTGTATAGTTTTTAAATTTTACTGGCTGTGATTTTAAATCTACTCATTTTATGATTTCTAAATCCCATACCTATATATTTAACTAAAACATGAATACCAAAAAAATGTGAGTGACTTGATTTTCCTTTATCCTAGTGTCTTCCTGAATGATGTTCCTAAGATTCATGATCTCCATAATCCTGTACCTAATACTGTCCCCAAAATGTTTTCATTCTTATTCATCCACAGCATCTCTGATACTGATACATCTCCAGCTCTAAGATAATTGAACTCTGTTATTTCTGATATTATATTCATCCCTAAATTTCCTGCATCTGTTTTCCAGCACAGCCGCTCTAATACTTACCCCCATCAAAACCTCCAATCTGTTAATGTCATTATCTTTTATTGGCCCATCTTCCTAATTACCTCTTTATTTCTCTTTGTATCCAAGTTATATTCTATTATCCATGTCATAATCAATTTACTTTATCCTTTCTCACTTCCATGAGAAGTTTATATGTCACTGACAAAGTAGAACAAATATGATTAAATCTACAGACTTATCTTCCTCTAGACTGATAAATTTTGTCTTGTCTTTCTTTCAGTAGGTTAATTTTAGATATTAGTAACTCCAGCTCTCATGCTTGAATCCCAGCCTTCTAATCTATTCAAGAGCCTGTTTTGTTACAGTTTTATAGAAGTATATCTTGGTCTATCACCTGCCCCCAGGTAAGCATGCAGCCTGGGCATGCCAAGTGTTGAAGGGAGGGTCTCCAAGTGCTGAAAAGAAGGGCAAGCCACACGGGGCAAAATCAAGTTCACAGAAGAATTGAAGGAACTGAGAGCGAAAGAGGAAAGAGATAAGCCTGGCACAGGATGTAACCTGAGAAGCAAAACTAGAAACATGGAACCAAAGAAAACAATGTTTCCACAGTTAGGACTTTATCAGACAGTGGTCAATTTGCCTTAAAAATTAAAAAAACAAATCAGAAGTTGATTTAATGCAAAATTAAAATCAGGTTGATAAAATATACTTTAAAATACAAGGATTCAACTTGAGAAATAGAAGAAAACCAGAATAAAATAAAGAAAATATGAGAAAGAATGAGTTAAAGAACATGAAAATATTATACATTAAGACAACAAATAAATGGCCAATAATTTTAGGATGTACTCTTCCAGCTAGAAACCGAAGAAATGCATAGCTAATATGTCAGATGTGTCCAGTTTGGTGGAGAGGAGACAAAAAGGGGGGCTTACTGCTGGCGACAGCTGACTGGCTGCAGGGCAGTTTCAAAGCTAGTAGGCAATCATGGATTGAGTGTGAAGGGACTCACATTTCTACCCACTCCATCAGGTAGGATCTAGTCAAGATAAAGAAAGTATGCTAGTTATGTCAACAGACAAAGTTTAATATAAATTATTTTAATTAAATATTGAGGCCTGAGTAATAGTATGTTAAGGTATTATGAAAGTACAGCTTCCAGGACTGGAGGTGTGAGAAACTGGATAACATTTGGCACCCCATGAAAGTGAAAGTCACTCAGTCTTGTTTGAATATCACAAATCTATTTTCCCATGCAGTTGGAAAGAATTCTTGTTATTATCTCATCTCTGGTTAAAACTATGAGATGTAATTTCTTTATTCTTTGAACATTTTTTTATTTCTCACACTTCAAAAATGAATCTTTTTATATACAGCATTTATATATTCTCTCATGTTATTAAAATATGACTTGGAAAGCTTAATATCACTTTGCTTTAGTTTGTTACATTTAATGTCTATGCTATACTGGACATTTAAGTTGCCTTAATTTAATGGGAGGGATTGGGGGCAGGAGGAGAAGGGGGCAGGAGGAGAAGGGGACGACAGAGGATGAGATGGCTGTATGGTATCACTGACTCGATGGACGTGAGTCTGAGTGAACTCTGGGTATTGGTGATGGATAAGGAGGCCTGGCGTGCTGTGAGTCATGGAGTCACCAAGAGTCAGACCGACTGAGCAATTGAACTGAACTGAAGGCTTTTAATTTTCCCTTCTTTTTTGAATGAGATTCTTTATGGGTACAGTAATCTGGGTTGTAGGTTTTTCTCTTTCATCACTTTAAGTATGTCCTGCTTTATCACTTTAAGTGTTCCCTTCTGGCTTGAAGAGTTTCTGTTGAAAGATCAGCTGTTAAACAGGAGGAGAAGGGGGCAGGAGGAGAAGGGGATGACAGAGGATGAGATGGCTGTATGGTATCACTGACTTGATGGACATGAGTCTGAGTGAACTCTGGGTATTGGTGATGGATAAGGAGGCCTGGCGTGCTGAGTCATGGAGTCGCCAAGAGTCAGACACGACTTAGCAATTGAACTGAACTGAAGGCTTTTAATTTCCCCTTCTTTTTTGAATGAGATTCTTTATGGGTACAGTAATCTGGGTTGTAGGTTTTTCTCTTTCATCACTTTAAGTATGTCCTGCTTTATCACTTTAAGTGTTCCCTTCTGGCTTGAAGAGTTTCTGTTGAAAGATCAGCTGTTAACCTTATGGGGATCCCCTTATGAGTTATTTGTTGTTTTTCCCTTCCTCCTTTTAATATTTTTTCTTTGTGTTTGATCTTCATTAATTTGATTAATATGTGCCTTGGGTTGTTTTGCCTTGGGTTTATCTTGTTCAGGACTCTTTGGGTTTCTTGGACTTGGGTGGCTATTTCCTTTTCCATTTTAGGGAAGTTTTCAACTGTTATTTCCTCAAGTATTTTCTCACGGCCTTTCTTTTTGTGTTCTTCTTCTGGGGCTCCTAAGATTTGAATGTTGGGGCATTTAACATTGTCCCACAGGTCACTGAGGTTGCCCTTATTTCTTTTAATTCTTTTTTTCCTCTCTGCTTCATTTATTTCCACCATTCTGTCTTCCACCTCACTTATCCTGTCTTCTGCTTCAGTTATTCTACTGTTGGTTCCCTCCAGAGTGCTTTTGATCTTTGGTATTGCATTATTCATTATTGATTGACTCTTTTTTATTTCTTCTAGGTCCTTGTTTAACTTTTCTTGCATCTTCTCAAACCTTGTCTCCAGATTATTCATTTGTAACTCCATTTTGTTTTCAAGATTTTGGATCATTTTTGCTATCTTTATTCTGAATTCTTTTTTAGGTAGACTCCCAATCTCCTCCTCTTTTGTTTGGTTTGGTGGGATTTTATCATGTTCCTTTACCTGCTGAATATTTCTCTGCCTTTTCATCTTGTTTAGGTTGCTGTGTTTGGGGTGGCCTTCCTATATGCTGGAAGTTTGTGGTTCCTCTTTACTGTTGAGGTTCCTCCCTGTGGATGGGGTTGGACGAGTGGCTTGTCAAGGTTTCCTGGTTAGGGAAGCTTGCCTCGGTGTTCTGGTCAGTGGAGCTGGATCTCTTCTCTCTGGAGTGCAGTGAAGTGTTCAGTAGTGAGTTTTGAGGTGTCTGTGGGTTTGGTGTGACTGTATTTTAATACTTAGGGTTATGTTCCTGCGTTGTTGGAGAATTAGCTTGGTATGTCTTGCTCTGAAACTTGTTGGCTCTTGGGTGGAGTTTAATTTCAGTGTAGGTATGGAGGCTTTTGGATGGGCTGTTGTCGATTAATGTTCCTTTGAGTCAGGAGTTTTCTGGTGTTATCAAGTTTTGGATTTAAACCTCTTTCCTATAGCTTTCAGTCTTATTCTTTTTTTTTTTTTAAATTGTCAAATTTATTTTTATTATTATTATTTTTTTAGAGCTTCCATTTTACTTTATTTTACTTTACAGTACTCTATTGGTTTGGCATACATTAACATGAATCTGCCACTGGTGTACATGAACTTCCAAACATAAACCCCCCTCCCACCTCCCACCCCACATCATCCCTCCTGATCATCCCCATACACCAACTGCATTTATTAAAGAAATTGTATTTGTAATTAAAACCTTCCCATAAAAAAATAATTCTATGACTACATGGCCTTAGTGATAGATTATCAAAACTTTAGTGAAGAAATAAAGCTAATAATAATCAAATTTCCATAACATTGAAAAAAATAAAGAAATGTTTCCCAACATTTTATCTGATGGCAGAAATAAAACCAAATACCTCAAAAGAAAAATGAACTAATGGCCAATGTCCCTCTTAAACAAAAATGTGTAATTTGTAAAAGCTTTTGCACACCAAATCCAACTACATATTAAAACCATTAATATAGCAAGTCCAAGTGTTCTGAGTCTAATTTATTTTTACATTTGAAGATCAGTTAATGTAACTTATTACATTAACCAATAGACCAAGACAATAGACAAAGCAAACTAGGAAAAAGGAACTTCCTCAACTTAACTGTGATCAATTACAGAAAAACTACAGCTGTTACATTTAATCATGAAAGACTGAATATTTACCCCCAAATCAGGAATAAATGGTATTTCCACTCTCACCAATTCAACATTATATTGGAGGTTCTAACAAGTTCAATGACAAAAGGTGGAAAAAAGCATTGTATTTAGAAAAGGAAAAGTATTTACAGATGACATTATTTTCTATGTAAAAACACTGACACAAGCAATGAAAAACCTCCTAGAATGAATGAAATGGTTCAGGAAAATTCAAGATACAAGATCAATGTACAGAAATCAATTGTATTACTTCTTTAATCAACAAGCAAATGTAACTTTAAAATAAATATTATATTAATACAAATACACTGAAAAATTTACAGATAAACTTTACAAAACATACAAAAGACTTACACATTGATATTTCATATTAGATATTCTTGTCTAATCAAGAACTGGAAAATTTTTTTCTCCTCTGTTTTCCTCTAGAGGTTTTGTTGTTTTAGTTCTAAGATTTATTTATGTGATTTAATGTTTATGGATGATGTGAGTTAGTGGGTTAAAAATATTTTTTAATATATATTCAGTTTTTCCATCATGATTTGTTAAAAATAATATTTCCCATTGAATTATTTTGGCTACTAATTGAAAATTACTGATAATGTATTTTGTTGCTGTTCATTCACTAAGTCATGTCCTACTCTTTGCGACCCCATGGACTGCCACACATCAGGCTCCAGTTTCCTCTACTATTTCCTGGAGTCTGCTCAAATTCATATGCACTGAGTTGGTGAATCTTTCTCAGCATCAGAGTCTTTTCCAATAAGTCAGCAGATGGATATCTATTTCTGTGCTCTTTATTCTGTTTCAATGATCTGCATATAAGTCCTTACTTATATCAATATCATTCTATGTTGACCATTAAAGCTTTAAAATAAGTCTTCAAGTCAGATAGTCTCAGTCTTTGCTTGTTTCTTTCAAAGTTATTTTGACTATTTGAAGTACTTTGCATTATGTGCATATATGGTAACTCAATTCAGTTGTGTCCAAGTCTTTGTTACCCTATGGATTATTGCCTGCCAGTTTCCTCTGCTCATGGGATTCTCCAGGCAAGAACACTGGAGTGGGTTGCCATGCCCTCCTCCAGGGGATCTTTCTGACCCAGGGATTGAACCTGTGTCCCCTGTCTCCTACAGAGCAGGCAGATTTTTTACCACTGACCCACNAGGCAAGAACACTGGAGTGGGTTGCCATGCCCTCCTCCAGGGGATCTTTCTGACCCAGGGATTGAACCTGTGTCCCCTGTCTCCTACAGAGCAGGCAGATTTTTTACCACTGACCCACTACGGAAGCCTATTTTGTAATATATTTCCATGTGAATTTTAATTGACTTGTCAATTGGTACAAAAAAATCCTCTGTGATGTCAGCTGTGATTGAGTTGACTATAGATCAATGCAGAGCAGATTTACATCTTGATGATATTAAGTCCTTTACCATCAATATGGCATAACTTTACATTTACTTATATTTTATTTCTTTAAGTAATGGTTTATAGTTTTTCATTGTACTAGTCATGCACATATTTTGTTAAATGTATCTTTATTTCATGTTTTGATGATTCTGAGTGGTGTTTTAAATTTTTATTTTCTTATTGATCATTGCTAGTGTATAAATATAAATTTTATTTTTATATATCAACTTTATATCCTGTCAAATGCATCTAAAGATAAACTGTTCTAGGATTTTACAAAATAAATTATTTAGAGTTTTCCAGGTGGACAGTTGTGTGTCATATAAAATGTAAAGAGGGAGTTTTACTTCTCTTTCCAATCATTAAAACTTCACTAGTAACAATGATAATAATCTTTGCTTTCTTAAATGATGATGGAGATTATATTGTTGATGATGTTGATGGCTGCCTTATTGTACAGTTCCTGCTTCCAGAGAAGTAGTGAGTAGAAGTGGTAAGACAGGCTATCTTTATCTTGTTATCAGTTCAGTTCAGTTCAGTTCAGTTGCTCAGTCATATCCGACTCTTTGCGACCCCATGAGTCACGGCACGCCAGGCCTCCCTGTCCATCACCAACTCCCAGAGTTCACTCAAAATCATGTCCATTGCGTCAGTGATGCCATCCAGCCATCTCATCCTTTGTCGTCCCCTTCTTCTCCTGCCCCCAATCCCTCCCAGCATCAGAGTCTTTTCCAATGAGTCAACTCTTGGCATGAGGTGGCCAGAATACTGGGGTTTCAGCTTTACCATCATTCCCTCCAAAGAAATCCCAGGGCTGATCTCCTTCAGAAAGGACTGGTTGGATATCCTTGCAGTCCAAGGGACTCTCAAGAGTCTTCTCCAACACCACAGTTCAAAAGCATCAATTCTTCGGCGCTCAGCCTTCTTCACAGTCCAACTCTCACATCCATACATGACCACTGGAAAAACCATAGCCTTGACTAGATGGACCTTAGTCGGCAAAGTAATGTCTCTGCTTTTGAATATGCTATCTAGATTGGTCATAACTTTTCTTCCAAGGAGTAATTTCATGGCTGCAGTCACCATCCACAGTGATTTTGGAGTCCGAAAAATAAAGTCTGACACTGTTCCCACTGTTTCCCCATCTATTTGCCAGGAAGTGATGGGACCAGATGCCATGAATGTTGAGCTTTAAGCCAACCTTCTCACTCTCCTCTTTCACTTTCATCAAGAGGCTTTTTAGCTCCTCTTCACTTTCGGCCATAAGAGTGGTGTCATCTGCATATCTGAGGTTACTGATATCTCTCCTGGCAATCTTGATTCCAGCTTGTGCTTCTTCCAGTCCAGCGTTTCTCATGATGTACCCTGCATATAAGTTAAATAAGCAGGGTGACAATATACAGCTTTGAGCTACTCCTTTTCCTATTTGAAACCAGTCTGTTGTTCCATGTCCACTTCTAATTGTTGCTTCCTGACCTGCATATAGGTTTCTCAAGAGGCAGGTCAGGTGGTCTGGTAATCCCCTCTCTTTCAGAATTTTTCACAGTTTATTGTGATCCACACCGTCAAAGGCTTTGTCATAGTCAATAAAGCAGAAATAGATGCTTTTCTGGAACTGTCTTGCCTTTTTGATGATCCAGCAGATGTTGGCAATTTGATCTCTGGTTCCTCTGCCTTTTCTAAAACCAGCTTGAACATCTGGAAGTTCACAGTTCACATATTACTAAAGCGTGGCTTGGAGAATTTTGAGCATTACTTTACTAGCATGTGAGATGAGTGCGATTGTGCAGTAGTTTGCGCATTCTTTGACATTGCCTTTATCTTGTCATAGGGATAAATAAACTTTTTTTGTCATTAATAATGGTGTTAGGTGTAGATTCACTTTTAATGAACCTTTTTCAGATTCAGCAAATTTCTTTTCATTCCTAATTTGCTGATGATTTTGAGAATGTATATACATTGAATTTTATCAAATATTATCAAGACTTTTTTTTTTTCCTATTTCTATTAAGATGACCATTTATTCCTCTTTTATTCTGAGGCTGGAGTATAGACTGACTTTTAGATGTTGAACCAAATTACATGTATTTGAGTTGCTAATGTTTTGTACAGGACATTTGTGTCTAAACTCTTAAGAGATATCACTCTGTAATTTTTTTTTATTTGTCACTATCAGATTTTGTGTGTAAGGGTAATAATGCTGATCTCACAAAATGAGTTGGGCAATGTCCATTCCTCCTCTACTTTCTGGAAAAATTTGAGCAAAATTGGTACTTCTTTCTCCTTTTTTGATCAATGTAATAATCATGTAGACTTCTTTGTGGGCAATTTTGTTCATACAACTTTGATTTATTTAATACATTTATGACATTCTTATCCTCTGTTCTTTCTGCAGTGCTGGTGACTTGTTTTATGAAATTTCTTCCTCTATATACCTTGTAGACTTTGTTCGCATAAGGTGATTCATAGTATTTCTTCAGTATCATTTCAGGTCCGTTGCATTAGCACTAATATCCTCACTTGTTTCCTTATTTGGGTAATTTGCTCTCATTCTTTTTTTCTGCTACATGGTATTTACTTCAGTTGATATTTTCAAATATCGAGCCTTTAACATTCTTAGTTTTCATTATTAGTTGTTCCTTCTATTTTATAGTTTTTGGCTTTTTATTACATCTTGCATTTTGTTTATTTTATTTTGGCTTATTTAGGTGAAGAGATGAGTCGGTGTTTTAAAAAACTTCTTTTCTAATATTATTTAAAGCTGTAATTTTCCCTCTGCTATTGCTGCTGCTGCTAAGTCGCTTCAGTCATGTCAGACTCTGTGTGACCCCATAGACAGCAGCCCACCAGGCTCCACTGTCCCTGGGATTCTCCAGGCAAGAATACTCAGTGGGTTGTCATTTCCTTCTCCAATTTTCCATCTAACTACTGGTAATTTTACCTCTAAATATGTATAACTCATAGATTCTAATATATGTATCTTTTTGTATTTATGTAGTCCATGATATTTTAAATTTTCATTGCACATTCGTGTTTAATGGATAATTTAGAAATGTGTATTTGAAAGTACCTAAAGATTTTGAAAATATTTAAATGTATTGATTTATAATTTAAATTTTTACAAATCTTATAAGATTTCAAACTTTTGAATGTATTGAGCCATACCACAGGCAAATATCAGCTTGGTTAAGACTAAGGTGTGCTGTCCCTTTATCTAATCAAATGACTCAATTTGCATAGAAAAAAGACAAATGTATGATAAAATGGGTTTTGAAAAATAAATTATGACTATTATTTTACAAAAATATAAACATAATTACTATTGATAATAAAATAAAAATCTGTAAACTACCTTCAAAGTTATAAAGAGGTAAATGGCAACCAAAGAGAACACATAACAGAACGTTCAAAGTTAATGAGAAAAAATAAGTAATATAGTCAAATATAAAACATAACACAGAGGCTTTCCTGGTGGCTCAGTGGTAAAGTATCCACCTGCCAGTGCAGGAGATAATGATATGAACTCTAACCTGGGAAGATCCCACATGTCCCAAAGCATTTTATCCCTTGCACCACAACTATTGAGCCTGTGCTCCAAGTCCAGGAGGCACAACTACTGAACCCACATGTTGCAGCTACTGAAGACCACGAGCGTAGAGCCTGTGCTTTGCAACAAGAGAAGCCACCGCAATGAGAAGCCCAAGACTCACAGTGGGAGAGTAGCCCCTGCTTGTCGCATTAGAGAAAAGGCTGCACAGCAGCAAAAACTCAGCATGGGCAAAAATAAATGAATAAACAAATAAAATTATAANAGTTCAAAAGCATCAATTCTTCGGCGCTCAGCCTTCTTCACAGTCCAACTCTCACATCCATACATGACCACTGGAAAAACCATAGCCTTGACTAGATGGACCTTAGTCGGCAAAGTAATGTCTCTGCTTTTGAATATGCTATCTAGATTGGTCATAACTTTTCTTCCAAGGAGTAATTTCATGGCTGCAGTCACCATCCACAGTGATTTTGGAGTCCGAAAAATAAAGTCTGACACTGTTCCCACTGTTTCCCCATCTATTTGCCAGGAAGTGATGGGACCAGATGCCATGAATGTTGAGCTTTAAGCCAACCTTCTCACTCTCCTCTTTCACTTTCATCAAGAGGCTTTTTAGCTCCTCTTCACTTTCGGCCATAAGAGTGGTGTCATCTGCATATCTGAGGTTACTGATATCTCTCCTGGCAATCTTGATTCCAGCTTGTGCTTCTTCCAGTCCAGCGTTTCTCATGATGTACCCTGCATATAAGTTAAATAAGCAGGGTGACAATATACAGCTTTGAGCTACTCCTTTTCCTATTTGAAACCAGTCTGTTGTTCCATGTCCACTTCTAATTGTTGCTTCCTGACCTGCATATAGGTTTCTCAAGAGGCAGGTCAGGTGGTCTGGTAATCCCCTCTCTTTCAGAATTTTTCACAGTTTATTGTGATCCACACAGTCAAAGGCTTTGTCATAGTCAATAAAGCAGAAATAGATGCTTTTCTGGAACTGTCTTGCCTTTTTGATGATCCAGCAGATGTTGGCAATTTGATCTCTGGTTCCTCTGCCTTTTCTAAAACCAGCTTGAACATCTGGAAGTTCACAGTTCACATATTACTAAAGCGTGGCTTGGAGAATTTTGAGCATTACTTTACTAGCATGTGAGATGAGTGCGATTGTGCAGTAGTTTGCGCATTCTTTGACATTGCCTTTATCTTGTCATAGGGATAAATAAACTTTTTTTGTCATTAATAATGGTGTTAGGTGTAGATTCACTTTTAATGAACCTTTTTCAGATTCAGCAAATTTCTTTTCATTCCTAATTTGCTGATGATTTTGAGAATGTATATACATTGAATTTTATCAAATATTATCAAGACTTTTTTTTTTTCCTATTTCTATTAAGATGACCATTTATTCCTCTTTTATTCTGAGGCTGGAGTATAGACTGACTTTTAGATGTTGAACCAAATTACATGTATTTGAGTTGCTAATGTTTTGTACAGGACATTTGTGTCTAAACTCTTAAGAGATATCACTCTGTAATTTTTTTTTATTTGTCACTATCAGATTTTGTGTGTAAGGGTAATAATGCTGATCTCACAAAATGAGTTGGGCAATGTCCATTCCTCCTCTACTTTCTGGAAAAATTTGAGCAAAATTGGTACTTCTTTCTCCTTTTTTGATCAATGTAATAATCATGTAGACTTCTTTGTGGGCAATTTTGTTCATACAACTTTGATTTATTTAATACATTTATGACATTCTTATCCTCTGTTCTTTCTGCAGTGCTGGTGACTTGTTTTATGAAATTTCTTCCTCTATATACCTTGTAGACTTTGTTCGCATAAGGTGATTCATAGTATTTCTTCAGTATCATTTCAGGTCCGTTGCATTAGCACTAATATCCTCACTTGTTTCCTTATTTGGGTAATTTGCTCTCATTCTTTTTTTCTGCTACATGGTATTTACTTCAGTTGATATTTTCAAATATCGAGCCTTTAACATTCTTAGTTTTCATTATTAGTTGTTCCTTCTATTTTATAGTTTTTGGCTTTTTATTACATCTTGCATTTTGTTTATTTTATTTTGGCTTATTTAGGTGAAGAGATGAGTCGGTGTTTTAAAAAACTTCTTTTCTAATATTATTTAAAGCTGTAATTTTCCCTCTGCTATTGCTGCTGCTGCTAAGTCGCTTCAGTCATGTCAGACTCTGTGTGACCCCATAGACAGCAGCCCACCAGGCTCCACTGTCCCTGGGATTCTCCAGGCAAGAATACTCAGTGGGTTGTCATTTCCTTCTCCAATTTTCCATCTAACTACTGGTAATTTTACCTCTAAATATGTATAACTCATAGATTCTAATATATGTATCTTTTTGTATTTATGTAGTCCATGATATTTTAAATTTTCATTGCACATTCGTGTTTAATGGATAATTTAGAAATGTGTATTTGAAAGTACCTAAAGATTTTGAAAATATTTAAATGTATTGATTTATAATTTAAATTTTTACAAATCTTATAAGATTTCAAACTTTTGAATGTATTGAGCCATACCACAGGCAAATATCAGCTTGGTTAAGACTAAGGTGTGCTGTCCCTTTATCTAATCAAATGACTCAATTTGCATAGAAAAAAGACAAATGTATGATAAAATGGGTTTTGAAAAATAAATTATGACTATTATTTTACAAAAATATAAACATAATTACTATTGATAATAAAATAAAAATCTGTAAACTACCTTCAAAGTTATAAAGAGGTAAATGGCAACCAAAGAGAACACATAACAGAACGTTCAAAGTTAATGAGAAAAAATAAGTAATATAGTCAAATATAAAACATAACACAGAGGCTTTCCTGGTGGCTCAGTGGTAAAGTATCCACCTGCCAGTGCAGGAGATAATGATATGAACTCTAACCTGGGAAGATCCCACATGTCCCAAAGCATTTTATCCCTTGCACCACAACTATTGAGCCTGTGCTCCAAGTCCAGGAGGCACAACTACTGAACCCACATGTTGCAGCTACTGAAGACCACGAGCGTAGAGCCTGTGCTTTGCAACAAGAGAAGCCACCGCAATGAGAAGCCCAAGACTCACAGTGGGAGAGTAGCCCCTGCTTGTCGCATTAGAGAAAAGGCTGCACAGCAGCAAAAACTCAGCATGGGCAAAAATAAATGAATAAACAAATAAAATTATAAAAATAACATAAAACAATGAAAATAAAATTTTAGTGGTATATCAATTATAATATTTATGTAAATAAAGATTAATTACTTAAGATCTCCTAGATTCCAAGACTTTAAGATTTCATAAATTTATTTAACTCAAAGTTGCTTGTAAGAGATACAAGTAAAATGTACAGTACAGTAAAAAGTTAAAAAAAATAGGCAATTTTAATAAGAGAAAAAACCTGCAAAAGTATTAGTTGTCAAAGGATAAGTGGTTTAACAAAGAACATTATTTTATATGGAAACCCAATGACAATATAACATTTATAAAACATTATGCACTTAACAAGTACCTTCTAGAACTAACACACACACAGAAAAAGATGTCCTTTTCATCATAGGGGACTGGAATGCAAAAATAAGAAGTCAAGAGATACCTAGGGAAACAGGCAAATTTGGCCTTGGAGTACAAAATGAAGCAGGGCAAATTCTCATTGAGTTTTGCCAAGAGAACACACTTGTCATAGCAAACACTCTCTTCCAACAACAGAAGAGATGACTTTACATGGATATCACTAGATAATCAATACCAAAATCAGACTGATTATATTCTTTTCAGCTGAAGATGGAGAAGCTCTATACAATCAGCAAAGATAAGACTGGGATTTGAGTGTGGTTCATATTATGAATTCCTTATTGCAAAATTCAGACTTAAATTTTTAAAAAGTAAGGAAAACCATTAGGCCACTCAAATATAACCTAAATAATATTCCTTACAATTATACACTGGAAATGACAAACAGTTTCTACAGATTCGATCTAATAGACAGAGTGCCTGAAGAACTATGGACAGAGGTTGGTAACATTGTAAAGCAGGTAGTGATCAGAACCATCCCCCAGAAAAGAAATGAAAAAATGACAAAATGGCCTATCTGAAGAGGCCTTACAAACAGCTGAGAAAAGAAGAGAGGTGAAAGGCAAAGGAGAAAAAGATACACATATCTAAATGGAGAGATGAATAGCAAGGAGAGATAAGAAAGGCTTCCTAACCGAACAATGCAAAGAAACGGAGGTAAACAATAGAGTAGGAAACACTGGAGATGTCTTCAAGAAAATCAGAGATTCCAAGGAAACATTTTGAGCAAAGATGGGCACAATAATGGACAGAAACAGTACAGAACTGAGAAGCAGAAGATATTAAGAGGTAGCAAGAATACACAGAAAAACTATACAAAAAAAAGATCTTAATGACCCAGATAACCATGATGGTATGATCACTCATCTAAAGCCATACATTTTAGAGCACATAGTCAAGTGGGCCTTAGGAAGCATTATTACGAATAGTGGTAGTGGAAGTGATAGAATTCCAGGTGAGCTATTTCAAATCCTAAATGATGCTGCTGCTTAAGTGTTGTATTCAACATGCCAGAAATTTTGGAAAAATTAGCAGTGGCCAGAGGACTGGAAAAGGTCAGTTTTCATTCCAATCCCAAAGAAGAATGCCAAAGAATGTTCAAAGTACCACAAAATTGCTTTCATTTCACATGCTAGCAGAGTAATGCTCAAAATTCTCCAAGTGAGGCTTCAACAATACATGAACTGAGAACTTCCAGATGTTCAACTTGGATTTAGAAAAGGCAGAGGAACCAAAAATAAAATGCCAACATCCTTTGGATCATAGAAAAAGCAAGAGAAGTCCAGAAAAACATCTGCTTAACTGACTATGCTAGAGCCTTTGATGTGACTGGATGCTATGATCTTCGTTTTCTGAATGTTGAGCTTTAAGCCAACTTTTTCACTCTCATTTTTCACTTTCATCAAGAGGCTTTTTTTCACTTTCTGCCATAAGGGTGGTGTCATCTGCATATCTGAGGTTATTGATATTTCTCCTGGCAACCTTGATTCCAGCTTGTGTTTCTTCCAGTCCAGCATTTCTCACGATGTACTCTGCATGCAAGTTAAATAAGCAGGGTGACAATATACAGC
>SJYX01021007.1:0-14086 GCA_006410675.1 Oreotragus oreotragus | reverse complement strand
AATGAGGGGTATGATAGATGATGACAATGTCTGTTTGAATGTGATGGTGACTTCTTATCTTCTTTCCTTTGATGAGTCAATCCTCCCTGTGATAAAACTCCCAGGGAGGGGATTTACTACCATTGAATTCTTTCTTTGAAGAAATTCTTTCTTTGTGTTTAAGTAGATAAGGGGAGCTCAAAGAAAGCTTTTCCCTGTATTTATTGATTATAAAATATCTTCATTACACCAAAGAGGCATATTATGATCTCCTATACAATCATTATTTTACCTTTTCTCAAAATCAAGATAACTTTTTTCCATATGATGAATATAACAAAATTTAAAGTTAGTCAAGCAATGACATTAAAAACATTTTAAACCAAGTATCTGCTTTGTTGATCTGTTAACTTTTCCAGTAGTCAATTTTCATCTTATTGGTCTGTCCTTCCACATAAAATAACTGAATTAGATTTGAGAGTCAGTTTCTTTACCCAGGGCTTGGGTAAGAAACCATCTTGGTTCCAGTATTATCTAATAAGCAGAGACTAGCTGTTAACAGATTGGAGAAGGCAATGGCACCCCACTCCAGTCCTCTTGCCTGGAAAATCCCATGGATGGAGGAGCCTGNCTTTACCCAGGGCTTGGGTAAGAAACCATCTTGGTTCCAGTATTATCTAATAAGCAGAGACTAGCTGTTAACAGATTGGAGAAGGCAATGGCACCCCACTCCAGTCCTCTTGCCTGGAAAATCCCATGGATGGAGGAGCCTGGTAGGCTGCAGTCCATGGGGTCGCTAAGAGTCAGACATGACTGAGCGACTTCACTTTCACTTTTCACTTTCATGCATTGGAGAAGGAAATGGTAACCCATTCCAGTGTTTTTGCCTGGAGAATCCCAGGGACAGGGGAGCCTGGTGGGCTGCCATCTATAGGGTTGCACAGAGTGGGACACGACTGAAGTGACTTAGCACCAGCAGCTGTTAACAGATAAGAATCTTCTTGCAGCTCACATGCTTGGTCTAGCTCCAAGCTTTACAGAAGTAACTGATACCAAATCTCCCACACGGATGGCTGATGTAATTTAACGTTACAACTATCACTATTTTCATAGAGGGAAATTTCCAGTTAACATTAGAAATTTTAAACAAACATTATCAGCAATGTAAAGATTTATTTGTAAAAAAATGTTAATTGTAGCATTATTATAATAGAAATACTGAAGTAACAAAAAAAAAACAAAAAGAGAGAGAGAGAGAAAGATAGAGAAAAGACCTAAAAACAATCATTACATGGTTATATAATGGGGTACTTTGTATCATTAGTAATGATACTATGAAAATATAATAACAGTCATCCTAAAAAGAACTTTACACAGAAAATTATAAGATACTGATGAAGGAAATCAAAGATGACATAAATAGATGGAGAGATAGTCCATGTTCCTGGGTAGGAAGAATCAATATTGTGAAAATGACTATACTATCAAAGACAATCTACAGATTCAATGCAATCCCTATCAAATTACCAATGACATTTTTCACAGAGCTAGAACAAAAAATTTCAAAATACATATATAAATACAAAAGACCACGAACAGCCAAAGTAGTCTTGAGAATGAAGAATGGAGCTGGAGGAATCAACCTTCCTGACTTCAAATTATATTACAAAGCTACAGTCATCAAGACAGTATGGTACTGGCACAAAATCAGAAATAAACCCATGCACCTGTAGGTACCTTATTTTTGACAAAGGAGGCAAGAATATGCAATGGGGCAAAGGTAGCTTCTTCAACAAATGATGCTGGGAAAACTGGACAGCTACATGTAAAAGAATGAAATTAGAACACTTCCTAACACCATACACAAAGACAAACTCAAAATGGATTAAAGACTTAAATGTAAGACTAAGAGTTTCTATAAAACTCTTAGAGGAAAACATAAACAGACCACTCGATGACAGAAATCAAAGCAAGATCACCTCCTAGGGTAATGGAAATAAAAATAAAAGTAAACAAGTGGAACCTGATTAAACTTAAAAGCTTTTGCACAGCAAAGGAAACTATAAACAAGGTGAAAAGACAGCCCTCAGAATGGGGGAAAATAATAGCAAATGAAATAACTGACAAAGGATTAATTTCCAAAATATACAAGTAACTCATACAACTCAATGCTAGAAAAACAAACTCAATCAAAAAGTGGGAAAGAGACCTAAAGAGACATTTGTCCAAAGAAGACTTACAGATGGCTAACAAATGAAAAGATGTTCAACATCACTCATTATTAGAGAAATGCAAATCAAACCACAATGAGATATCACTTCAAACCAGTCAGAATGGCCATCACCAAAAAGTCTACAAACAGTAAATGTTGGAGGGGGTGTGGAGAAAAGGGAACACTCTTGCACTGTTGGTGGGAATGTAATTGATACAGCTACTATGGAAGATGGTATAGAGATTCTTTTAAAAACTAGGAATAAAAGTACCATATGACCCAGCAATCCCACTCCTAGGTATACACCCTGAGGAAACCAGTGTTTCATTGCAGCACTATTTACAATAGCTAGAACATGGAAGAAACCTAAATGTCCATCGACAGATGAATGGATACAGAAGTTGTGGTTCATATACACAGTGGAATATTACTCAGCCATAAAAGGAACGCATTTGAGTCATTCTGATGAGGTAGATGAACCTAGAACCTATTATACAGAGTGAAATGAGTCAGAAAGAGAAAAATAAATATTGTATTCTAATGCATATATGGAGAAGGAAGTGGCAGCCCACTCCAGTATTCTTGCCTGGAGGATCCCAGGGACAGGGGAGCCTGGTTAGCTGCTGTCTATGAGGTCGCACAGAGTCAGACATGACTGAAGCGACTTAGCAGCAGCAGCAGCAGCAGCAGCAATGGATATATACAGAATATAGAAAAATGGCCCTGAAGATTTTATTTACAGGGAGCAATGGAGAAATAGACATAGAGAATAGACGTATGGACTTGGGGAGAGGGGAGGAGAGGGTGAAATGTAGGGAAAGAGTAACATGGCAACTTATATTATCATATGTAAAATAGATAGCCAATGGGAATTTGCATATGACTCAGGAAACTCAAACAGGGGCTCTGTATCAACCTAGGGGGTGGATGGGGAGGGAGATGGGAGGGAGGTTCAAAAGGGAGGGGATATATGTATACCTATGGCTGATTCACGTAAGGTTTGATAGAAAACAACAAAATTCTGTAAAGCAATTATCCTTCAATAAAAAAATAAATTAAAAAAAGAAAATATAATAACAGTCATCCTAACTGGTTTGAGGTGAAATCTCATTGTGGTTTTGATTTGCATTTCCCTAATGAGTAGTGATGGTGAGCGTCTTGTCACATAACTGTTGGCCATCTGTAAGGCATCTTCAGAGAAATGTTTATTCAAATACTTTGCCTATTCTTTTATTGGGCTAATTATTTTTCATTATTATTTCTGCTATTGAATTGTATGAGTTTCCTACGTATTTTGGAAATTACCTTTTTATCAGATACATAGTTTGCAAATATTTTTCCTTTTCTGTATGTTGTCTGTAGGTTGCCTTTTCCCTCTGTTGACTGTTACAACATAATGCCTATAGTTAACCAAAAGGTATTGTACACTTAAAATTTTGTTAAAAGTGTAGATCTCATGTTAACACATGCAAACACACACCCACATGCAAACACCAACAGGATGTAAGGAAATTTTGGAGGTGATGGCTAGTTTTATTAGCCTGATTGTGGGGATGGTATTGAGTATATATGTGTGCCTGCTAAGTTGCTTCATCCGTGTCTGACTCTTTGCGATCCCATGACTTAGCCTGTGAAGCTCCTCTGTCCATGAGGATTCTCCAGACAAGAATACTGGAATGGGTTGCCATGCCCTCCTCCAGGGGATCTTCCAGATTCAGGGTTCAAACGCACATTGACTCTACATCTCCAGCATTGGCAGGTGGGTTCTTTACCACTAGTGTTATACTCATATCCGACTCTTTGCAACACTATGGACTGTAGCCCACCAGGCTCCTCTCTCCATAGGATTTTTCAAGCAAGTATACTGGAGTGGGTTGCCATTCCCCCCCTTCAAGAGATCTTCCTGACCCAGCAATTGAACCTGCATCTCCTATGTCTCCTGCATTTCTGGTGGATTCTTTACCCTTTAAATCCTTATCTTTTTCCTGATAGACTCATGCTAGTGTGAGCAGAGGGGAACCTAAAGAGGCTGAAGAGATTGGAGACCTTGGGTGTTACTACATCTCCATCACTGAGTGTCTGGCTCCCAGTGGGGACCTACTTAAGCATTTAGGGACTGATGAGTTTATTTGTGAGTAATAAATGGTTTATGGCACTGGTTCTCAAATCTCAGCAGGCAATAGGAGGAACACATCCCAAGAGTCTCTGATTCAGCAGGTGTGAGCTGGGGCCCGAAAATTTGTATCTCTAACAAATTCTCAGGTGACATGGATGCTCTTGGTCTGGAACCATGCTTTGAGAATCCCTAGTATAGAACTGTGTTCCTTAAAGGATCAGCAGGAGTGGTATCCACCCAGGAGTTTGTTAGAAAGGCAGATTATTGACCTGAGCTTGACAATCAGAATCTGCATTTACAAGATCATCAGATGATTATTATAGGTATGAAAGTTTGGGAAGCAGGGCTTTAGTACACAGGTTCTCAAATATGAGTTGGGTAAACCATAAACCATAAGATTGTGTGACAATCTTACTGCAGATATATTTTTCTCACAATAGTTATTGAAACATAAACTAGAATTTAGAAATTTCTGAACCAGAATTCGGGCTTTCCCGGTGACTCAATGCAGGATCTGCTTGCAATGCAGGAGCCACAGGAGACATGGGCTCGATTCCAGGATTGGGAAGATCCCCTGGAGGAGGAAATGGCAACCCACTCCAGTATTCTTGCCTGGAGGATCCCATGGACAGAAAAGCCTGATGGGCTATAGCCCACAGGGTCACAAACAGTCAGACACAACTGAAGTGACTTTGCACACACACACAAGGCCTGATACTTCCTGAGCTCTGCCGATGGCTAAGTTAAAACATCCTTAGTCCTGGAACTTTCAGAAAAAAAGAATTGGAATGTATGAGTGTATAGTTTCTGAATTCAGCAGATCTGTTTCATGTTGAACGAGAACTGAAGGAAAGTGGCTACTTGTTCTCTATTCTATTGCATGAGAACTATAACAAAAAAGCTATTTCACTCTCCCGGCAACAGTGGCTCAGAGTCAGCAGTCAGCTCATTGCCTGCCTTGAAATTATCACTATGGCCAGCTTGTGCTTTGTGGCTCTGATGGGCGGTGTAGGGGAGGAAGTGGGGGAGCAGATGGTGGAGATTGTATGTTAGGCCCTGTCACCTTCCCCCTTGTCATGTTAGTCTTGAAAACAACAGGAAGAACATTTTCTTTTTTACTTATCATGAATCATGTCCAGACTATTCTATTTCTCTTACTCTTTCTCTGAAGTCTTGTCTTCTGAAGTATCAGACCACTAAGGAAAGGCATTTACATTTGATTTGATTTTTATGGATGCAAGAACAAACAGACATTTTTCCTGTTTTTAACTTTATTTCTTTTCCTTACAGGAGGGTTTCTTTTTGTGTGTTTGGAAGAGGACAAAATATCGAGTCTTGAAATCTCAAATTTCTGAGAAATAGGGGTAGTCCCTGCCCTATCTGACCCTGAAATCCTGAAATTTTCTTGAAAGCAAAATGAACCCAGAGTGTTAGATTTATTCTCTCATATTTCAGCCTGATTTTTCCAGCCTACACACACACACACACACACTCACACTCACATCTCTTCCTTTTCCCCTCCCCTGCCTTCTCTACCATGCCTATGCCCATCCTCTGGCAACTTGTCATTGGTGAAAACATGAATCAGTGGTCAGATGTAACATCCTGCCCCAATTTGTGGCGACTGTTACTTTGGTCAAGACACCTCAAGTGGAATTAAACACAGGATCTGAGAAACAGAGTCACAGTGAGAGGATGGGAAATAATCTCATGAGAGAAATCAGGTGAGTCCTGACTCTGGGTACAGCCTTTCTTGGGAGAAGAGACAGGGAGAGGGAGGTGGGGTGTGTGCATTTGGAATGGTGGATCAGTTGTGCTTTAAGAAGGTTGAACTTAAAGACAGCACCTCCTAAGAACATACAGGAACCTCCTCCCAATCCACTTTCTTTTGGCTTACTTTGGAATTGTGGTAGGTTGCTAGATTTAGAAAATAAAAATACAAGACGCCAGTCAGATCTGAATTTCACATAAACACATGCATTTTTTTTTTTTTCAGTATAAGTATACTTCATGCAATATCTGGAGCACTATTGCAGAGGTCATGTGCTGTGCATGGGTCATTCCCAAACTGAAAAAGCTGTTGTTTATCTGAAATTCAAATTTAACTGTGCATCCTGTCTTTTATCTAGCAACCTGGGTCTGTGATCACTTGAATCTTCCTACAACTCTTTCTTCATCTGGGTAGAGGGCTTATCTTGCCATTCATTGACTTCACCGGATCAGTGTGAAAATAAACACTCAGGTTCTTACAAATTGTGGAAGCGAAATAATTCACTCAAGTGTTTTTAATTTAAGTAGTGGGTGATTTTTATTCCTATGTTCATCAAACACTTCCCTCTTTCTCATAGGTAAATAATTTTTTCTTTACCTAAGATGTATAGACACATTTCTTTTTGTTGTTGTTGGAATGACTTTTATTTATTCTTTCTTGGAATATAATTGCTTTACAAGACACACCTTTTTTATCCATTCATCTGTGGTCTTAGATTGTTTCCAAACAAGATATATCAAGTGTTGGCAAGGGTGTAGAGAAAAAGAAAGACTTATATACTGTTGCTGGTTGAGTCACTGTGGAAAACAATTTAAATAATTAAAAAATGAAATTATCATGTGATCTAGCATTTCTGCTTCTGGGTACATATGCAAAAGAAATAAAAACAGGATCCTCCTATGTTTATTGTAGCATTATTCACAATAGCCAAGACATAAAAATAACCTAAGTATTGAGCAGCGGATCAACGGATAAAGATTGTCTTTTTTTTTCTCTTGTTTTTCTTGATAATAGCCATACTAATGAGGTGATATCTCATTGTGGTGTTGATTGATTTGTATTTCCCTGATAGTTAATGATTGTTATTGTTCAGTCTCTAAGTTGTGTTTGACTCTTTGTGACCCCATGCACTGCAGCATGCCAGGCTTCCGTGTCCTTCACTGTCTCCTGGAGTTTGCTCAGACTCACATCCATTGAGTCAATGTTGCCCCCTTTTCCTCTTGCTTCAATTTTTCCCAGCATCAGGGTCTTTTCTAAAGAGTTGTTGTTGGCCATTTGGATGTGATCTGTAATACAGGTAGATTGATCTGGCCTTATGACACTCAACATATTGCTCCTGTGTTCCAATGAGTATATCTGTTTCCTACTAGCAAACATCTAAACTGTGGAACATTTGTTTTATAATTTAAAGTCCTATATATTGTTTTAATCACTCCCTCCTTGTTCTCTTCTTCCTTTGGGCATTGCCTCACTGTGTTGCTTAGCAACCAGCATCTAATTAAGTAATTTCTACTTACTAATGGAGTCTCTCCAAGGCAATTTTTACTTTGAATATATATTCACAGCCCCTATAACTGTCTAGAATGTAGAGCAAAACAGAAATCTAAAGAATGTGTACTTAGTTAGTTAAATATACCTTTTTTCCCCTTTGTGTCATAAATATGTTGTATGGATTTTGTCAATCTGGTCTCCTGGCCGATTTGAGTTCAAGTGTGCCTTGGCTGTCAGAATTCTTGCTCCAAGGTTCATTTTCAACCATTTCTTATTTGTCAAAATATAATATTCATTCTACAGTGCTGTAAGATATTACATCTTCCTGATCTTTGCCAGAAATTATTCTTTCACTATTCAATGACTTGTAAATGGTTCATACACACTGCTGACACTAAATGCATCATGCTCTGTCATGGTTATNTCTCCAGCATTGGCAGGTGGGTTCTTTACCACTAGTGTTATACTCATATCCGACTCTTTGCAACACTATGGACTGTAGCCCACCAGGCTCCTCTCTCCATAGGATTTTTCAAGCAAGTATACTGGAGTGGGTTGCCATTCCCCCCCTTCAAGAGATCTTCCTGACCCAGCAATTGAACCTGCATCTCCTATGTCTCCTGCATTTCTGGTGGATTCTTTACCCTTTAAATCCTTATCTTTTTCCTGATAGACTCATGCTAGTGTGAGCAGAGGGGAAACTAAAGAGGCTGAAGAGATTGGAGACCTTGGGTGTTACTACATCTCCATCACTGAGTGTCTGGCTCCCAGTGGGGACCTACTTAAGCATTTAGGGACTGATGAGTTTATTTGTGAGTAATAAATGGTTTATGGCACTGGTTCTCAAATCTCAGCAGGCAATAGGAGGAACACATTCCAAGAGTCTCTGATTCAGCAGGTGTGAGCTGGGGCCCGAAAATTTGTATCTCTAACAAATTCTCAGGTGACATGGATGCTCTTGGTCTGGAACCATGCTTTGAGAATCCCTGGTATAGAACTGTGTTCCTTAAAGGATCAGCAGGAGTGGTATCCACCCAAGAGTTTGTTAGAAAGGCAGATTATTGACCTGAGCTTGACAATCAGAATCTGCATTTACAAGATCATCAGATGATTATTATAGGTATGAAAGTTTGGGAAGCAGGGCTTTAGTACACAGGTTCTCAAATATGAGTTGGGTAAACCATAAACCATAAGATTGTGTGACAATCTTACTGCAGATATATTTTTCTCACAATAGTTATTGAAACATAAACTAGAATTTAGAAATTTCTGAACCAGAATTTGGGCTTTCCCGGTGACTCAATGCAGGATCTGCTTGCAATGCAGGAGCCACAGGAGACATGGGCTCGATTCCAGGATTGGGAAGATCCCCTGGAGGAGGAAATGGCAACCCACTCCAGTATTCTTGCCTGGAGGATCCCATGGACAGAAAAGCCTGATGGGCTATAGCCCACAGGGTCACAAACAGTCAGACACAACTGAAGTGACTTTGCACACACACACAAGGCCTGATACTTCCTGAGCTCTGCCGATGGCTAAGTTAAAACATCCTCAGTCCTGGAACTTTCAGAAAAAAAGAATTGGAATGTATGAGTGTATAGTTTCTGAATTCAGCAGATCTGTTTCATGTTGAACGAGAACTGAAGGAAAGTGGCTACTTGTTCTCTATTCTATTGCATGAGAACTATAACAAAAAAGCTATTTCACTCTCCCAGCAACAGTGGCTCAGAGTCAGCAGTCAGCTCATTGCCTGCCTTGAAATTATCACTATGGCCAGCTTGTGCTTTGTGGCTCTGATGGGCGGTGTAGGGGAGGAAGTGGGGGAGCAGATGGTGGAGATTGTATGTTAGGCCCTGTCACCTTCCCCCTTGTCATGTTAGTCTTGAAAACAACAGGAAGAACATTTTCTTTTTTACTTATCATGAATCATGTCCAGACTATTCTATTTCTCTTACTCTTTCTCTGAAGTCTTGTCTTCTGAAGTATCAGACCACTAAGGAAAGGCATTTACATTTGATTTGATTTTTATGGATGCAAGAACAAACAGACATTTTTCCTGTTTTTAACTTTATTTCTTTTCCTTACAGGAGGGTTTCTTTTTGTGTGTTTGGAAGAGGACAAAATATCGAGTCTTGAAATCTCAAATTTCTGAGAAATAGGGGTAGTCCCTGCCCTATCTGACCCTGAAATCCTGAAATTTTCTTGAAAGCAAAATGAAACCAGAGTGTTAGATTTATTCTCTCATATTTCAGCCTGATTTTTCCAGCCTACACACACACACACACACACTCACACTCACATCTCTTCCTTTTCCCCTCCCCTGCCTTCTCTACCATGCCTATGCCCATCCTCTGGCAACTTGTCATTGGTGAAAACATGAATCAGTGGTCAGATGTAACATCCTGCCCCAATTTGTGGCGACTGTTACTTTGGTCAAGACACCTCAAGTGGAATTAAACACAGGATCTGAGAAACAGAGTCACAGTGAGAGGATGGGAAATAATCTCATGAGAGAAATCAGGTGAGTCCTGACTCTGGGTACAGCCTTTCTTGGGAGAAGAGACAGGGAGAGGGAGGTGGGGTGTGTGCATTTGGAATGGTGGATCAGTTGTGCTTTAAGAAGGTTGAACTTAAAGACAGCACCTCCTAAGAACATACAGGAACCTCCTCCCAATCCACTTTCTTTTGGCTTACTTTGGAATTGTGGTAGGTTGCTAGATTTAGAAAATAAAAATACAAGACGCCAGTCAGATCTGAATTTCACATAAACACATGCATTTTTTTTTTTTTCAGTATAAGTATACTTCATGCAATATCTGGGGCACTATTGCAGAGGTCATGTGCTGTGCATGGGTCATTCCCAAACTGAAAAAGCTGTTGTTTATCTGAAATTCAAATTTAACTGTGCATCCTGTCTTTTATCTAGCAACCTGGGTCTGTGATCACTTGAATCTTCCTACAACTCTTTCTTCATCTGGGTAGAGGGCTTATCTTGCCATTCATTGACTTCACCGGATCAGTGTGAAAATAAACACTCAGGTTCTTACAAATTGTGGAAGTGAAATAATTCACTCAAGTGTTTTTAATTTAAGTAGTGGGTGATTTTTATTCCTATGTTCATCAAACACTTCCCTCTTTCTCATAGGTAAATAATTTTTTCTTTACCTAAGATGTATAGACACATTTCTTTTTGTTGTTGTTGGAATGACTTTTATTTATTCTTTCTTGGAATATAATTGCTTTACAAGACACACCTTTTTTATCCATTCATCTGTGGTCTTAGATTGTTTCCAAACAAGATATATCAAGTGTTGGCAAGGGTATAGAGAAAAAGAAAGACTTATATACTGTTGCTGGTTGAGTCACTGTGGAAAACAATTTAAATAATTAAAAAATGAAATTATCATGTGATCTAGCATTTTTGCTTCTGGGTACATATGCAAAAGAAATAAAAACAGGATCCTCCTATGTTTATTGTAGCATTATTCACAATAGCTAAGACATAAAAATAACCTAAGTATTGAGCAGCGGATCAACGGATAAAGATTGTCTTTTTTTTTCTCTTGTTTTTCTTGATAATAGCCATACTAATGAGGTGATATCTCATTGTGGTGTTGATTGATTTGTATTTCCCTGATAGTTAATGATTGTTATTGTTCAGTCTCTAAGTTGTGTTTGACTCTTTGTGACCCCATGCACTGCAGCATGCCAGGCTTCCGTGTCCTTCACTGTCTCCTGGAGTTTGCTCAGACTCACATCCATTGAGTCAATGTTGCCCCCTTTTCCTCTTGCTTCAATTTTTCCCAGCATCAGGGTCTTTTCCAAAGAGTTGTTGTTGGCCATTTGGATGTGATCTGTAATACAGGTAGATTGATCTGGCCTTATGACACTCAACATATTGCTCCTGTGTTCCAATGAGTATATCTGTTTCCTACTAGCAAACATCTAAACTGTGGAACATTTGTTTTATAATTTAAAGTCCTATATATTGTTTTAATCACTCCCTCCTTGTTCTCTTCTTCCTTTGGGCATTGCCTCACTGTGTTGCTTAGCAACCAGCATCTAATTAAGTAATTTCTACTTACTAATGGAGTCTCTCCAAGGCAATTTTTACTTTGAATATATATTCACAGCCCCTATAACTGTCTAGAATGTAGAGCAAAACAGAAATCTAAAGAATGTGTACTTAGTTAGTTAAATATACCTTTTTTCCCCTTTGTGTCATAAATATGTTGTATGGATTTTGTCAATCTGGTCTCTTGGCCGATTTGAGTTCAAGTGTGCCTTGGCTGTCAGAATTCTTGCTCCAAGGTTCATTTTCAACCATTTCTTATTTGTCAAAATATAATATTCATTCTACAGTGCTGTAAGATATTACATCTTCCTGATCTTTGCCAGAAATTATTCTTTCACTATTCAATGACTTGTAAATGGTTCATACACACTGCTGACACTAAATGCATCATGCTCTGTCATGGTTATATGGGTGTAAGACTTTTAGATAATGTATTCTCTGACCTTGAGGATAGTACTCTTAAGCTCTGAAAATCCCTGAAATTCTTGCTAATGATCTGCAGAAAGAAGGCTCTCAATAAATGTTTAATGGCTAGTGTTAAGCAGCACATGCGCTCATTGGACAAAAGCAGAGGGTAAAATCGTCCTCTTCAGATTACTGAGACTTAAAGAAGCTTTCCATTTTTAGCTGTCTTCCTTTCTTTATTGATTTTTAAAAATATCCAACTTTATCTGTTACCATGTTCTGATAAGGTTGGTGGTCTCTTTCAAAACAGCCATGAATTTTGCTTACTTTACAAACATGAAAGCATTATGAGGATGCTGATTCAGTTCAACCATGTTGCAAATGAAGCCAGTTAGACTCAGAGAGATGAAAGTGTCTTGGTTTGTTTACACTTGTCTTTGCAAAACCCCCTTCTTATTCTGCTCTTCATGGGATGGCAAAGGGTCAGACACAACTGAGTAACTAACACACGCACACACATATATTCTACTCTTTAACCATTGCTCTCTGCTTAGGATCCTATTCCCACCTTCTGGAGAAGCCTATCAGCTAGATTTCAGATATATTTTAAAGTCTAGGAAGATGTGAAGAGGAAGTAGACAGATATTATCTTAGGATTTCTCATGGTTGTCATCTGTGAATGATGCCTCCACAGTAAGAGAATATTCTAGATCCTCCTGCATGCCCATAAACTTCAAGGCAACCAGATTCTGTAGTTCTCACAGGACTGAGTGAAGTATTCAACTTGCATTGATAGTAGAGACTAATAATTATCTCAGGCTTGCTCTCTGCTCTATACACCATTCAGAAGTTCATAAGATTATCTCATTATTTTTCTATACTAAGTGGTTATTTTTATCCTTATGTATGGTTTCATTGGAAAAATGCAATATTAAATATAAAAGTGATGGGGTTTTGAATACATTTATTAACTGGTAATGGGAGATTATTTTATTTTCAATAAGTAAAATACGGGTAATTTCTGTCTAGAGTACTCTTTGCCTTGGTGAACTTCAGAAGGCAGGTTAACAGCACTGCTTGCAGTTCATACAACTGGATAAAGGAGAAATGAATAATTTCTAATAAATAATTCACCTGAGAAATCATGAAGCTAGATTAAGCTTATATTTGATAGTTGTCCTGGTTTTCTTGTGATCCTGGATAAGCTTCTTGGTTTCTATAATTGCATAACTGTATGTCCACTGTGAGGGTAATAATATCGCCAGATCTTAGATTTAGTTGTAATGATAAAATGAAACAAAGTATACATGTTAGTGGGCTTCCCTGATATCTCAGTTGGTAAAGAATCCGCCTGCAATGCAGGAAACTCCAGTTTCAATTCCTGGGTGGGGAAGATCCCCTGGAGAAGGGTTAGGCTACCCACTCCAGTACTCTTGGACTTCTCTTGTGCATCACCTGGTAAAGAATCCACCTGCAATGCAGGAGAACTGCGTTCAATCCCTGGGCTGGGAAGATCCCATGGAGAAGTGGAAGGCTACCCATTCCATTATTATTTTCTGGCGAATTCCATGGACTGTACAGTTCATGGGGTCTCAAAGAATCGGACATGACTGAGCAACTTTCACTTTTTATATATGTTAGCAGGAACATCAGTTCAGTTTAGTCTCTCAGTTGTGTCCAACTCTTTTTAGCAGGAATATAGTAGCTGATTAATGAATGATACCTATTATTTAATTCTATTAGTACTGAAGTCAACTTTATTTTCAGATTCTTGAGTTACACTGCATTTTGCCTCAGTGAATTACTTATAGAAATGATTTAGTTCACAATGAACCCCATTCAATGAACTGCAGATATGATTGAGAACAAGACGGAAAAATATTCTACCTCATGGAATTTGTTCTAGCAGGAGAAATGGATTACAAGTATATAAATAGTGCACTTCAGGGAGTTATAAGCACTACGAATGAAATATAGCAAAGGGAGGGGTATGATGTCATGGAGAACTAATATTAGAGTGACATGGGTAATTGGGAA
>SJYX01021005.1:318986-376162 GCA_006410675.1 Oreotragus oreotragus | reverse complement strand
ACTCTGACTGCTGTCAGCAGTAAAGGAGATTGTTGGAAGGGGCTTGGGCAATGCACAGAACTGCCAGGAAGGCTGGGGAACAGGAAGGAACTGGGGAGCTAGGCGGTCAGCCATAGTCCAACCAAGGGACAGCCCAGGAATGACGCAGTCAGGGGGCAGCTGTTGGTATCAGTGGACCCTGGGCTCTGTGTGCTGCTGACACCAGAACAGATTCTGAACTGCTTGCCTTCTCTGCCCCCCTGGCTCCTGGGGCAGACTTCCACTGGCCCAGCCCAGGTTCACAGTCTCTCCCAGCTGCCAGGCTCAGCAAGAGCCGGAGGGAGGCCTTTTGAGACTCAAACACAGAGAAGGGGTTTCAGGTGCCAGGCAGCCAAAACCACCACAGACGTCTGGCTCAGAGGCCAGAACACAAGTCGGGCAGGTGGTGGTGGTCATCATCGACTAGGTGGGAGGGTGGTATTTTAAGAGTGTGAAGGGACTGAAATTCTACATTGAGCAGAGGGAGACGGAGGGGCCTGGCTGGCTGGAATGGGGTAGCCTTGGGTGTCTGACGTTCAGGGTTACCCCCAGCCGTCTTTGTATCCTGAATCGAGAGGCTAGGACATGGAGAGAGGCACAGTGAAGGGTAGGGAGCTGAAGCGGCATCTCCTGGGGGGCTGGTAACAGATCGAAGACCACATGAGCCCCAGAACTTGCCTGTGGTTACCGCTGCACCCCAGGCACAGCCCAGCAGCAGTTTCCACAGGCACCCCTCATTTAGCCACACCCCACCTCTTTCAGTTCAGGAGACCAACCATCCTGGTTCACCCAGGACTAAGGGTTTTCCAGTACCAGTGTGTATTCCTATCAGCCTGCTTCTCCACCTCTGCCTAGCTTTCAGTCAGCTTGGGTGAGCCAAACTCAGTCTGACTCTCCGTTCTTGCTGTGTTTGTATTTCCTTTTTAAAAAAAAATTATAACTAATGCTTGTGGTGAGTAGCCTCATCCCTGTGGGATAAATCCCTGTACGTAGGATTACTGGTCACAGGATGTGTACACTTCTGACTTACTGTTCATCAGGTTGCCCTCCAGAAAAATATTTGCCAGTTTCCACCCCTATTCCCCATACTCTCAGGGACTCTGACATCAAATAATCCTCTCGTCGCAGTCAGTCTGGCTGGCGAAAGATAATGTCTCATTCGGGATGTAGGCTTCTCTATTGGACTTTGGTGAGTTGCCTGTTTGTGTCTTTTACCCATCTCTCTTTGGGGATGCTCATGCCTCTTAATCTAGAAAAACTCTTTGTATTAAACCTATCAGTCATGAATGTTGACTCATTTTGTCCATCTTTTAAAACTGTGTGGTTATCACTCTTTGAAGAGCAACAATATACTTATTATCCAGCATCTTTGAAGAAAGAGGAATTAATATTTTAGGTAATTAAAGCTTCCCCTAGCCTTAAGCACAAAACTCTCTTTGGGGATGCTCATGCCTCTTAATCTAGAAAAACTCTTTGTATTAAACCTATCAGTCATGAATGTTGACTCATTTTGTCCATCTTTTAAAACTGTGTGGTTATCACTCTTTGAAGAGCAACAATATACTTATTATCCAGCATCTTTGAAGAAAGAGGAATTAATATTTTAGGTAATTAAAGCTTCCCCTAGCCTTAAGCACAAAACTTATTTTTTAATTGAAGTATTTGGAATGAGAATATCTCTAAAATGGATAACCCGCGTAGGGCCGTTTTAAAACAAAGTACATCACACACCATTTTAACTTTTTCTTCATCTCTCAGTTGTGCCGTGAGCAATAGTAATTGTCTGTGTGGTAGTGACCCCTCAGCAGCTGTTGAGCAATGTGGAGTTTCGGCTCCTATGCCGTATGCCCCAGACTGCCTTTTAGCAAAAGATACCTGAGTCTTGTCTTTTCTGCATCACCATCAGGCTGGCGTGCTGTCCATTTTTGCAGCTTTAAGCACCCCTGCCTTGCCCTACAACATTCCGTCTTCATCAGCAATGGGACTGATTACCTTCTAGCAGTGCTTGTTAAGTCTGCCTGTAAACTGAAAGCACATAAGCAGTGAGCAAGGGCTTAAAGAACACTAGTGAAATAACGGTGTAGGAGCTTCAGCAGGCAACAGCTTCACTTCCTTCCTGGGGTTTGCATTACGTACCATTAAGGTTGCTAAATAAACGACTGCTAGATGTGAGCAGAATAGGATTAAGAAGTTTTGGAGGCAGAGCAGGAAACAGAAAGGAAAGATTAGCAACCACTTGAAGACATAGCTGCAAAGTAAATCCATGTTTAATCTTATTGCTTCCGTGGGAGTGTGCTGGGGCAGGTTTTATGGAGATGGTGGCATCACTACCCTAGAAATTTTAAAAATCCAACTTCCTAGCCCTCACCTACTGGGATATGGCTCATAAGTGGGTTTCACAAGCCTTTGGATGCCTGGTTTTCTGATCTATGATGTGAAGCTAAGACAACTTCAGTTCAGTCACTCAGTCATGTCTGACTCTTTGCGAACCCCTGGACTGCAGCACACCAGGCTTCCTTGTCCGTCACCAACTCTCAGAGCTTACTTAAACTCATGTCCATTGAGTCGGTGATGCCACCCAGCCATCTCATCCTCTGTCGTCCCCTTTTCCTCCCACCTTCAATCTTTCCCAGCATCAGGGTCTTTTCCAATGAGTCAGTTCTTCATATCAGGTGGCCAAAGTATTGGAGTTTCAGCTTTAGCATCAGTCCTTCCAATTAATATTCAGGACTGATTTCCTTTAGGATGGACTGGTTGGATCTCCTCACAGTCCCAGGGACTCTCAAGAGTCTTCTCCAACACCACAGTTCAAAAGCATCAATTCTTCTGTGCTCAACTTTCTTTGTAGTCCAACTGTCACATCCATACATGACTACTGGGAAAACCAAAGCCTTGACTAGACAGACCTTTGCTGACAAAGTAATGTCTCTGCTTCTTAATATGCTGTCTAGGTTGGTCTTAACTAGCCAGTCTATTTAGTGAGAGACAGAATCAGATGGCCTGATATGAAGAGTCACTGACCTGATAGAGCCTGAGAGAAACGTGTAAGCGTGTAAAGGCCCGCATAATCATGACGCATTATTACTGTTGCTGTTGTTACTATTCACAGATGCATCCAGCAGCCACTGCCAGTCTCCTTACCTCTCCTGCCTTCTGCACAGGTTTCAGTCTGAGCTCCAACCCATGCCTGTGCCTCTTCAGCTGATGTCCTGGCCGCCCCTCCAAACCCAGTCTCATCCTTGTAGGTTTTTCTTTAAACCAGGATTTGTACAAGTGGTGTGTTTTCTTCAATATTTGTTTTGCAGGCCATTTACTCGGCATGGCTATTTTTACAGTGAGTAAGGAGCGAGGCTAAAAATAACTTAGCTGGTAACCAGATCAGTTCTGCATTTGACATTTACATGGAATTCATTTGCATCTCATTTGTTCGCCTTTCTGTTTAACAGGTAGAATGTAAGAAAGCTCAGCCGAAGGAAGTCATGTTCCCACCTGGGACGAGAGGCCGGGCCCGGGGACTGCCTTACACCATGGACGCGTTCATGCTCGGCATGGGGATGCTGGGTGAGTCTGGGCCAGGGCCTGGGAACTGGGTCACCCTCCAGCTGGGCAAGCTGCTTCATCTGTTCAAGCATCAGCTTCCCCATCTATCTATGAGGATGATAATCCCTCTTGCAAGACAGTTGTGACCACCAAATTAGCAGAAATATATAGATGCGTCGGAGAAGGTAATGGCAACCCACTCCAGTACTCTTGCCTGGAAAATCCCATGGGCGGAGGACCCTGGTAGGCTGCAGTCCGTGGGGTCACTAGGAGTTGAACACGACTGAGCGACTTCACATATAGATGCCTGACTCATCGGAGATACTTGATATTATTCTTTCCCCTTTCCATTCCCTTTTTCAAAAGGAGGAAAAGTTACTCTCTTTGCTTCAGGCTTCTCCACTGACATGGAGATCTTAAACACCTAAGGACTCCTGGCTGACTTAAACTTATGTGGGCTGAGGCTGCATTGTCTAGAACTTGGAAGAGGAGGGAATATGGCAAGGGTGGGAGATAATCCTGTCTGTTTAAATGATTAACGTTTTTCTCTTGGGATATCAAAATTTGCATTTAAATGGATGTCTTAAATAACCTGTTTTATTCTTTATTTGCAAAAAAAAAAAAAAGATGAAAGACGAAGTGTGTTTGTTCTGACGAAAAATGATCTCTCCTGGCCTTTAGAGAAATCGAGTTGCACATTATGCCCCTTCCGTAAAGGTATCGCTGTCCGTCCTCTGTAGATAATTGAAAATCTTGCCGCTTAAATGGCATGAAAGATGGAGAAAGCAGTGGAGAAGCGTAATGGTGTGGTTCGCAACAATAATTAGAAATTTCAAGGCGAGAGAACGGTATTTTAGTGCAAGTTATTGTGTGTTGGGAAAATACTAATTAAATGGGATAAATGGTAGTTAATGGTGAAATTCCATTCAGGCACACAGCCTGTCTAGTTTTAATGGGTTTCATTTGGTTTGGCTAAGAGTCTCTCTTCTATATTGTTTGATAAGCTCTTTGTGTATTTTCAGATTTGCTGGTGTTTAAATCACTCCTCGCTCAGTTTTAAATTTATAAAACTTTTCTTGGCTTTATAATTTCTTAAAAATAATTGTATCTATTTGTCTGTGGAAATAATAGAAGCACGTAAAGTTATTCTGTGGACCTTTAAAAGTAGAATGAGAATTCTCAAAATGGCTGAGATGCTAATTCTTAAATTAACTTTTTACTTTAGCAGGGTTTCAGGGAAAGTTACTATTGTAATTCTTTAAAAGTTGGCCAAATGGTTCTAACACTTATGTGGAAGTTGAAACACATGACAATAAATAAGAAAAAAAATTTTTTAAGAGAAATGAGAAAAAAAGAGAGTTTGACCATATATCAGAACAGAGTATAAAACTACAATAATTAAAATAGTGTGGCATATAGGAAGGCTGTTGGTAGAAAAAGTTAAAGAGCCTAAACTAAATGTATTTCTATGTACAAGTTTAATTATTATAAAGAAATTAATTTTTTTAACATTCATGTAGCTCTTGCTGTAAGAGATAATTTTTATCTGGCCTTTACCTTATGTTGTATACCAAAAGAAACCCCAAATGGATTAATTGCTTTGAATTTTAAAATCAAATCTTAAAAGAGTTGAGCCCGTTACCACCTGCTGGCTCTCAGATTCCTGAAGTTTTAAATGTTGAATATAAAGTCTCTAGGGCATCAAGTGGGGAGAATTTGGGGGTCCATATCTTCAGGAAGTGCCCCCACCTTTCTGCCTCTCCCTTAGTACCCTTTATATGCTGGGAAGAGTAAGCTGGTTTTCTTCCTGGGGAGGCAGAGGTGTGAAGAGAAGTAAACTCATTCACATCAGCTGATGAAGAGCTAAGTGAGGCTCAGTTGTGCCCTCCCCAGATGCCAAACAAGGTCTCAGGGTTCCAGAGACCAGAGGTTTCCTAACGGGCGCCCAGGCAGGGGCCTCGCCGGCTGCAGGAGGCATTCAACAGCAAGCAGTCCTGGAGAGGCCCTCTGCCTGCCTGGCCCAGGGCCAGCCCGGGGTGGCAGAGCTTGACAAGGCAGCTGTGGGCCCTGCCCTCACGGAGCAGAGAGAGGTGACATTTAGCAGCATCACACAGGTATGGGATTACTCATGATAGAGTCATGAGGTGCTTCACAGGCACGTGATGATGAACAGAAACCCGTCGCAGGAATCAGGGAACACCTCCCGTGTGGAGGTGACTTCTCAGCTAGGATGTGAGGCATGAACAAGCCAAGGGCAATGCAGACCGAGTAGCTGGAATGTGAGGGTCCTAGCGTGGAACCCCAAGGGCCAGCAAGCCTGCTGGCGGGCCAGGTCCAGGCAGTGTGTGGGGGCAGAGGCGACAGGCCCCATGGCCTTGGCCACAGCTGGTAGGGGGCAGACCCGAGTGGGCTGCACTTCTCTGGACACAGTCCGATTAGCTCCTGCTCGCTGAGGGGTGGGAACGTGATAAATGCCAAGTGTTTGCTCATCTGCTCCAACTGTGTTCTCTCGCGTTCCAAACTGTGATTTCTCTGAGCTACAGTGAAAAGGTAGTGATGGTTAGTTTCAGATGTCCTTGTGGCTGAGTCTGTTGGTTTTTGAGGCATCCCGCCCCCAGCTCACCCCACCACCCCCACCCTTGCTGCTTAAGGGCTGGCCTTCTGCCCACATGGCTCTGATAGAGACTCTCACCAGGGAACGCCCAATGCCCCGGCCAGGCCCCCTCGGATGTCAGAGGCTCGCCTCCTCCACCAAGCAGGCAGAGAGCTCTCTGAGCTGAACTGCTGGTGTGGGTCCAGCATCCACCACGGGAGGCTGTGTGGACCCTGGGGAAGGGCTCAGGACTTGGAAATCTGGGGATGTAGGTTTCTCTCCTGGTCAGTGTGTGACGTGGGGAGGGACAGCCCCGCCGCCCTGCAGTTACCCCTCCATCGGGAGGTGGGAGCCCACTTCAGGGGGTGTTGAGGATAAATGAAACCACACCATGCCCAGCCAGTGCCACGTCTCATCAAATTCAAGTATACACATCGTGTACTATTTAGAAAGAAAGAATTTGTGCTTAACCAAACCTCATTGAGAGATGATGACCACTTTCGGGATGTTAAGATGTTTGAAACAAAAGAAGTGTGTCTTCCAATCAACAAAACACAATAATATATACTCAGCCTGGGAGCAATTATTAGTAACATATGGGGGAGCCCTGGGCAAATTACCATCCAAGTAGGTGCCTGATGCCCTTCCACTTGGGACCCCTTCCTGCCAGTGACCAAGAGCATCACTCAACCTGCCTCTGTGTGTGGCTCCTGCACCCTCATCCTCGGATCAGACCCCCAGTCAGAGGAGTTGGATTGTCTTAGAATTTCTGCCTCCCAAGGAGATCCATGCACTGGGCTCCAAGCCTCCTCACCCCTGGCTCTCCTGAATCCCCCAGCTACTATGTTGAGGCTGTCCAGATGCCTGCAGAGATGGGGTGTCCTGAGAGGTCCCCATGTGTACCCCCAGTCAGGAACCAGCTCAGCAGAGGTGGGAATCAGACCAGCACCCAGGATATAAGCCCACAGTCTATAGTCTGGTCGACCTGTTGCCCCCATCCCCAGCCGGGCTAGGGTCTCCGCCAGGCCTTCTCCGATGCTCTCACCAAGATCTTCCCAGGACTGCACTCCATTTCGCCTGCGGGTGCAGCTGGGCACCCCAAGCCCCTGGACTGTTGGGCGAGGAGGATGCCATCTGCTGCACTGTGGCTGAAGCCCTTGCCTTTTCCCTCTAAAGGGATGGCATCACCAGAGTCTAATCCTTTGGCAGGATGGCCTGACCTGACCCCGTCAGTCACCTGGGTCCCCAACTCCACGGTGCATTGGCCTCCGTATCAGTCTTAGAATCACCATCATCGCCACCACCACCAATTTGGTTAATGAGCTTGGCTCACGCAGAAACACTTCTGTTTAAGTGTGTTAAGGAGATGAGGTTCCTGTGATTAAAAATTTTTATTGTTGACGGGATAGAAAATTAAGTAATGCTGGTAGGGGTTTTTAGAGTTGAGACGATAAACCGCTAAAGCTTTTAAATCCATTCACTCAACAAGTATCTGTTGAGTACCTGCCAAGTGCCAGGCATTGTTCTAGATGCTGAGGAGGCAGCAGAGAAAGAAGTCTCCCGTATCAGGGAGCTGACAGTCTAGTGAGACAGCAGATACCCTCATCTATAAATGACTTGGAAACCATGGAACTCATTTTTAAATGCCCTTTAAGATTTTCTCCATACTTTGGGAGATCTCATCAGAGGGAGGCTGATGAGGGTATTGCTGCGCAGTTATTCTTTCTTGATCTCTCTTGATGTGGCGGCCAACCTTCTTGAGAAGAAACCTACAGCTGCTTTAGTTTTTGGTTTTCATAGCCTTTGACAGAATCATTGGAATAATCAGCCCAATGGGAACTCTTTAAAGAAAGTGTAGGAGAGGAGTCATCGTTCCCTGCCTTTGAGACGGCCAAAACCAAAATCAAGCAACACCCCTAGGAAAGGCATTTTTGCAGCCCTCAGACTGTTCTCTGCCTTGCCCACCCAGTGCATTAGAATCTCTGGTTTTTCTTAAATGAAGGTAGATTCAATAAAAGCCAACATGATTATTGTTGCTATATCTGATTCCTCTTGACCTTCTCTGCCTTCAGACACATAATCCTACTGCCTCTATCTTGACCTCGCTGGGCACACACGCCGTAACATGTTTGATACTAAGTAGTAGAGAAATACCTCATTGCTGAGGCTTTGTAAAAAAGCTTCGCCTCACGGGCCCAAAAGTGGAGAGACACTGTTGACCTGCTGCAGAAAGCCAGGGGCATTCTCACCACTGCTGTGAAATCCTGACCCAGTGCCCCTCAACATTAAGCCCCTCAAAAATGAAAGCCAAAAAAATTTTTTTTTGGTCTGGAAGAGGCAAGGAGCTGTAATCTGCTGGCATTCACTAATCAAAGGAGATTGGCTGGAACATACAGCCGCATGCCTAGACTCATTTGTAATTTCAACTGGGATTTGTCTTTCCCCAAATATCTGTTGAGGTCATACCCAAAAGGAGGTCTCCATTTGTTCAGCTATTTTCTGGTAAACAGAGGAAACTCAAAGTTCAGCTCTTCGTTTTCCTTCTAAAGCTGCACAGTGCACAGAACTTTCTGCAATGGTGGAAAAACTGTATCTGCACCGCCCGAGAAGGTAGCTACACGTGCCTATTGTGTATTTAAGGTGGGGCTGAACTGACCTTTTAAAATATAGTATAAATTAGATTAAATTTTAATGGGCTAACAGAAGTCTGAAGGAGGAGCCCCTACAACTCCAGGTAATTATGTTGGCCCCGGTCCTTGTAGACGGTGGCCTTGGAGGGGGCTCTTGGCACTGAATATGGCATCTGTATGCAGACCTCATGGAACTGCCCTGGTGCCCGAGGCAACACTGTGCACACCGCCAGCAGACTGTCCCTCGCTGGCAGCTCCCTGGATAAACAGCCCTTGTCTCTTGTCTCTTTCAAGGCAGGCACCTCGGTGCAGCGATTTTCTGTGACTCTGAGTTAGCTGAGTCACAGAGCCAGGAAGAGAATTTGTCATGTGCCCATCTAAAATACAGACACCTTTTAGGGTTGGAGCAAATATCTAGAGCCACAATTCTGAGAATTCTTCCAGCATTGCCCAAATAATCGGACTGGCAAATTCAAAATCTCTTGTTGATTTCTGATTCCCACCCCCCCACACACACACACACACACAATGGAAAGACTGTCTGCGTGAAAGGTGGTCATCCAGGCAGAAGGTTTGGTTTTTTTCTTTAGTGACAAGAGATAATTACTGTGGGATTGATCAGGCATCCAGAGTACTGAAGCAAATAAATTGTGCAGTGGCCAGTGCGGGAGGGGCCTGGCTCCTAATGGAGGTGGTGGCTGGGTCATCTCACTGTAATGTGGCTTGACGGAGCATCTGCATGGGGCTGCTGTAATGTGCTATTGATATGCAGCCAGCCAATCTCCCCCGTGTGGCCGGGGCTGTGAGCCGCTGGAGCAAAGCTGGGCTGCACAGCAGTAAATGAAGAGGAAAATTGAAGTAATGTTGTATTATAAATTTATGAATTCATCTGCTTGACCCAGAGGATGTTCGGCGATGGGGGGTGGAGATAAGATCCCCCACTCAGGCAGATGCCAAATTCTCATCTTTGTTGTATAGGAGACAGTTTTGACATGTCCGGGAAGACTGGGGTGAGGCCACAGATTGGGGTGAACTTGACCATTTTTTCGTCCTTCCTGTGCCACGGAGAAAGCAGACAAACAGCACTGTACTGGTGACCCGAATCAGGGAGGGACAGGGCGTTCACCATCCTCCACCCCACCTACCCTGAGGGAGTCTCAGCGGTGAAACATAGGCTTGTAATTTGCGTCATGTTAACACTGAAATATGTAAGACCCAGTGCTAAAGTTAGAGGCAGAGGAGTCGTTTTTCACTAGGAACACCCCTCAGCAGTGGTGATTTGGCTGTTTGCATATAAGCCATTTATCAATATTGTTGAAATAATGGTAAGAAATCTAGTGCTGAAAGATCTGACTTGATAGCAAGTGATTAATTTGGAGGAGACTTGGGCAGACCACGCGTGAAATAGTTACCGAGGAAGGAGCCAGTGTGTGTGTCCACTCGAGGCACCCGAGTCCCCATCTCTGTCGCCCTTTCCCCATCGGGTGCCTGAGCTCAGCGGACTCACTGGGGTCTGCTCCTCTAGTCAGGGCAAAGCTGCCAGGTCACCCTAGCTGGTCTGAGCCGCCGGCTGCCAACCAGGAGCCAGGTACTGGGAGAAAAAGCTCATGGGGAAAGAGCAAGCAGCAAGACCCTTTCGGGGTATAAACAGGTTTTGGTTGATTGGATGGCGAGTTGCGATGGCAGATTTGGAAAGGCTCTAGCCAAAGCAAGGGAAAGGAACCACCACGGTTTCTGTTGAGAGTTGGGGTCTCTGGTGAGAATTAGTGCTGCAGGGGTCCTGCAACAGTCCCTACAGATGGCACGGCTCAGTCACCCAGAGGAAAGGGGGTCACCCCCCATGGCATGGCCCTGGGCCAGAGGCAGGCCTGGAGAACCCGCCTCCTGATGTGCAGTCCAGTAAGCTTCTGTCCCGGCTCTTGACAGATCCTCTGGTCAAAGCAGAAGCTGTGACTCCAATAAGCAGAGATGTGAGGAAGGGTGAGGCCCACTTCTGAACCTCCAAGGTGGCTTGGCGGTGAAGAACCCACCCGTAATGCAGGAGATGCAAGTCCGATCCCTGGGTCAAGAAGATCCCCTGGAGGAGGGCATGGCAACCCACTCGGGTATTCTTGTCTGGAGAATCCCATGGACAGAGGAGCCTGGCAGGCTATAGTCCACTGGGTTGCAAAGAGTTGGAGATGACTGAAGCAATTTAGCACGCACACATGAGGCATAAGAGCACTCAGAGCAGGCAGCAGGAAGACCTGCAAAATCTAACTCATGTTGAGGCTCCCAAGCTGGAATTTCGTGAATGGTCCTGGTCTTCAGCCATCATCTACAGGGTCAGAAAATGCTTGTAACTTGTGAGAAGCCACCTTAAAGGCAGATGATGTGCCACCAGAGCCTGTGTCTAGGGTATTTACGTTGCTGTCTGGAGCCACGGGGATACATGTGGAAACCTGTCACTATCATCCTTACGGCTGGAGGGAGTAGAGACTGTCCTAAACCCTCCCATCAGACCAGCTTTCTACCAGCGTTTTGGTGACAAAGCAACAGAAATAACTCTGACTGCTGTCAGCAGTAAAGGAGATTGTTGGAAGGGGCTTGGGCAATGCACAGAACTGCCAGGAAAGCTGGGGAACAGGAAGGAACTGGGGAGCTAGGCGGTCAGCCATAGTCCAACCAAGGGACAGCCCAGGAATGACGCAGTCAGGGGGCAGCTGTTGGTATCAGTGGACCCTGGGCTCTGTGTGCTGCTGACACCAGAACAGATTCTGAACTGCTTGCCTTCTCTGCCCCCCTGGCTCCTGGGGCAGACTTCCACTGGCCCAGCCCAGGTTCACAGTCTCTCCCAGNTTTTGGTGACAAAGCAACAGAAATAACTCTGACTGCTGTCAGCAGTAAAGGAGATTGTTGGAAGGGGCTTGGGCAATGCACAGAACTGCCAGGAAGGCTGGGGAACAGGAAGGAACTGGGGAGCTAGGCGGTCAGCCATAGTCCAACCAAGGGACAGCCCAGGAATGACGCAGTCAGGGGGCAGCTGTTGGTATCAGTGGACCCTGGGCTCTGTGTGCTGCTGACACCAGAACAGATTCTGAACTGCTTGCCTTCTCTGCCCCCCTGGCTCCTGGGGCAGACTTCCACTGGCCCAGCCCAGGTTCACAGTCTCTCCCAGCTGCCAGGCTCAGCAAGAGCCGGAGGGAGGCCTTTTGAGACTCAAACACAGAGAAGGGGTTTCAGGTGCCAGGCAGCCAAAACCACCACAGACGTCTGGCTCAGAGGCCAGAACACAAGTCGGGCAGGTGGTGGTGGTCATCATCGACTAGGTGGGAGGGTGGTATTTTAAGAGTGTGAAGGGACTGAAATTCTACATTGAGCAGAGGGAGACGGAGGGGCCTGGCTGGCTGGAATGGGGTAGCCTTGGGTGTCTGACGTTCAGGGTTACCCCCAGCCGTCTTTGTATCCTGAATCGAGAGGCTAGGACATGGAGAGAGGCACAGTGAAGGGTAGGGAGCTGAAGCGGCATCTCCTGGGGGGCTGGTAACAGATCGAAGACCACATGAGCCCCAGAACTTGCCTGTGGTTACCGCTGCACCCCAGGCACAGCCCAGCAGCAGTTTCCACAGGCACCCCTCATTTAGCCACGACCCCCGGGGTACCCGCTGAGATGGGCGCCTGGAAGGACCGTGCTTGCTGGGAAATGCCGGCGAGGCTTTGCGTTGATGCTCGTGGTGCACGTTTACAGCCAGGAGCTCCCCGTTCTCCCAGGGCTTTGGGAAGACGCATTGGCGTCTCCCTGCCTGACACGGCCGGGTCCCCGCCTCGCCTAGGCCATATCTCACTGGGCCCACTGTTTTTCCAGAAGCATGGGGTCAACCCTGAGTTTGCCCCAGACTGTAAACCCCGCCCTCTTCACATATGCTCTGTCCATGGTGCTGGCTCTGCCGCCTCAAGGAGGCATTACAAGAACTTTAATCTCCTACTGTCAATAGCTTTAAGGTAAAGTATATTCAGGGTAAGCTCTGCAAATGTCAGCACCAGTAGCGGGCCCAGGGTCTGGGGCTAACGCATGGCATTTACTCTGCAAGTTCAAGAAAGTGTGTGGGCTTTAGGGGTCGCGGGTCAGGTATGCGCTCTAGCAGCTCGCTCCCGGAGACAGGCAGTGGCGGGAGCGCACTCCGGGGAGCTAGGGAGTGCGGTGGGGCGGGGCAGGAGAAAGTGGTCGTTGGGGGGACCTCGGCGTTTACACGTGGCCGAGCAGAAGAGTTTGGCTTTTCTTGCCCGCCTTTGAAAACCACGCCTGCTTGTGAGCTGAGGGGGTCCATCCAGAGCCAAGCTCGCCGACCTGAGCAGCGTGGGTGCTCCCGCCCGGAACCGCCCCCGCCCCAACTCCGAGTGCCCATGGCTACGCGGGTGCTGATCATGAGCGCCTGCCTGGGACCCGTGCCCCAGCCGCTGGCCCCGCAGGATGAGCCGGTGTTCGCGCAGCTCAAGCCCGTGCTGGGCACCGCGAACCTGGCCCACGACGCGGCGCTGAACCACCCGCCGGGGGCTCGCGGCTGCCCGCCGAGGAGCTGGTCCAGACAAGATGTGAAATGGAGAAGTACCTGACACCTCTGCTTCCTCCAGTTTCTGTAATTCCAGAGCATAAAAAGTATAGACGAGACAGTGCCTCAGTGGTAGACCAGTTCTTCACTGACAGTGAAGGGTTGCCTTATAGTATCAACATGAACGTCTTCCTTCCTGACATCACTCACCTGAAAACTGGCCTTACAAATCCCAGAGACCCTGTGTAACACACATCAAGACAGAACCTGTTACCATTTTCAGCCACCAGAGTGAGACGACAGCCCCTCCTCCGGCCCCAACCCAGGCCCTCCCCGAGTCACCAGCATATTCAACTCCCACCAGACCGCAGCTCCAGAGGTGAACAATATTTTTATCAAACAAGAACTTCCTACACCAGACCTTCGTCTTTCTGTCCCTCCCTAGCAGGGCCATCTGTACCAGCTCCTGAACACACTGGAGCTAGATAGGTCCAGTTCTACCAACCAGGCAGCAGTGATGAACACTCCTAATGTTTCAGTGTCTGCCGCCATGGCAGGCCTTAACACTCACACCTCCGCCGTCCCGCCGACCGCCATGAAGCAATTCCAGAGCATGCCCCCTTGCACATACANTGCTTTGATACATTGTGAACCAATCAGGGTAAAATCTTCTAAAAATGCACTCCAAGAAGGGAAAACATTGAAATGGTAATGGTTTTATCTCTGAATGGTGCCATTATTGTTACGATTGTCCTTTTATTTTCCTCATTTTTGACATTTACTTAACAATAAGCGTTTATTACACTTTTACAGAAAAGTCCACAGTCCTGCTGCAATTACAGATCTATTATATTTTGCTGTATTCATCTTTGTTGCAACGTGTATGTGTTGGTTTCAGAGCCCCGGCAGGGCTTCCCACATAGACAGCAGGCCCGTCCACAAGGGCATAAACAGCCCGGAGACCCCGGGGACCTTGGCTGTTTACCACCTTGACTGAGAGAGGAGATGACCCAGCTCTCGTCTCTCAGAGGTGTCTTATCCTCCCAAAACTCTGCCCGCAGGCTGCTGTTTCATACCTGGGGTGAAGACTCCATGAAGGGCGCCAGGCTGCACTGCACGCAAGCATGCAAGCACGGCAGGGGAAAACTGGGTTTCCATCATCCTCATGAGCAAAAGCAATTAGACGACATCACAGCACTACTAAACAATAAGCGCTTTGTAAAACAATAAAACAGCATCCACGTTGAAGTGACGTGAATCCAGAGATGATGTGACTCTGAAGCCACAGGTAGGTCCTCAGATCTCCACGCCTTCTAGGAATTCTTCCGTGGTGAGTAAATGGGAACGTTCAAAAAAGCTGCCTCTTTATTTAGGTATCCCAACGTTTTCACTGCCTTCAAAATGTATAGACCAAAGGAAAATCACAAAGAAAGGCCCTGGGTCACCAAGGTGACAAGCAATTACAGCCGGCAAACCTGCGTGAAGCTCCCCGGCGCACAGCTCAGCTCGGCGGACACACAGGCCGGGTAGATACCGGTCCCCTGCGCCTGCCACCCAGAGAAGGCAATGGCACCCCACTCCAGTACCCTTGCCTGGAAAATCCCCTGGANCCCCCTATTTGGAGAAACGGCGCATGCACTTCTGCGATTACCCGGGCTACACAAAAGTTTATACAGAGTCTTCTCATTTAAAAGCTCACCTGAGGACTCATACTGAGCGTATACTGTTTTAGACGGAGAAGGCAATGGCAACCCACTCCAGTACTCTTGCCTGGAAAATCCCATGGATGGAGGAGCCTGGTACCCCCTGGAGGAGTCCATGGGGTCGCTAAGAGTTGGACATGACTGAGCAACTTTACTTTCACTTTTCACTTTCATGCATTGGAGAAGGAAATGGCAACCCACTCCAGTGTTCTTGCCTGGAGAATCCCAGGGACGGGGGAGCCTGGTGGGCTGCCATCTATGGGGTCGCACAGAGTCAGACACGACTGAAGCGACTTAGCAGCAGCAGCAGCTGCCCAAATAGAGTCTCATCACCAGCAGGCTGACGGCGGTGCCCCACCCGTGGGCAAGGGGTGACCCAGGCCCTGGGTAAAGACCCCCCACTGGAGACAGTCACTTTGTGGAGGAAAATAATTCACACTGTTTCTTACTCCCACCCACCTCGGGCTCCTCCCAACCAGAGGCGGCTGCACTCACTGACATGGTCTTTCTCTCTGTGTTCAAGGCTACCCCAACTTTGTGGCAACCTATGGCCGCGGCTACCCCGGATTTGCTCCTAGCTATGGCTATCAGTTCCCAGGTGAGTGGCTTTGTTTCCTGGGGCTTTGGGGACACGGGAGGTGGGGGGGGGGTGTTGCTAAAGAGAACCAGCTCATACTTAGGTCCATTCACAGACCAGCCTATAGACCTAACTGGGTCAGAATGCAGTTTCTGATTAACTGAAGTGTTTCACAGCTGCCGGGTCACGGAAAAGGACTTGTGGGCGGGGGGAGAACTGATCAGGAGCCCTCCGTCCGCTCCTTCTCCCTTTTCTGGAGCCCCTTCCTAGTTCTGTCTCCCTGGGGAAGGGACTGAACTCTGGGCCCAAGGTTTCCTGCAGCCCTCTGCCTTGCTGTCTGGACCCCATCGTCCCTCCCCCTCCCCTCCTCCGGCTCTGATGTCCTTCTGACGTGTGTGTGGGGTGTGCTGTCGGGTTTGGATCCCTTCTCCATCCCGAGGGGAGGTGGGGTGGTGGGAAGGGTGCTTAGAGTCCCCTCTGTGTGGGCATCAGAGACTCAAGGCAGAGCCCCTGGTGTTGCCCACTCACATGCCCAGGCTGCCCAGCTCACGTATAGCCAGGGAGGCCTGGGACCCTCACCTGGGGGGCCAAGGACCCTGTAGGGATGGGGGACGCTGCTGAAGGAAGCAGTGTTTTATGGGGCTTGCTTCTCCCTAGAGGGGGCCAGCCAGCCTTTCTCAGACCTGGAGAGGAGCAAAAATGTGTTGGGGTGCTTGGGGTGTTTGTGTCCTAAGGACAGCTGGAGTCCTAGAGAAGATATTAGGAGCAGAGTTCTTTCCCCGTAGGTTCTGTGCTGTGGGAGGAGGCTCTCGAGAGCTAGACCTCCACTCCTGGTTGGTCATCTGCCAGACCCAGAGGCCTGAGCTGCAGGGAGGTCAGGGGGCCAGGATGTGGCCCTGGGGGGTGGCGTTCTAAAGGCAGTGGAGATGGGGGCTCATGGTGGGCGAGGGCCTCAGTCCTACCTATGCTCGGGCTGAGCTTTGGAAGGGGAGGGCTGTGATGGGGAGGTGAGGAGGCATTGGGAGCCGTGCCCTCCAGGGGACAAGTCCTCACCCAGCCACAGAAGCCCTTGTCCTGGCTGCCCAAGGCCACAGGCAGGTCGTCCAGGGTCTCGGGGCCTCCCTGTTGTCTTCCGTAATTGAGGGACTTGGGCTAGATGGTCCCCGGGTCTGATTGGAAGGGAAAGGCGGAGGCGAACAGCAGGCCCAAGAGCAGAGGTTCCGATGGCGGGAGTGAGTGGGGGGCCTTCCCCACAAGCCTGTCCCCCTAGCACGGTGGTCTCCCCACCAGGGCAGGGCCCTTGGCAAGAGTCCCTGGCTGCCCCGAGGGGGACCCCCCACCCCTGCTCATCTGCACGTGGCAGCTCCAGTGGCCACGGGCCTGTCCGAGCAGGACACAAGACATCCCAAGCCGGGAAGCTGGCGCAGTCCAGGCTGCACCTCCCCGGGATCTCCCCTGAAGCCTGGCGATGTAGAAACCCTGTTCGGGGGGGTCACCACCAGCAAAGGTCAGAGCTTGGATTGGGACCTGGGTAGCCTGGGTCATTAACTGCCATACTTCATCCTCTTTCTAGCATCCATCCGTCCAGTACAATCAATCATACCAGCCACGTGCAGCTTCTAAAATTTAAATTAAGTAAAATGAAAATTCAGTTCATCAACCACACTAACCACATTTCATTTCCTCAGCAGGCTAGTAGCTTCTGTCTGTGCAGAATGTAGAGCATCTAATGGGTGGGACGTCACTGTTCTTTCTCAGCCTAACGATGGGCAGAGGCCGGTGTTTCTTGACACCGACTGCCTCCTCTCCACCTGAGCTGGCGCTCTCCATGAATCCCCCCCTCATCTGCCGCTGTCCCTGCTCCACCTGTGTGGTCTGGGCTTGCCACACGCCCTTCTGGCCTCACAGTTGGTGTTAAACGCCTGCCTCTGCCCACTGTTAGGCTTCCATGAAAATAAAAAAGAGATGTGCCATTAAGAGGGCTAGACGTTTCGGGTAATTATTAGAGTGGGGAGCAGTTCTCTTCCAGAAACACTGAGTGATGGTCCACCCCTGGGGACGCGGCTCCTTCTTCCCACGCGGATGTCCGCTGTGTGGTCCTGCCCCCGCCCTCCTGGATTGGCATTTGGGCTGGAATTCTTAGGATCCTGATCTTACGATCCTCTCTATTGTCCCCTCTGATTTCAGTTCAGTCTGTTAATTTCTGTTCTTTTTTCATTTTGCAGACTATTGCCAGTTTCACAAGACACAGTTTTTATCAGCTAGCTCTTAAGAGAGGCGTGACAGATGGGGGTTTGCTCCCATCGCTGGACAGAGGACAGGGTCCCGGCCAGGGCCACCCGGCTGCCCCCTGGTGCCCGCTGAGCACTGTCCCAGCTGCCTGTTTGCACAAACGTTCTTTTTCTCCTTTGTGATTCTTGGGAAGGACTCACGTCCCCAGTGCTTCACTCAGTTTTTTAAAGTCAGCTTTGTCCCCCAGTTCCCTCCCAGTTTGCTTTTTGTCCGCACTGGGAGTCTCTCCCCACTGAGGCCACTTGTCACCCTCCCAGTGCAGCAGGCCAGAGGGGATCTTCTGAGGAGCGGTGTGGAGCTTCCTCATGGGAATCCAGGGAGAAGGCATCAGCTTGCTTTAAACAATCACCAAGTAGGGTTATTGGGGCATTTCATGGGTGGGCTGTTCAGTGCTGGCCCACAGGGGTGGAGGATATGTGACCTGTCCACTGTATCCTGTGGTGGACAGTTCCAGAAGTGAACACACGCACACAGATTGTTCTGTAAATACTAACATGAACAGTGTAACCTGAAGAAAAATTGTGTCAGCATATCTGGGTGTCTTTGTCTTTTGGAGCCAGCCCCTGGTTGTTGCTATAATAATACACACTTATCTCTGGGAAGGGGGCTGTGGAGGTACCCTGGTGCGGCCTCACCTTAGGCCCTGTGGGCCCGTCCACTCTGGGCCCTCTTTCCCATCCCCTCTGCCCCCACCAGGCTGCCCACTGGCCTTGCTTTCCCTGCTGGCCTCAAGGGCCTCCTAGCCCACTGGGGTCAGAGGGGATGGGTACAGAGGGCTCATCCTGATCAGGTCAGGACCCCAAAGGGCTTCCTTTCCCCATGATCCTGATCATCCACTTCCCCGCTCTCTTGGATTAATGAGCTACGGCTCGGTTGGCCCCTCAGGAATCACCCCTTGTTCACCCTCAGGGTTTGTGAGGAGTGACCCGCACGCGTCTGTGAGATCCATCTGATGTAAGCACAGCCATCTGTCTTAATGTCAGTGTCCCTGGTGAGTCAGTGGCAAAGAACCCACCTGCCAGTGCAGGAGACGTGGGTTCAACCCCTGGTTTGGAAAGATCCCCTGGAGAAGGCAATGGCAACCCCCTCCAGTATTCTTGCCCGGAGAATCCCATGGACAGAGGAGCCTGGCGGGCCCCATGGGGTCGCAAAGCGTCAGACACAACTTATCCACAAACGTGCACACACATCCTTTAGACCCAGCGTGTGCAGTTTGGCTCATCTCATTAAAGATGCTTGATGTCATCGTTGGTTAATTTCGTTTTATTTTCCCGCAGACTTTTTCACAGATGCTGTTTTTCCAGATATGTATGGGTTTTTCTTTCCTGTTTGTCTTGTTCGGCTGTGAATTGCTTTGGTGAACTTGTGCTGGTATACTTAGCTCACAGACGTTCGAGCCATTGTGGATTTTCTTCATCTCCGTAAATAGTTCATCTGTGCTTCTCCCTAATGACGTTTTAGTTTTACCCCCATAAGCAACTGAGGTAGAAAAATAAAATGTTACCATGGACGTGCTGTGTGCTGCCGTGTCTCACCCTCACAGCACCCTGTTTGCACTCCGGGGGAGGCGAATGCCCTAGGTGGCCAGCACCAGTCACAGACAGCCTGGTGCGGTTTCTGAAGGCAGGTGCACTTGCTCTGGCGGTCTCTGCCCCCAGCCCTCCCTGCTTCCTCTTGTCTCCTACGCTTGCTCAAGGTGGCCCTGTCCTTGAGTCACGGCGGAGCATGGGCGTGCAGCAGCTGCGTGGGCCACCCCGCCACCCCTTCCTTCCTCTGCCTTCACCCCTGCCCCCAAGGGAAAACACCGCTGAACATCTGGAGCCCCTGACATCTGTTCACCAGGTGTGTGTGAGCCCACACATGCGCTGTGCACCCCAGCCAACATGTGGTTTGCACGTGGCTTGCTTTCCAAATTCCCCTGTATGGTGCAGGTCCAAGGAGGCACCTGTGTTGCTGGATGCAAAGCTAGAAGATCTCATTTCCAGGTCCCACTTGCTACGCAGTAGCCATGTGACCTTGAGCAAGTGACCTAGCCTTCTGAGCCCTCGAGATTATAACAGTGCCAAGGTTGTTAGAATTAAGTAGGATATTGTGTATATGTGAACATGCCTTGTCAACTGGTAACTGCTGTACAGCTGAAGGTTTAGCAATAGTGGGCGTTAGTGTTCTTATCATGGAGAAGGCAATGGCAACCCACTCCAGTACTCTTGCCTGGAAAATCCCATGGATGGAGGAGCCCGGCTGTAATCCATGGGGTCGCTACTAGTCGGACACGACTGAGCAACTTCACTTTGACTTTTCACTTTCATGCACTGGAGAAGGAAATGGCAACCCACTCCAGTGTTCTTGGCTGGAGAATCCCAGGGACGGGGGAGCCTGGTGGGCTGGCGTCTATGGGGTCACACAGAGTCGGACACGACTAAAGTGACTTAGCAGCAGCAGCAGCAGCAGCAGTGTTCTTATTCTGTCACTTTCCAGAATGGTTTTTGCTTCCTCATCACCCCTGATGAAGCTGCCTGCTGGGGGATCCACTTATCAGTGAAAATAATGATTGGGAATCCCTAAGAGAGTTACTGGGACTCCCTGCTTCACCCTTCCTCGTCCTTCCCTCCCCATTTACTGATCATCAGGCACTGGATTAGATACCAAACATCTAGACATGAATAAAATCCCTTCTCAGGATGCTCACGGTCCAGCTGAGGGAGAGAGAACCAGCGATCAAACCCACTGGGCATCCTGGGTGCTTAGCTAGAGAGAGGGAGTCTTTTTCTGCTGTGAGAGGACAAGGACAGGCTGCTAGTCCTGCCTGGGGTGGCGCCAGAACTGGGTCTTACCAAGTGAAATAAAATGAGATGGGTAAAGAAAAGAAGGAATTACCCCCCAGGCAGAGAAATGACTTCCTTAGACACTGAATCAAGTATTTTTAAAAAAGAAAACAATATAGTAATGGCCTTGACAAAATAAGAATTTCTTCTTTCTTTCCGATGTGGAAGAAACCTGGATGTATCAGGGATCTGAGTTTCTCTCATCTTTGTGTTCTTTTCTCTTCAACATAAGACTCCCTCTCATAGTCTGAGGAGGCTGCTCAAGCTCCAGCCATTACATACTCATCCCAGAAGAATACATCTCTTCCCTTTAATAACACTTCTTAGAAGTCATGTGTCACACTCTGCTTAGATCCCATTGGTCAGGCCTTAGTCATATGGCCAGATTTAGCTGCTGAGGAGCCTCAGAAATGTCTGTCTTCCTGGTAACTACCTGCTAAAAACAGGATTCTGGTATTAAGGAAGACGTGTGAAATAGATATTAGGGGTCACTTAGCAATCTCTGCCACAAACCTGAGAGAGGATACGGTGCAGGTCCCAAGGATTAAGAGCAGTTCAGTATATGGGGTGCTTGCAAGGGCATCTTGGAGTAGGGGTAGGGGAGAGACAAAGTTAGAGAGGGAGGCAGGGCTGAGTGAGTGTTGTCAGGCTCCGGAGCTCACAAATTTGATCCCCAAAACACATGAAAAGTCCTTAGTGACTTTTAAGTCGAGGAATGATGTGATCAGATCTCTAAAGCGAGTCAAAAGTGGTTTCCAGGGGTAGAGGGGGCAGTGAGGAGCGTGTGCAGGTGCGTTAGATGGATGCCCCCCTCTTTCTGCACTGCCCCACCTCCTCTCAGGTCTATTCCTCTCCCGGCCTCAGGTTGACTGTGGCCCTCTGGGGGTCTTTCCGCTCTACTGGGGACAACACGGTTTCATTCAGCCCCAACCACCAGAAAGTGTCTCAGCCACAGTCTTGGCTACTGAAGTGGCCTCAGACTCAGGGAGGGTCAGGAGGGTCAGGCCAGCACCCCAGGCTCCATGCTCACACCTCCCTTCTAGGGCGGTGGTCTGGGGACAGCCAGGTGGGACAGGTCCCAGGTGGGGAGACCCTGGGATTCCGGTTCTGAAAGTGCCAGTTTGTGCTTCTGACTCCTCAGCGATGAACATTGGTTTCATCCCAGATGCTGATGAGGACTGGCTTCCTGGGGCACTGGCCTGAGAAGAATCACGAGGCCAGGTCTTAGCTCAGCAGAAAGGGGGCTATGGTTGATCAGCGATGCCTGCGTGGTGGCCGGATCTGGGGCTCAGGCCTGCTCACTGTATATTTTGCCTTGCTTATTCTAGTCTAATGACGGACGGTTCTCGGACGCTGGTTGATGGCTTTTTGGCCCCTCTGAAAGATGGTCATTCTGTTCCACACGGAGGGTATGGGTCTTAGGGTGGGGGCCTTGGCTCACGTTGATGCTGTCTCCTCTAGGGGAGAAGCTGCTGTAATGCATCTTTAGCCAAGGCTCTGCAATGGACGCTCGGGTCAGATTGTCTGGTCTTTAAGCAAAGACCAAGGCTTAGGGGTCTGTCTTATCCTGAGCTGAGGGCCATGGCTTGAATGTGGAAAGCGGAGGGAAGATAGCACAAGACCTCTTAAACCAGATGACCAGGGTTAGCCATAGGAAAGCGGCTGCTTCTGCAACCACCTCCCACCCAACCTGTCAGTTCTTTCCAGTTTACAAGATGTGGAAAGTGTTCAGAAATGCTGGCAGCTGCCCTGCCAAAGGCCTGGAGTCCTGCCTAGATGGGGCCCCCGGGCCTCAGGGAGTGACTCCAGGTACCTCTCGTCCAACCCTCGTCCAGCCCACCAGGTGGCCCCTGCTCAGGAGACCGGCACTTGCACTCCCACCAGAAAAAGTTCTGCTTTCTCTGCTCAAGTTCTTGGAGAGAAAGGAGCAAGCCTCCCTCCCAACCTCTGACTTCGGGGAGGTGATTGCGGGGCCGCTATGGTGGAATCATAGGACCAGCGGCTAGGGGTGCCCCCTCACTTGGACGTCAATTTAAAGTGAGGACTTTCCTCCTACTGAAGTTTGTAACGAGTCCCTTCCGCATTCCCGGCCCCAGAAACGCCCTCAAGGGGAGCTCTGGCGGACCATGTGGTGCCAGGGCTTCAGCTCTGCCAGCCCTGCCTGGCTGGGCGCTCCTGGCTGGCTTCAGATCAGAGTCCTGACAGTGAGCGATGGCTGGGCCTCACTGGAGGGGAACCTCTCCTTGAAATGCCAAAATGGGGGTTGGCTTCCCAGGTCCATGAGTCCCAGGGCCCACAGCTCAGTGTTTCAGCACTAGAGACGCTCCCTTGGAAGGGGAAGACCCTCCCAACCCAGCAGCCGGCTCACATCTGCTCCACCGCCAGCCTTAAATCTGCACTGCCCTCCAGCCCCACCCTCATCTCTAGGGGGACCCGCAGGCAGGCTCGAAGCCGCAAGCCAGCTCTCCCTGTGGTCCGCCCACTCCCATGCCACCCGGCCCGTGCAGACTGGGGGCTTATCCCCTCATTTGGATATTAAGTCCAGGTCAGTCAGGCCAGTGCAGCTGCTGCTTTGGAAGAAAATGGGGAAGTTGAATTCAGCAGCACACCCGGATCCTGGCGTGAGCTGCGGGTGGGCCACCCTCCCACGCGGCCCCCTGTGCTGGAGAATTAGAAACGGACGCTCTTCCCCGATGAGGAAAGCAGAGCGTGGTGCCTAACCGGTGCTTAATAAATGTTTGTGGAAATCAATTGGAGCAGTCTGAATTGACAGGGATTGCGGGCTTCACTTTTGATCAGGTTTCTGCGCCTCCTGAAACTCCGTCTGCAGGAGTGAAAGGAAACATGATTCGGCGTGCTGGGGCCAGAGCACCCTCTTCTCCAAAGGGGAGTGAGTGGACCAAGTTCTTGCCCCCGGCTTTCCGGGAGAGGCCGGCCACCTTTGGGCCTTGATTTCCCCGTCTGTCCAACGGGGTTACTGACCCCTGTCCTATCCCCTTCCTCAGGCTGCGGAGAGGGTCGCAGGCCGGGCACGCGCTCCAGTTTTGGGAAGGGGCAATCCTGCGTGGGGGCGGCGGGGGGCGTGGCTTCATGCCCTTCTCCGCGGCAGAGAACGTGGACCCGGGTGGAGCCCCACAGTCCGGCCTCCCCCAGCGCTGTCCTCACGCCCCTCTCACTCCTTCGGGACCCCTGCACCGCCGAGCTCACAGAGCCCCCAGTAAGCCCGCCAGCAGGAACATAATCACCTTTCTTCAAGCCCTTCAGTTTTAATTTCCATCAGCAAAAGCCAATGAAAGACTGCAGCTTAAAAAAAACCCAAACAGCAGCAACAGCAAATTACAGAGTGTGCGGTCGCGGGCAGAGGGCAGTGCTAGGCCTGAGGGGCGGGCAGCTCGTGCCTCCAGGACAGCCAAGAACAAGCCAGGATGGTCAGGAGGGGCGCTGTCCCCTCCCCCAGCCTGAAAAGGCAGCGCAGAGCCCTGCCTGGAGAGCTTTGCCCTGAGTCCGGTCCGCTTGGATCCCCCGCCCCTGAGAAACCGCAACCGATGGTGCCCCCTGTGCTCCCGCGCCTTCGGCTGGGGGTGGGGCAGCAGAGGGCAGTCTCTGCGTGCGCTAGAGCTTGCCGTCAGGACCCACTCGGGGGGTCAGGAAGGGACCCTCAGCCCAGGGAGGAAGTCAGAGTCTGCAGGAATGTCACACAGGTGGTCAGACGTATCCCTCTGGGGTCTGACTGGGCGGGGGCGCAGGAGGAGTAACTGCCTAGAAAGCTGTCGGGAAGGGGTACCATCTGGATGGGTTTTCAGGTACCAGTAGAAGTTTGCCAGGCAGGAGATGAAGGAAGGGTGTTCCACATCAAGGGATCAGCAAGTGTAAGGGCACAAAAGCGTTGCACGTCTTCTCTCCCTGCCTCCGCTGGGCAGATGCCATCCCATCATCTGGACCAGAACAGCCAGACAACCACCCTTGGCATTGGAGACCTGATGCCGCTTCTTCCCAGACGCAGCAGCTCACGGGCACTTTGTGGACCAGAAAGGCTGCCCCCGCGCTTCCCTTTGGCTGGTCCCTTTCGGGGCGTCTGTGGGTAGCGCTGAGCCGGACCAGTGGGCCCTGGGTTCTGGCTGCCCTCGGGTTGGCTTCCTGGGGGCTGAAGAGTGTCACCCAGATGCGGTCCCCAAGACGGGGACCGGACTGGGGGTGCTGACGCCCGCAGAGGCCCTGCTGCCCGGCTCCAAGCCTGAGGCGGTGTTTTATGGCCCCGGGGCACCCCGGTTTTGCAGCGAAGGGCGTGGGGCCGGCCCTGTGGCTCTCTGTGGAGCAGGTTTAGGGCCTGTCCACGCTGCTTTGTCTGTGCCAGGGGCACCAGCCTTGAGCGTGTCAGGGTTCAGGTAGGGCTCAGGGCAGGAAGCGCCATCTTCTCCTCCCCATCCCTCCTTTCACTCATTCAGCACATAGTCATTAGCACCTGCTGTACCACAGCCCTGCCTAGATGCTGGAGATAGTGATGAGCCAGAGACACCACCCTGCTGGGTACAGCATGTGCTGGGGACAGGGGAACGAGCAGGGAGAACCCCCAGAGGCTGCCCCAGCTGAGCCCTTCCTAGAGGAGCCTGGGGGCACTGGACAAGTCCAGGCGGCACGACCGCCAGTCCAGCTGATGAGGGCAAGCTGCAGGGCTCCGGGGTCCTTGTCCCCACCCCAGGGCTGCAACCAGCCAGGCCCTCCCTGGGGCCCCGCAAGCCCTCCTGCCGTCGCATTACCCACCCAAATTAGAGCTTGTACTTCAGATGAGACATATCCTTATCACTCACAAGCAAAGTATAAATGTGATCTATTAAAGCCCTTCGGATGTGAAATGTCATGTAAATTAAGAGGATTTTAGAATAGGAAGGCTACGCTACTGTTATCACCGTGGGCAATAATAATAAAAATAGGAATAGAAGTTATTATTCCGCTTACTGAGAGCTCAGCCAGTGACAGATAACGGGCCACTCGCCATTCCACCGAATTTCTCAGCAGCCCCTCAAGGAGGTGGTTAACCGCGCTTGCAGAGGAGCAGAGTGAGGCTGAGGGGAGAGTTACGTAACTCGTCTCAGATGGCACAGTAGTGCGCCTGGGAGATGGGGGTTTTTTGCCACCTCGCTTTTAACCTCCTTTCACTCATTCAGCACATAGTCATTAGCACCTGCTGTACCACAGCCCTGCCTAGATGCTGGAGATAGTGATGAGCCAGAGACACCACCCTGCTGGGTACAGCATGTGCTGGGGACAGGGGAACGAGCAGGGAGAACCCCCAGAGGCTGCCCCAGCTGAGCCCTTCCTAGAGGAGCCTGGGGGCACTGGACAAGTCCAGGCGGCACGACCGCCAGTCCAGCTGATGAGGGCAAGCTGCAGGGCTCCGGGGTCCTTGTCCCCACCCCAGGGCTGCAACCAGCCAGGCCCTCCCTGGGGCCCCGCAAGCCCTCCTGCCGTCGCATTACCCACCCAAATTAGAGCTTGTACTTCAGATGAGACATATCCTTATCACTCACAAGCAAAGTATAAATGTGATCTATTAAAGCCCTTCAGATGTGAAATGTCATGTAAATTAAGAGGATTTTAGAATAGGAAGGCTACGCTACTGTTATCACCGTGGGCAATAATAATAAAAATAGGAATAGAAGTTATTATTCCGCTTACTGAGAGCTCAGCCAGTGACAGATAACGGGCCACTCGCCATTCCACCGAATTTCTCAGCAGCCCCTCAAGGAGGTGGTTAACCGCGCTTGCAGAGGAGCAGAGTGAGGCTGAGGGGAGAGTTACGTAACTCGTCTCAGATGGCACAGTAGTGCGCCTGGGAGATGGGGGTTTTTTGCCACCTCGCTTTTAATCACATTGTGCACGGATTCCTTTAACCTCTCCGGATCTGAGTCCTTCACTGAGGAACATCTTCCAGGAGGGCGGGGTGTTGCAGGGAGGGCTCCCTGAAATACTTGGGGAAGGCTTCTTGGCCATGGAAAGCGCCCCAGTGACAGGTGGCATTCTTACCATCAGGGTTGCGATCACATTCTCATCGTCTCATCTGCTTTTAAAGGTCAGGAGACAAAGGCACAGAGAAGGTTCTGTCTGCACTTGACCCTTCCACCCAGGGCTGACATGCGGGGGCAGGGTCTGCAGGCGGGTCAAAGTCTTCATGATTTTTCCTGTGCTGTGCTGTGCTTAGTCCATCAGTCGTGTCCAACTCTTTGCGGCTTCGTGGCCTGTTGCCAGCCGGGCTCCTCTGACCACGGGGATTCTCCAGGCCAGAATACCGGGGTGGGGAGCCTTTCCCTTCTCCAGGGGATCTTCCCAACCCAGGGATCAAACCCAGGTCTCCCGTATTGCAGGCAGATCCTCTACCAGCTGAGCCACCAGGGGACCCAAGAACAGTGGAGGGGGTAGGCCGTCCCTTCTCCAGGGGGTCTTCCTGGCCCAGGAATGAAATCGGGGTCTCCTGCATTGCAGGCGGATGCTTGACCAGCTGACCTACCAGTTTCTGTCCCGGTTGGTAAATAGTGGCTGCCTGGAGCCCCCAGAATGCCTCCCACCCCCCCACCTTGGGATCTCCCCCACGACCCCCTGACCATCCGGTGGGCCACCAAGTCAACACCTGAAACAGCCCATCTCAGGAGTCCAAAAGTGAAGGAGTCCGCGTTTACAGGGGAGGGAGCTTGAGGTCAGCGCTGTTGGTTTACTCACAGGTGGTAGGCCCAACGTGGAGCCTGGGGTCTTTGAGCAGAAAGTCTTGGGGTGCTCAGGACTCAAGCGTCTGCTGTCCTGGGGTGCTGTGGAAGCGGCATTTGTAATTGTGCAGAGTTCCTGCCAAACTCCATAAAGAGTGCAGCTGGGGAAACAGGCAAGTGAGGAAGCCCCTGGGAGTTTAGGCGTTTCGAGTTAAATGGCTCAGCGAGAGACCCAGTGCAGAGGATGCAAAACGTCGACTCCCCAACCTGCGATTGGACCACTGAACTTTGAGGAGAGGTCATCTGCATAGTGAGCTCTAGAAGGACCGGCGGTCAGGCGAGCGGCTTGTCCGGACACATCGGTGGCAGCTGTGACAGTGACTTGAAAGCGGAAATGACAGTTTTAGGGGGAGTAAGCGGAGGGGTGGGGGAGGGAACGAAAACCTCTCAAGACAGTTTGCTGATGTCTCTTTAGAAACTGAGGGTGAGACGCCTTCCCTTTGAAAGTTTTGGTGTTGGTCTCAGACAGGCTGATGTTTGTCCGGTGGCAAGTGAGCATCTCTGGGTTTTCGGGGACTGCAGACTGCTGGCCCAGGGCAGCGAGAGCTGGCTTTGGCGTGGACTCCTGGTGGCCGTTCTCACCCTTGCGGCCCTGCTCCAGAGAGAGGGATGAACAGGGTATCCTCTCGGGCCCAGCGCGGGCAGAGCTGTTGTATCAGCCATCCTGACGCTGGCCCTGTGGTCAGCACTGCAGATAAACCTCGCCTCGTCCACAAGGCCTAGATGGTCAGGCCAAAGCTGGAACTCTTGGGGGCACAGAAAGAGAAGGATTTACCCCCCAATTTGGTGGGTCCTGTCTGAAAAAAATTTTGAAGGATCTGTGTCTTGGCATCATATGCCAGAGCCTAGCTGGATAGGTGTTTTTTTTTTTTTAACTGAATTGAAATGGTGAGACCTTTGCAGGCTGGGTCAAGATCACAACCAGAGGAATACCTCCGCCCTTTCCTTTTGTGTCCTGGATCCTGGAGAAAAAGTTGGGCTGGCCACCTCCCACACTCCACCGTCTTGCTACACTGAGACTTCTGATCGCTGCCCCCCTTTCCAAGCAGGATTTGACATAGCCACACCCAGGTCTTGAGCTCAGCAGTTAGAAGGCCAGAGAGCAGTCAAGGGCCTGGCTCCAAGCTGGTGGGTCCAGGGCCGATCCCTGCTTCTCCCTGGCAGAGTGGTCACAGCTCCCCTTTCACCCAAGACCCTGGTGGACAGTTTTCTCTCTGTTCCCGGGGAGTTGGTTTGTGGGCAGCCTGGTCCACAGCTGGAGCCCCCTTTCCCGTCAGGGGCTAGTGACTAGAAGCTCTGTGAGAGTGAAACATGTGTATGTTGAGTTCACTGCTGTGACCCCGGTGCTTAGAACAGTGCCTGGTGTGTAGGTACTCAGTGATAGGTGGGTACTCAGTGAAGGTACTCAGTGATAAATAAGGACTCAGTGGTAGATACTCAGTGAAGGTACTCAGTGACAGGTGGGTACTCAGTGAAGGTACTCAGTGATAAATAAGGACTCAGTGGTAGGTACTCAGTGAAGGTACTCAGTGATAGGTGGGTACTCAGTGAAGGTACTCAGTGATAAATAAGGACTCAGTGGTAGATACTCAGTGAAGGTACTCAGTGACAGGTGGGTACTCAGTGAAGGTACTCAGTGATAAATAAGGACTCAGTGGTAGGTACTCAGTGAAGGTACTCAGTGATAGGTGGGTACTCAGTGAAGGTACTCAGTGATAAATAAGGACTCAGTGGTAGATACTCAGTGAAGGTACTCAGTGACAGGTGGGTACTCAGTGAAGGTACTCAGTGATAAATAAGGACTCAGTGGTAGGTACTCAGTGAAGGTACTCAGTGATAGGTGGGTACTCAGTGAAGGTACTCAGTGATAAATAAGGACTCAGTGGTAGATACTCAGTGAAGGTACTCAGTGACAGGTGGGTACTCAGTGAAGGTACTCAGTGATAAATAAGGACTCAGTGGTAGGTACTCAGTGAAGGTACTCAGTGATAGGTGGGTACTCAGTGAAGGTACTCAGTGATAAATAAGGACTCAGTGGTAGATACTCAGTGAAGGTACTCAGTGACAGGTGGGTACTCAGTGAAGGTACTCAGTGATAAATAAGGACTCAGTGGTAGGTACTCAGTGAAGGTACTCAGTGATAGGTGGGTACTCAGTGAAGGTACTCAGTGATAAATAAGGGCTCAGTGGTAGGTACTCAGTGAAAGTACTCTGTGATAGGTGGGTACTCAGGTAGGTGCTCAGTGAAGGTTTATTGGGTGGATAAGGAGCTGAGAGCAGGGTTGGAGTTATGGAGGTCCCTCACGGCGGTCCCTGCACAAGTTCCAGCTGAGCAAGGGCTGTGTGGGCCCAGCTCTCTTGTCAGGAGGCAGAAAGGCCCCTGGAGAAGGATGCAGGGCCAGGGTTCCCAGGGAGAGCTTTCTGCTTCCCCAGAAGAGCCCCAGGACTCCAGCAAGCGGTGCCTAAAGCCATGTTGTCCAATGCAGCCACGTTTTGGGGAAGCGCTGGAAGTTTCTGTTGTCCACGCTGCGCCCAGACAGATGGTCGGGCTCTCTGGGGGTGGGGCCCCAACGTGAGAGGAAGAGGGGCCCTGGGCAGCTCTGAGTGCCTCCTGGAGACGCGGGACATGCTGGGGAGGGGGCAGGGAGTGCTCAGAGCAAGCACAGTGCAGGAAAATTGTCCTTCCTGATGGACCGTTCAGGATGGAAGGACATTAGAAGAGAGAAGTTTACAAAGATGCCCGTCACAACCACAGCCTCTCAGAGCCATAAGGAACTTCAGAATCCCCCACCCAAGATCACAGAAATAAGTAGGAACCAAGTCAAGAGAGTATCCTCTCAAACCAGGAAAGGGAGAGGATGCAGAGAAACAGGTCCATGACCACAGTGGAAGGGCAGTGGGGCCCTTCAGTGCTGACTGAAAGCCAAGGACACCCCAAGGCTCCCTCTCAGTCAGGGACTCTCTGCCCCCACAGTGATCAGCATGACCTGAAAGGACTTGAAAAGATCAGGACGGAGCCCCTCCTGGGTCTTGTGTGCTCAGGCTCCCTCAGCCAGGATAGAGGCCCGCTGCTCTGAACGGAGACCCTGCCGAGGCGCTCACAGGAGATGGTCACGAGGGTTAGAGCCCATCGTAGTCTCGGGAGGGCCTTCCCTTCTGCCAGGGCAGCGGAGAGACAAGACTATGCAGATGAGAGCTGAGATCTGACCTTTTAAAAATTTTGAAAGCCTTTGAACAAAAGGTTCTCCCCCTTGGCTGCACCCAGGGGATCGTCCGGAAGTGTTAAGGGTCTCCCTGTCTAGACTGCACCCTAAACCAGATAAATCAGATCCTGTTAGGCTGGGACCCAGATCTCAGCATTGGTGAAGGCTCCCCAGGGGGTCCAGTGAGGGGGGCAGCGTGAGGATGGGTCCACCAGACAGACCCCTTCACTGGCTCATTGTGCTTCCAGCCCGCTCCTGTGGGCATCTGAGTTTGTGGCCCTGGGGTGCAGGGTCACGGGGGTGGAGGGGCAGCCGAACCTGCAGGCAGTGTTGCCTGTCAGCTCCGTTTACCCAAAGCGGTGTCTCCCAGCCCTGGCGCTCCTTGGCTGCCTCTGGACGTCTGACCATCATCAGCTGGTGCTCAACTAGAGTCTTCTGGAGGGCAGACTCTGGGCTGGGCCCTAAGTGGGACCCATGACTCAGTCCCCGCCCCCCACAACCAAAAGAATTTGCCGTCCAGCAAGAGAAATCAGATGTGCACATAAAAATAACTGTGCTTAGGGAAGGCAGAAGCGGGTAAGCGCCACAGAATAAAAGTAGGTGTGGGGTCATACAATTCTCAAAAAAAACCAAAAGTGCCATCAACTTCTATTTTTCAGTAAAACCTCACAGCTCCAGCAAGTCCAGAAACAGCATCTCATTCTATGTCGATGGGATAGCAGCAGCTTTCCCTTAGATGGGTTGCTGACACCAGAGGTGTGATAGGGCCAACCCCAGAGCCCCCTTTCCAGTGACAGAGGGACGTGGGTTTGTCACCCTCTTACAGGCTCAGGGAGGCTCGGAGGTGGAGGCACTTTAGAGGTCATCTGGCCTGACCTCCTTGCAGGAGAAAGGAACTGGTTACTCTGGCGCAGAGAAGTGGAACATTGGGTTTGATGCTAACCCGAGGGATTCCTCCGTTATCCCACTGGTGGGGCGGAGGAACTGCAGACTGGCAAGATTGGGTCTTTGGGTCGGAATGATAGCTCTCAGGAGGTGTGGCACCTTTTTAAATGCAACATTCTAGAACAGGAGGAACACACTACCTTCCTAACACGAAGTTGCCAGGTAGGCAACTTGGAGCTCTCAAGTCCTGAGATTTCATTAGCAAGACATTTTCCCCGTTTGTGCCTAATTTACCCCCGCAAAATGGGAGGCATTAGGCCAGCCAGCTTGGCCCATTGTTAGAGCTGAGCGGAGCGCACGTTCTAATTCTGAGGTATGGAAATTTTGTTCCACTAAAATGACAGCTTCCCTGGTGGCTCAGATGGTAAAGCGTCTGTCTACAATGCAGGAGACCTGGGTTCGATCCCTGGGTTGGGAAGATCCCCTGGAGAAGGAAATGGCAATCCACTCCAGGACTATTGCCTGGAAAATCCCATGGACAGAAGAGCCTAGTAGGCTACAGTCCATGGGGTCGCAAAGAGTCGGACACGACTGAGCGACTTCACTTCACTTCACTTCAAAATGACAGCATGAAGTTGGGACGTCATGAAAGATTCCAGCCTAGCCTCCCATGTGCTAACGACCTGCTGACCCTGTGGCCCAGCATGGATGTGGAATAGCCCTGCCTGGAGCAGAGCCCTGTCTTGAGGGCAGGGCTGATGGCTGGACAGACACCTGAAAGCCTCATCAGAGGGCAGCTGACACTCACTGAAGCTTACTTCTTGGCACGCAGTCATCTAAGCACTTTGCATCTATTAATCTCCAGGTAATAGCGTCAATCTCTTTTACAAATGGAGACATCAAGGCACAGAAAAAGGTTAGAAGGCAGTCTGCCAGGAAGCACTCAGCTGGCAGGTGCCTGGGCCGGGATTTGAACCCAGACGGGTTCCTTGTCTGTGCACTTAGCTGTCAGGCTCACCTGCCTCTCGGGGATGAGACTGGTTGCCCCCCTTCCTGCATTGGCCACACAGGCTGTGTCGGGGAGGGAGCCCCTCTTCGCATTCCTGACCGCTGAGGGGGGATGGTCATCAGGGTAGTGGGGTGCTAGGGTGCCCACGGGCACTCCTGGACCAGGGGCTCTGCCACGCTTGCCTGGCCCTCAGCCATCACGAGGAGTCCCAAGCCCCACCAGACCTGCCTAATTCCCTGCAGTCTTGCCCTGAACACCCACCCCTCAAAAATGAAACAAGAGAAGTTTCTCCAGGAGGGCGCCTGCCGCCAGTGCCCGCTGACTCCCGGGGGCCTGGGGAGAGATGCTGAGAACAAGATGGAGAGGATCTGCAAGGCTCCCCCATCCTGTTCTTCCAGCTCCTGCAGGTCCAGCCCTGGGAGCTTCTGGTCCTGGGATCCCTCCTGCCATCCTGGAGGCAGGCTGCACTGCCTCAGGGCGGCTTAGGCCCGAGAGGGCCCTTGGCTAGAGCAGCCCCAGAGCCCCCAACACACACACACCTCTTTCCTGGGGATACACACACACACCTCTTTCCTGGGGATACACACACACACCTCTTTCCTGGATCTGTGCTTGCACATCCCCTGCAAACCCCACCACCATGGAGAGCCGATTGGCCTTGGAAATGGCATCAGGGGCTTAGCTGCTCTCAGCATGTTTGGGGTGACCAGTGAAGCTGGGCAGCCTAACAGGACAGGAGTGGTAGCAGGGAGCAGAAGCGGGCCCAGAAGCCAGCCCCGGGCAGGGTGCTGGGACAGCAGCCTCCTCCCTGGGGCTTTCCAAGGAGGCCGGGCCGGAGTCCCGGGCTGTGGCCCTGTGCTCTGAGGGTGCCTAGCTGTTCGGGGCACACCAGGTGGCTCTCCTCCCCTGCATCCCCCCCCCACACCTGTCACTCCGCTCAGCCCGCTTTGATGCTTGAGATTAAATTCCAGCCCTCAGCAGTGTCTGCTGCGCAGTCTCCAGCAGGAGCCTTTATCTGAGATTAAGGATAATGGATTTCCTTTCTTGGATAAGGTGGGTTTTTTTTTTTTTTCCCTCCCTCTTTCTCTCAGACTTCCTGTCCAAAATGTTCTCGACTTCAGAAAACAGACCTTTTGTTGAAGTCTTTTTATTGACTCAACTCCCCTCCCCCAGGTCTGTCCCCTCTCCACTGCTCCCCACCGACGTTCTTTTCATGCTTCCACGGAAACCTGTTCCGAGCAGGAGGTGAGAGAGTGCAAAAGCCTAAGGACCTTCCTCTGTGCCTGCCCACTTCCTTCTACCCCAGGGTCCCCCGAGCCCTGCTCCCAGCCTGCAGGGGAGCCTGGTGTCGAGTTGGGACGGATGGGGAGAAATAACCTGACTTCTTGCTTATTTTCCTTCAGCACTCTCCGCCAGCACCCACATCTCCAGAATCTAGATCCTGCCCGGAAGAGATGGGGAGTGGGCTTGGCAGGGAGTCCCTTCCTTGGTCTTGGCAGGGGTCATTGCCGTGTACTTTTATTTCACCTGGATCTTTCTTTTTCCCCCTTCAACAGCCCTATTACCATATTTAAATGCAAGTATGTCTCTTTTCATTGGCATTTGCAGTAGCTTAGCCTGACGTTTCTAGAATAGCTCCTTCCCTTTGGAACTTCTCTCCCCTCCCAGTAGTTCCGTGTAGCTAGGGCGATAGTCTTAGCGTTTACTGGGCTTCTAGTTCGCTGTGTTTGGGGGACGGCTCTCTCCTCTCTCTCCTCCCCTGCCACCCCTCTCTGCCCTCCGCGGTGCATGCCCCTCCCCACCCCCTCATCCTGTTAGCAGTTATCTGGAAGGCTCAATGGCCAACGCTGGGCTCCTCTGTTGGGCTGTTTGCTGCTAGCACATCATTTAAAACAAGTCCCGGGAAATCGGCCTTGGGCTCAGGCCTGCAAGTGTCTGCCTGGAGGCAGGCTGTTCGATGCCTGGGCTGGGGGGTGTCGGTCCAAGCTTGGCTGTGTGTACACACGCTCATGGCCAAGAGAAGCCCCGGGGAGGGACTTGCCCTCCTCTTCCTTCACTGGGACCCTCTGCAGCCACACTGGGTCACCCTGTCCTGGCGTTTAGTCCCCTTGCTGGCACAGCCTTGCTGCCTGGAGCATTGTCAGATGAAGCACAAGGACTTGGTGAGACCCCCAGGAGACCCTTCAGTGCTGATATGATCTAGTCGGTGGCACTCAGAAGAGCCAGATCTAAACCCCATAATGCACCTTGGGAGCCACAGGGCTCACCCCACGTAGGTCCCTGCCGCCCCACACTTCCGCCCCCAGCTGGGCATCCGGGATGCTTCGCCCTGGGCCTGTGACCTTGCTGACACAGGTCTGCAGTTAAGACAGTGGGGCAAGCTAGACTTGAGCCATCTCCTGGCCAAGGTGCCTGTGGGTCCAGAGGCCTCCCGCCTGCGGCTCAGGGTTGACCCCCCCACCTGTGACCCAGCCCTGCCGTGCTCCGCCCCTGCCCTCAGCACTGGACCAGCCCTGGGGGATCACCAGGGTACCAGTGTAGAGACAGCAGGGAGCTCACCCTCCTCCTAACCCTCTCCCGAGGATTCTGGTGTGCCTTCTAGAAGCAGCTTCTGGGGTGACAGACGGGTGGGAATCAGACATCTGATTCCCAGGTGTGGGATCCCAGATAGGGATGCTGGGCCTTCCAGAAGCCTGAGAGCCGCTTATCCGTGTCCCTCCTGAAGGCCCCTCCCCACCCCGTCCTCTCTGTGCGGGCAGGGGCCTGACCGTGGGGCGCGTCTTTGGGGGACCCTGGCGGGCCCCCTTCACCCCAGCTCCCCTCTCTCCACCAGGCTTCCCGGCAGCGGCTTACGGACCGGTGGCGGCGGCGGCGGTGGCGGCGGCACGCGGCTCAGGTAGGGAGGCGTGCGGCAGGCGGCGCCCAGGCATGCCCCGTGTGCAGGGACCGTGACGGCCCGGTTGGATCTGTGTGGCTGCGTCTGTCCTCCACTCTCACCACGGCCCCGGGGGGCGGGGGGAGCCCCACGGGGTGGGGGGCAGTGGCGGGCCTGCAGGCTGCAGGGCCCCGAGGACTCGTCACGCAGAAAGGAGAGGTGCGCTTCTTGTGGACTTCAGACGCCCGCCTCGCCGCACAGCCGGCCTCAGGGCGCCCGTGGGCATCTCCCTCCCTGGCTTTTGCTGGTTCACAGGGCCCCCCCGCCTCGCGTCTCTGACCCAGCCAGAGAAGCTCTAGGGTGTGAAGGGAGGCTCCGAGCCCATCCGCGTGTTCCTGCCCCCTCGACCCCTGCTGCACTCCACAGGTGGGCTTGCCGACCCGGCTAGACCCCCACCCCTCCGCCCGAGTCCCTGAGGGTCAAACGTGGGCCGAGCCTGGCCCCAGAGAGCGAAGCCACTCTTCCCAAAGCACCCTCCCATCCCAGGCTCGCTTCTTAGCACAGACCCAGAACTCCTGGCACTCCGGCTGCAAGGGAACTGGGGCTTCTCCTCCCACGAGACTGCCCAAGTCACTAGGTCTCCGAATCCCACCTCTGACGGAGTCTGGAAACCTCTCCCCTGCAGCCCTGTGGTCTCAGGCCAGAGCTGGGCCGGCTCCCCTCTCCCCCAGACCCTCTGCCTTCCTGAGCAGGCAGGGCTTCCACTGTGTGCTGGGTCCCACCAGGTCTCCAGGCCCCCCCAGCCCCCCAGAGGACCCCACACCTCCTAGACCCAGGAGCCACGGTTCGAAGCTCTGTTCTCACACCCTGTGGCCAGGGAGCTGGAGAACCCAAGGGATTTCAGTTTTAATGTAACAGGGCTCGGAGGAGGGTGGGGCGGAGGGAGATGCTGGTGAGGGTACCACGGGGCATTAAAAGCCTAGAGGGCAAAGGCCGCAAAGACCCAGACCCTCACTGGTAAGAGACTGGCACAGTGAGGCCCTTTGGAAACATCAGTAAAAAAATCCGTTCCATGCAAACTGGCACTGCCTCGAGCTACAAAGGATCCCCTCCCCTGAGCCACCCACTGGGGGTTGTTTGGAAGGGCCAGGGGATTCTCGGGGCTGCTGAGGGCCAGTTAGCCAGAGAGTTGGGCCGGGGCGCCGGGCACCTCTCCTTGGCCTCCCGCTGCCCAGCCAGCCTCCAGAGCCCTCCTGGCCCGTGGGCCGGGGTCCCTTGGTCCCCTGCACTGGGAGCGGGTTGCCCAGCTGCCTCCTGGCTCCCGGCTCCATTTGACTTTCTGTTGAGCACTTTTTGGTGCCATTATAAACGAGCCTCTGCCCTGCCGGTGCCCAGGAGGAGGGGCAACAAAAGGAAACTCAAGATTTCTGAGTGGTGTTGGTTGGTGTTCCCTCCGCTTAGTTTCTTTCTTATTGTGACTTGGATTATGAAACGAAACTTTAACCCAGAATTAACCCTGCCTCTCTCCCTGCCCCCATTCTCCTTGACTTCATGGCAAGTTTAAAGGGCAGCATGGGGTTCTCTATGAGTCTGAAAGTGGTCTCCCCATGGCCTCTGCCACCCCGACCCTCTCACAGACCCCCAGAGCCAGGTGGGAATCCCACCCTGTCCCCGCTAACTCCTAACCCCGAAGGTCAGCGCCATCTCCAACCACACCTTTTTATTTTATTTTTTTTTAATTTCAGGATCAGTGCTGATTTATTTGTAACCATTTCCATAGAGAGCCACGTCTCCCACAGGCCATTCTAGGTCAGCCATGCTCATCACCGCACTGTTAGTGAATTCTATTCGGGAGTGTGCCCCAGACCCCCCGCCCACACCAGCCTGGGTTAGTTAGCGCCAGGAGCAAACCCTCACCGCACTGTTAGTGAATTCTATTCGGGAATGTGCTCCCAGACCCCCTGCCCACACCAGCCTGGGTTAGTTAGTGCCAGGAGCAAACCCTCACCGCACTGTTAGTGAATTCTATTCGGGAATGTGCTCCCAGGCCCCCTGCCCACACCAGCCTGGGTTAGTTAGTGCCAGGAGCAAACCCTCACCGCACTGTTAGTGAATTCTATTCGGGAATGTGCTCCCAGACCCCCTGCCCACACCAGCCTGGGTTAGTTAGTGCCAGGAGCAAACCCTCACCGCACTGTTAGTGAATTCTATTCGGGAATGTGCTCCCAGACCCCCTGCCCACACCAGCCTGGGTTAGTTAGTGCCAGGAGCAAACCCTCACCGCACTGTTAGTGAATTCTATTCGGGAATGTGCTCCCAGACCCCCTGCCCACACCAGCCTGGGTTAGTTAGTGCCAGGAGCAAACCCTCACCGCACTGTTAGTGAATTCTATTCGGGAATGTGCTCCCAGACCCCCTGCCCACACCAGCCTGGGTTAGTTAGTGCCAGGAGCAAACCCTCACCGCACTGTTAGTGAATTCTATTCGGGAATGTGCTCCCAGACCCCCTGCCCACACCAGCCTGGGTTAGTTAGTGCCAGGAGCAAACCCTCACCGCACTGTTAGTGAATTCTATTCGGGAATGTGCTCCCAGACCCCCTGCCCACACCAGCCTGGGTTAGTTAGTGCCAGGAGCAAACCCTCACCGCACTGTTAGTGAATTCTATTCGGGAATGTGCTCCCAGACCCCCTGCCCACACCAGCCTGGGTTAGTTAGTGCCAGGAGCAAACCCTCACCGCACTGTTAGTGAATTCTATTCGGGAATGTGCTCCCAGACCCCCTGCCCACACCAGCCTGGGTTAGTTAGTGCCAGGAGCAAACCCTCACCGCACTGTTAGTGAATTCTATTCGGGAATGTGCTCCCAGACCCCCTGCCCACACCAGCCTGGGTTAGTTAGTGCCAGGAGCAAACCCTCACCGCACTGTTAGTGAATTCTATTCGGGAATGTGCTCCCAGACCCCCTGCCCACACCAGCCTGGGTTAGTTAGTGCCAGGAGCAAACCCTCACCGCACTGTTAGTGAATTCTATTCGGGAATGTGCTCCCAGACCCCCTGCCCACACCAGCCTGGGTTAGTTAGTGCCAGGAGCAAACCCTCACCGCACTGTTAGTGAATTCTATTCGGGAATGTGCTCCCAGACCCCCTGCCCACACCAGCCTGGGTTAGTTAGTGCCAGGAGCAAACCCTCACCGCACTGTTAGTGAATTCTATTCGGGAATGTGCTCCCAGACCCCCTGCCCACACCAGCCTGGGTTAGTTAGTGCCAGGAGCAAACCCTCACCGCACTGTTAGTGAATTCTATTCGGGAATGTGCTCCCAGACCCCCTGCCCACACCAGCCTGGGTTAGTTAGTGCCAGGAGCAAACCCTCACCGCACTGTTAGTGAATTCTATTCGGGAATGTGCTCCCAGACCCCCTGCCCACACCAGCCTGGGTTAGTTAGTGCCAGGAGCAAACCCTCACCGCACTGTTAGTGAATTCTATTCGGGAATGTGCTCCCAGACCCCCTGCCCACACCAGCCTGGGTTAGTTAGTGCCAGGAGCAAACCCTCACCGCACTGTTAGTGAATTCTATTCGGGAATGTGCTCCCAGACCCCCTGCCCACACCAGCCTGGGTTAGTTAGTGCCAGGAGCAAACCCTCACCGCACTGTTAGTGAATTCTATTCGGGAATGTGCTCCCAGACCCCCTGCCCACACCAGCCTGGGTTAGTTAGTGCCAGGAGCAAACCCTCACCGCACTGTTAGTGAATTCTATTCGGGAATGTGCTCCCAGACCCCCTGCCCACACCAGCCTGGGTTAGTTAGTGCCAGGAGCAAACCCTCACCGCACTGTTAGTGAATTCTATTCGGGAATGTGCTCCCAGACCCCCTGCCCACACCAGCCTGGGTTAGTTAGTGCCAGGAGCAAACCCTCACCGCACTGTTAGTGAATTCTATTCGGGAATGTGCTCCCAGACCCCCTGCCCACACCAGCCTGGGTTAGTTAGTGCCAGGAGCAAACCCTCACCGCACTGTTAGTGAATTCTATTCGGGAATGTGCTCCCAGACCCCCTGCCCACACCAGCCTGGGTTAGTTAGTGCCAGGAGCAAACCCTCACCGCACTGTTAGTGAATTCTATTCGGGAATGTGCTCCCAGACCCCCTGCCCACACCAGCCTGGGTTAGTTAGTGCCAGGAGCAAACCCTCACCGCACTGTTAGTGAATTCTATTCGGGAATGTGCTCCCAGACCCCCTGCCCACACCAGCCTGGGTTAGTTAGTGCCAGGAGCAAACCCTCACCGCACTGTTAGTGAATTCTATTCGGGAATGTGCTCCCAGACCCCCTGCCCACACCAGCCTGGGTTAGTTAGTGCCAGGAGCAAACCCTCACCGCACTGTTAGTGAATTCTATTCGGGAATGTGCTCCCAGACCCCCTGCCCACACCAGCCTGGGTTAGTTAGTGCCAGGAGCAAACCCTCACCACACTGTTAGTGAATTCTATTCGGGAATGTGCTCCCAGACCCCCTGCCCACACCAGCCTGGGTTAGTTAGTGCCAGGAGCAAACCCTCACCGCACTGTTAGTGAATTCTATTCGGGAATGTGCTCCCAGACCCCCTGCCCACACCAGCCTGGGTTAGTTAGTGCCAGGAGCAAACCCTCACCGCACTGTTAGTGAATTCTATTCGGGAATGTGCTCCCAGACCCCCTGCCCACACCAGCCTGGGTTAGTTAGTGCCAGGAGCAAACCCTCACCGCACTGTTAGTGAATTCTATTCGGGAATGTGCTCCCAGACCCCCTGCCCACACCAGCCTGGGTTAGTTAGTGCCAGGAGCAAACCCTCACCGCACTGTTAGTGAATTCTATTCGGGAATGTGCTCCCAGACCCCCTGCCCACACCAGCCTGGGTTAGTTAGTGCCAGGAGCAAACCCTCACCGCACTGTTAGTGAATTCTATTCGGGAATGTGCTCCCAGACCCCCTGCCCACACCAGCCTGGGTTAGTTAGTGCCAGGAGCAAACCCTCACCGCACTGTTAGTGAATTCTATTCGGGAATGTGCTCCCAGACCCCCTGCCCACACCAGCCTGGGTTAGTTAGTGCCAGGAGCAAACCCTCACCGCACTGTTAGTGAATTCTATTCGGGAATGTGCTCCCAGACCCCCTGCCCACACCAGCCTGGGTTAGTTAGTGCCAGGAGCAAACCCTCACCGCACTGTTAGTGAATTCTATTCGGGAATGTGCTCCCAGACCCCCTGCCCACACCAGCCTGGGTTAGTTAGTGCCAGGAGCAAACCCTCACCGCACTGTTAGTGAATTCTATTCGGGAATGTGCTCCCAGACCCCCTGCCCACACCAGCCTGGGTTAGTTAGTGCCAGGAGCAAACCCTCACCGCACTGTTAGTGAATTCTATTCGGGAATGTGCTCCCAGACCCCCTGCCCACACCAGCCTGGGTTAGTTAGTGCCAGGAGCAAACCCTCACCGCACTGTTAGTGAATTCTATTCGGGAATGTGCTCCCAGACCCCCTGCCCACACCAGCCTGGGTTAGTTAGTGCCAGGAGCAAACCCTCACCGCACTGTTAGTGAATTCTATTCGGGAATGTGCTCCCAGACCCCCTGCCCACACCAGCCTGGGTTAGTTAGTGCCAGGAGCAAACCCTCACCGCACTGTTAGTGAATTCTATTCGGGAATGTGCTCCCAGACCCCCTGCCCACACCAGCCTGGGTTAGTTAGTGCCAGGAGCAAACCCTCACCGCACTGTTAGTGAATTCTATTCGGGAATGTGCTCCCAGGCCCCCTGCCCACACCAGCCTGGGTTAGTTGATGCCAGGAGCAAACCCTCACCTCAGAGGTTCCCGACCCCAGCCGCAGGCTCGGTCAGGAAGCTACAGGACACCCGTCAGTGCTCCCTGGGCGTGCCCGAGGGCGATGACCAGGCTGTGTCCGCCAAAGTCAGAGCTCTTACTGGGTCGGAAGACACGTGCCCATGTGTGGACAGGGCAGCCCGGCCGCCCTCCCACTAAACCCCTTTGTACCTGGAGCAGGGTTACAAAGCTGGGGAAGGAAGATCGCTGCCTGTCTCTCAACCTAGTGCAGGTCTGACCTGTAAAGACTCTCCCCGCCCCCCGCCCCCGCCCTCTCCCTCTGGAAAATGGTCTGGACACCAGGTCTGGCAGGATGGCCCATTGCTGACCCCTCATCGTGGCCCCTGGCGTTTGGACATACATGTGAGGGCTGCACAGACTGTGTGCATCGCCCGGGGCCAGCGGGGGCTCACGGAGGGCTGACCGCCGGCTTCTCCCTTCCTGTACTCAGCCCAGCTCCTCCCCAGGAGAGCAGGATGTTCCTTCGGCCCGCACCCCGACCCCGAGCAAGCGCCTGTTGGAGGGCATCGCAAGTTCACTGGCAGGGAAGGGCGGGCTCAGGGAGTCTGTGCAGTGCTGCCCCGAGCCGGGTCCCGCGCGGCGCCCGGCTGGGAGCTCCCAGGAGCGGAGCATGGGGCCTCTGCACCCCAGGGGCACCCAGGCTTGGCTGCGAGGGGCAGGCTGACTGTGGAAGGCCCTGTTTTCACTTTGGCTTTTGTCTAGCCCCACCGTTTTGTGTGGTTCTCCCCTTCCTGGTGACGACGTGCCGGGGGCCTCCCGAGCGGAAGCGCCTGCAAGGGCCCGGGTGGGGTGCAGCTTGGGACTCGCTCAGCTCGGCACCTGCCACCCTCGGGAGCCCTGCGCCCTGGGCCTGAGGCGGGCGGCCCGGTGGCCCTGGGGAGGGCCCGGCGACTCCTAGATGACTTCACTATCAGAGTCACCTTTCTGTTAGCTTCACCCGGAAGTTTGACACGTCATCTTTTCTTGTGCTCAATCGAGACTTTATTTTGATCGTATCCATTCAGTTCCAGTGGCCCCATCATGCCCCCCCCCAAAAAAAAAACACCCTAAATCCAATTTGGCAAAGGACTCCACTGACAGGTGAAGGAAATGGATCAGATTTCCAGACTATTTGATTTTTGGGTGGCATCTCAGGTGGGTCTGTGTATCACTTAGAGCTTCCGGGCCCCCCAACCCTGGCCCTGGCCCCAGCCCACCCCCGCCCCACAACCAGCCAGGACCCCTTACTGCGCTTTACACTTGCCAGCTTTGTTCCCATCGAGTGGCATGAGCTCCTGATGGTGGTGGTGAGTGTGAGAGTCACGTTTCTATTGTCTTTTCTCTTGCTTGGTTGGGGCTGCGGTGAGAGTGTCTCTGAGGCATACTTTCCCGCCTCTCTTACACTAGGATCTGCACACCTCCTCTCAAACACTCTTCTGAGCACGCTCAGCGGGAAGGTTTGTCCACACCTATTAATCCTCTCTCAGTGTCCAGCTTCCTGTTAGTACCAGCTGGTTTGCATGTTTTTGCTTGTTCAGATGAAACAGTTCAAGAAACGAACTCATATCCAACTCTCGAGAAATGTCTTTTTTTGTACACTTTCGTTTTCGATTTTTTTTTTTTTTATTAGTTACGACTCCAAAACACCTGTTGTCCAGTAAAACATTTCACACCCCCTGCCTGTTCTTAGACTGTATGTTTCTGTGGGATGAACGGAATGCATGCACCGTAGTAGATGTCCTGGTACCCGTAGCTGTAGAACATGCATTGTTGAGTTGATATTACAGGCCTCGGACGGCTCGGCACAGCACGACTGTCTGCAGGATAGGTAGCGCGGGGGCCAGGGAGAGAAGGGGCTCCATATTTCAATGTTGCCGAAGGGCTTGGATCCATGTTCTCGCCATCCGCCACCACCACCTCCCCTCACACTCCCCACTCCCCCAGTCTGGAACTGGGTCACCACCCTCAGCTGTAACCTTCCCAACCGAGATCCCTCTCAATAGTGTCCAACTGTAGCGAACGAGGAGAGAATCCAGGTTGCAAGGAGTCACAGTTCTTCCTTGTCCTTGTCTTCTTCATGGCTCTGGAATAGATCAGGTCTTTCCTCACTTCGAAAGGTCTAACAGCCAGGCTTCTCCAAGCCCACTACTCTTATTAGAGTCCTTTTCCAGCTCACCTTCAAGGATACAGGTTCATGTGGCAGCCCTGTCTGCATGGCCAGAGGGGAAATGAAATATGGTATGGAAAGGGATTACGACCTTGAGATCCTCTGTCTGCAGATGAGGGGGTACGTTTGGTCCTGGTGAAGGTTGGCGTTTGTGCTTCTGCTTGGTGAAGGTAAAGGGAGAAGGGGGGCAGGGCAGGTGGGGTGAGAGAGGTGACATTCCTGGTATGGAGGTTATTGGCACAGCTTCCTGAGGAGGGGAGGGAGGGAACCAGTGACACCCAAAGAGGAAGCCATGGTTTGCCTTCATCTCCCCAGGAAGACTTCCCAGTCCTGCAGCCTCTGCCCTGGGCTCAGAGCGTGTGCAGTCAGCCAGCTCCAGGCACAGTGTGTCCCCTCCATTTGTGGTGATGAGTCATAATGCAGGGCAGAGGTCTCTTGGAGCTTTGGGAGATGACCCTAACCTTTGTAAGTTGATGGAAGCAGTAGCTGCTGCCCAGGACCTGCTCCTAAAGCCAGGCTGATCAGTGGCTCTGACACAACACTGCAGGACACGGAGGTGGGATCTGAACCTTTGGGGTGCAAGTCACCTATTATCGGGGAGACAGAGCCCCGAAGTCACAGAGCCCGGGAAGTCCCCCAAAAGTGTGAAGTGATGATGCAAAATGGTAGCCTGTGGAGTGTGGCCCCAGAGGGGGTGTGGACCAGCATTGAATGTGAGAGCAGGCGGGTAGCCCAGATTGAGGGCCCCAGGGGCCCTGAGACCCGGGAAGGAAGATCCGGGAGGCGCCAGCCTTCCGGTCCAGGCTTCACGGGGGTGGAGGTGGGCCAGGGCAGAGGGGAATGGCTGGAGCTGGCAGGCTTCGGGGCTGCTGACGCTGCAGACTGACCCAGAATGGGGAGCAGGAGATGTGGGTGGGGACAGGAGGAGGAGAGAGCAGAGAAGTCCCCCCCCACCCCCACCTAAAGCCTGGGTCTGGCTCTGCTGGGAAAATGGCTTTGCTACCCTGCAGCTGGACATCCTGAGTTTGTGTTCTAGGAGGTCAGGTGACCGAGAGTAATGTGCAAGTCCTGGGGACAGAATAAATAGTTGACCTTGAGCCGTAAAATGAACTCTTTGGGGAGGAGAGTAGGTCCCAGGCCTGCCCTGATCTTATCTGGGGATATTCTTCCACGTCCCAGTGGCCTCCTACGCGTTAGGGGCCAAGGGTGTTCTCACACGCCTCCAGCTGCTGGCGGGATCCGGGTTTTGTGTGCACCAGATGTGGCATGAGCCTCAGAGTTCCCTGATCTTGCTCTCCACATGCCTGTTTTGAAGGTTTGCTCTATGCAGGCACCAGGGCAAGTAAAGGCGCGTGACACTTCTTGCCTTCAGTGGTCTGAGCATCTAGATCCCTCCCCCGGAAAGCCCTTATTTCCCATGATGCGCTGTTTCTGGCACTGTCAGCTCCTTTTTAAAAAGGAAAATGGACCTTTATTTTTGAAGATGGCTTTCCTGAGCCTCCATCAGCAGGATCCGATGTCCAGGAAGCGGGTAGGTGGGTAGGATTGCAGTGCAGGCATCTCTCCTTTCCTGCCCAGCCTGCCTTGTGCTGGCAGCAAGCATCCTCTGGGGGTTGTGACCAAGATGGCCCATCTGTGGGGAGGGTCATGGGGCCACCCTCTCCCTGAAACAGAGCCAGGCCCTAGGAAAGGGGGAGAGAATCTGGGACCCGTTAGGACCAACTGCTGCAGCCAGCCAGACTTACTCGCAAGACCTTCCCTGAACAGACGTCTCCCAGTCACAGCCTGGTGCTCTGGGCACCAGGCCCTCGTTTCTCAGTTTGTCATTAACAGTCTCCATTTCTGGGAGAGCCAGGACTCTGCCCAGAAAGAGTCCAGCATTGGATTTCAGTAACCCCAGTGAATTTATAATAATGTGCAGAGCTGCCTGCCTCTAACCTCAGCTTCATTCATTTTCCAAGGGCTTTCGGACCAACTCTGTTGAGGATAAAATACATCAGCTCTAATCAATAATTTTGTAATAGAAATACCACACACTTGATAAATCAACTCTGGTGCAATTAGTGACTGGCCTCGAAGCCCAGATCTAAGTATAAGTTAATCCTAAAGTGAATGGAGTGGGAGCATATTAATGGTCTTTTAAATTAGCGGAATTATTTTCAGCGGGTGACACACCCGTGCCTGCCCCCCTGAGCTGGTTGGCCCCCTCCCATGCTGGCTCGGGAGGAGGGGTGGGAAGAACGATGCCCCTGAGCACTCTGTAACAGCACGTAGAACCCAGTGGACGGCCGCCTAAGAGCCCCTTCCTGGTACTCTTGGCTGGGTGGTGGAGGCGCTGCAGGGTCTGGGGAGCCCCGAAAGTTGGTGAACCCATGTGCTGGTGAGAAGAATGTATGGAGCATCTGCCTGGGTGCAGCATGGTTCCCGGTCCTCCTGCAGAGCTCAGAGCGCATGTCTGCACCACAGCCACCCCGACACGTGGGCAGGAAGGCGGAAGATTCTGGCTCAGTTTTACACATTTGCTTTTATGAGAAAGCTGGGCTACAGAATGGTTCCGTGACTTATCCAAGGTCACACAGCTGGTTACCTGGTTAGCGAGGCTTTGGTCAAGGGTAGTGAACTCTGAACTTGAACCCAAGTCTTTGGCCTCCTTTAAGCAGCCCTGTGGAGGAACCAGGCTTGTTCATGAAGGACTCATCTGCCGCCTGAACACCCTGTGCCTGCAGGAATGTCCTGGGAAAGCCCCACAGCCTCGGCTGCCAGCTCCATGTCAGGACCTCATGGGCCAACCTTTCAGATGTAGATTTCAGAACCAGACCCCGGGCACATCTGCCGTGGATTTAAATCGGCAGCTATTTATTAAGTGTTTAACAGCAGTAATTATTATTATATGTGGCAGACATCATCCTGGGCCTTGATTCAAGGAGCTTTGAGCGGTCTCAGGAAACCCAGCTCAGAGCAGTTAAGTATTATAGAGGATTTATTGGCCAACATCCTGGAAGCTCCGTGGAAGAGTGAGCTTCCTGTGTGGACTGTTCAAGCCTCTTTTTCTGCAGTTGTCTTGGTTTTGCCTCCCTCTCCTTTCAGTATTGTCTTTTTGTTGGTTTCCTACGATAGCAACACGGTAGCCACAGTCACCTGCTTCATTGCACCCTCCTGGTCTAGAAGAAGAGGGGGTCAAATGGTCCCGATTTCTAGCAAAAGTAGAACTTGGTGCTGTTTGGCTAAGACCTAGGTTACATGAACCAGTCACTGAGGGTGGCATCCAACCCTCTGAAGAGCTCTGACCCAGCACGAGAAGGATGGATTTCCACAGGGAAATCCGGGTGCTGACAAAAGAGGGCACACGAGAATGATGCTGGAGAGATAGGCAGTGGATGCCCTTCGCAGCCCTGGAAGCTGCTAGATGAATACAGAGCACAGCCTCCGTCCTAGAGGCTCTTCCAGCCTAGCCCGGAGTGCTTATAATACGACGCTTAAGCCCATAAAAGAAGGCGCACAGAGGAGAAAGTGATTAGCTTTGGGGGGAAGGCAAGGAAGGTTTTACAGGGCAGTGAGGGTCCCTACTTTTAAAGGACAAATAGGAGCTCCCCAGGGAGCCTGGGGAAAGCAGCTAATGCGTAACCACCAGAACAGCGGAGTGTTTCTGAAGTCCTGCAAACCCTTGGCTCTGGCTGAAAAGTGCTAATGAGCCCAGATTCACCTGGGTAACTGGGAGCCTCAGCAAGGCCTGTAAACCAAGAAGTGACATCAGATTTCTATGTTAGACAAGCCTGAGAGCAGGGTGGGTTAGAGAGACGAGACAGAAAGCGAAAGGGCAAGTGACAAACCATGAAATTTAAACACTCCATAAATGTTCATATATAGGGCCCAGTAAGAGATGCTGTGGGCCTTTCACTCTTACCATTAGCCGACTAACTCCAAGCTGAACATCATGCTGACTGGGGGACAGTGGGAGGCTGCCTGGGAAGTAGGGGTACAGGTAGATTCAGGCTCGAGTCTGGGAGAGGAAGACCACCTTGAAAGCCAGGTTGCTGTAGTCGTATTGGTGGGAGAGAGGAGTTCATATTCTTTATGGCCGTGGGGCTCACTAAGGACAGAACCAACAAAGGGAGATCAACTTGGCAGTGGCCCCACGGAGCCCAGCCTGACGCCTGGCCCCTGCGGCTGTGCTTTGTGACCTGGAGGAAGGGGAGGAGAGCAAGGCAGAGCCTGCAGGGATTCTCCTTGGCTTGTGCCAGCAAGTTCCTGTTCATGCCCTGCGTGGGACTACTGGTTCCTGTTTCTGTGTCCCTGTGGCAGCCTCTGCTCCTGTCCTTTCTGCCGGCCCCTTTCCCTCTGTCCTCATCTTTGCTCCCTCTGTTCAGATCTGCTGCAGAAAGCCAGAAAGCCACACCTGATTAACCGTCCCTGGGATGCCCTCCTCAATGAAAGGCAGAATTTTGAGTCTTCAGAAGGTGTTTTGCATGTTCTCAGAGTGGTGCCTGCCTTCTACTGTATCAACCCTCCAAGGAGGCAGTCAGCCTCATTCTCAGTGTAGATGAGTAATCACCATGCAATTAGAGAAAGCAGAAAACAAGGGGGCCCTTTGTTCCTGGATGCTCATTAATAAATAAAAAGGTCTCCTCTTCCCATCCTGGGATCCTGCACCATGGGATATGGGCAAAGTATGCTTTTCAACAGCTGTGATTGGCTGTTGGATGAGAGAGCCATTCTGGATCTATCAGGATGGGTGGAGCCACAACGGAGTCCGCTCTGTGGCGTGGACAGGAGAGTCATCTCAAAATTCAAACCCACCTGAGAGGTCTCTTAAGGGAAGGATATCTTGCAAGTGGTTGGTAGAATGCTAGAGACACTTCCCAGCCAATTTTAATAAAATATAGGTAATATGTTAAGATACCTCACATTTATTACGAATTAGTCGTGTACTGTGCTAAGTCCACCTCCCTTATCCCATTTAAGTCTCATAGGCCTATGAAATGGGTGCTGTTATTCCCATTTCCATTTTTAAGGTTTAAAAACTGTGGCTTAGCACCAGGGAGGTGGCAGAGACAGGATTTGAGCCTAGGTCTGCCATCCCTGCAAAACACTGTGCCTTTGAAACATACAAAAACAAATCCCCACTGTTGGCCATCAAATCAATTCTCCATATCCCTAGGGGAGGAGGGAACCCGAAGTCATTTTCAGGAGGCATCACATGTCCTTTTTGCACCTGCCTCTGCCATTGCAAACTTAACATCATGGTTGTCTGGCTTTAGCTGACATTTCCGATCTGGCTTCTGGTCTCTGAATCTTTTCAGACCAAAGGTACACAAAGGAGGCCCAAAGGAGGCGTGGTCCCGTAAGAATGAGCCAACCTGAAGATAATTATTTGAAAGGAGACTTTAGCTAAAACAACTGAAGGAAGTTAGCCACTAGTTTCCCTTAGGAAACTAAGCTGTGGAGCAGGGCTGGGCGTCTTTGGGCAAGACAGACTTCTCCGTAGGGATCAATCAACATCCCTTCCTGCGAGCTGGGAAGACTGCATCTGGAAGGTCGCTGGATAGTCCAGCCCAGCCCTAAGGCTGGGAGGAGATTGGCTGTCCAGTTGCTGGGGCTTTGCCTTAAGCCAATGGCTGGGAGGGGCGGGGCCGGAGGCGGGATCAGCCGGCTTCTCGGCCAATCATCCTGCAGGGAGGCTGGACCCTCAGTACCATGGCAACAGCGAGCAGGGGCTCATTTGTTTTGTAGATAAGTAATTACTACGCAATTAGAGAGAGCTAAAAATAAAGGGGCCTTTTGTTCCTGGTTACATATTAATATTAATAAAATGATCTGTCCAGGTCTGTGGTAAACAATTAATGCAAACCTGTGTGCCTGTGGAAGAGCAGGCCAAGGCTGCAAAGCCCCACTCTCCCATCTCTTTCTCGAAGTTATTCTGACTGTAACCTGCAAAGGGTTGGCTTTCCCGGTCTTGAGGGGAAGAGGAGATGCTCAGCCTTACCAACACACGGGACCCAGGATGCCCCCAAGTCAGGACTGCCCAGACAGAAGACTCTGGTAACTTCTACCCAGCCTCCAGAGAAAAGACCCACAAGCACAGCAGCAAAACCAGAGAACACGGACCTCTGTTGGAAGAAACCTCTCACCCAGTTTTGCTACCTGTCCTTGGCCATGTCATTTGACTTTTCTGGGTCTGGGTTGTTCAGCTCCAGGTACATAAGAGTTTCTAAACCTTCCATTGAGGTAGCCCCTGAGAGTTCAGTGTGTCCCCTCCCACCTGGCTTAAAGAGAAAACGGCTTGCTGGAAGGTTATGTGGTTGTTCAAGGGTTGACCCCACAGCTGCTGGCTTCCCCTGACTGGCCTTGGAGATAGAAAGAGCTCCAAGGCATGCATCTCTCTTATATCCCTTCCCTTCCTAGGGAACAGGTTGCCTTGTGGATTAATCAGATAAGGATGATAAGAGGCTTAAAACAAAAAAAAAGTGGAGGAGGAGGAGCAGGGAAGACTCAGTTTGCATCTGGCTTCTGCCAATGACAAGCTCCTTGATTTAGGGGCAGAGGATTTCAGACTGTTGGGTTCCTGGGCACCCCTCAGCTCTATAGCTCTGTATTGCTGCTGTTTTCAAAGCTCTGGATCCCTTATCATTGGGAACAAAAGGGGTGACCGTGATAATACCTTGAGATCTGAGAGAGGTGACTGGAGAGAAAGCCAGGGGCTTCCAAGTGATGCGTCAACTGGTAGGGAATAATTTGAAACATCCGTCATGCCTTTTTTTTTTCCTTTTTGATGTACGAAGGCATTGAGAGGGATAGAAATATTTCCAGAATTGTGTATTATTTTTTTAAAAAACTTATAGTCAAGATTTTCATCTTTGGGTGTGGTTGGTTAACCCTTTAGGATGTGGCACTTTGGATGATATTAATTAATAAAGGTAGACCTGTTCATAGCTACCATTGATAAGCTGTGAAACAGGGGTGAACACAGTGGTTCTTGAACCTGGCTACATGTTAGAATCACCTGGAGAGTTTTTAAAATTCCTAGTGTTCAGGCCACACTGTGGATCCATCAAATCAGAATCTGCAGGGGAATTGGAGGGGGGTGGTTGCCTCAGCAGTACTTAAATCTCCCCAGCAAGTCCAGTGTGTAACCATGGACTCAGATACCTCAAGGTTCTTCCAGATATAGAGTGTCACACAATGTCTGTGATTCATCACCAGAATCCCTACCTTCAGAAACAGATCAGCAGAGCCACAAAGCAGACGGTTCACCCCAGAATCCTCTAAGGACAGAGATCATGAGCCTGCAGCCTTGGAGCTCAGGCCTCTCCTGCCCGCCACTGGCCCTCCCAGCAGGGCCAGGAGAGCCTCCCCTCCTGGACAGGCTGAAAGGGTCTGTGTCCTCATAGATGGATTCTCCTGCCTCCCCCGAGAATAGGCCTGTCCTAGCTGAGACTGAGAGCATGTACACGCAGAACCAGCAGCCCGGAGCAACTATAAGGAGGGAAGCAGCCACCCTCCTTGACTGTGTGATGAATGGGGGCCTTTCGGTAAGGTCGGAGTTTGTTTGTTATTAAAGACCTAATTGGAAACATGAGAGGGAGCTGAATGGCGCCGTGCTTGGCTAATTAGTGACATGTATGCGCCCACTTTGAACTTCAAGGACACAGAGCTATTAGCGCTTACATCAAAAATGGATTAAACTCCGGTGCCTTTACAATTGTTAAAGACGGGTGGCTCAAGTGGAAAGCCTTTTCTACAGGTCCTCAAGGGGTGCCCCTTGGGCATCCTCCCCACCCCACGCCCGGGTTTCTGGAACCACGAACAGTGAGTTTCCATGACATGGAATCACGCAGTAAACACTGAAGGTGCTCACACCTGAGGGCTCCCCGAAGGATGACCCTTACTAGACTGGAGTGGTCTTTGGGGACTAAGACCAACCCTCTGCTTGCACTGTCTGGGGTGTGTGGAAGGACGTCCTTTCTCTCTGATACACTCTGACCCCAGCTATACTGCATGCCAGCTTTGTGCCCAGTATTGTTCTGAGATGTGGTCCAGAGGAGGGTGGTCTGGTCCTCAGGAGAGAGGCTATCCCCTATCTGCTGTGGCAGGGGCCGTAAAGAGATGGCCCACCTCAGGGAGCCCCTAGTCTGATGGGGGAGACACCCCCACCACCAGGGAGCTCCCAGTTTGGAAAGGGCAGCAGGGCCCATGCCCTCAGGAGCTGCCACTTCAGCACTGTAGGTTTGATTCATCATCCTTGGTTCTGCAACCTCCGCAAAGCAGAGAAAGATCCAAATAAACAGAAGAAACCTTCACAAAGCACGGTGCCAGGAAGAACAACTGGGCAGTGTGATTCAATCTAAAAGCAGCTGGGAGTTGCCCCAAAGTCCAAGTGAGTCTGCCTGAGACACTGTGAGACCCTGGACGCATCCCTGCATGGCCCCAGCCCCAAGTTTCCGTGTCTGTGACCCCAGGGCAGTAAAGCCCATCTTCCAGGTTGTTAGGAGCGAGAGCAAGACGGTGTTAAAACGGCTGTCAATGCACCTGGAGGACTTTGCTGGTGGCCCAGATGGTAAAGAATCTGGCTACAATGAAGGAAACACAGCCCAGGCCCAGGCCCACTCAGTGCTACTCCGTCCCCAGAATTTACTCATCATCAGATGGCAGTCAGCCACTAACCCCACACCTCCTCCTCCCCGACCAACCCAGCCTGGTCCTTTGTAGGGAAGAGACATACCCAAGTCAAGGCTGATACTCAAAAAGTGTCAAGACAGTAAGAGAATGAGCTGTTTCCTAGTGAGGTTGTCCAGCAACATAAAGCCCTCCTTAGACGGGGTTCTGGGGGCTGTCTCCTTGCACTGATCTGAGTGATAGTGTGAGTATCCAGGTTCACTAGGAGCTCAGGATGTGAGGGGTTTGGAGCTGGCCAGCAGTGAAGTTGTCTCTTTGGGGAAGGGTGATTTGACCTGAAGCTGCGACCTTTCTACAAAATTGTGAGTCCTGAGTCTTAGGTTGCACTGTCCATCCATTCCCTACTTAAGATACGCCAGCACTAACCAGCAGACATCTGGGCCCCCCACAGTGGTCTGAAGCAGGCTAGATGTTGAGAGAACAAGCAGAAACTGCAGTCTTCAAAGACCAGCATCACTGAAACCGACAGTGGGAGTGTTTGTGACACTGAATCCCTGTTAGTGAGCTGACTCTCCACGTGTCTCCTGCAGTGTTCGCAATGAACCAGGCATCTCAGATGTGTCAAGACATGCTGACAGCAGGCTGCGTTTGTCCTTCCCGGCAATATATTGGTTTGTATAGGGAGACAGGAAGAAAGAAATACCATCACATAGCTCTCTCAGTCCTCCCCTAGTTTTATTAAGTGTGTCTTCTCCTTGCCTTCTGAAATAGCTTGAATTTCAGCAGAGCTTAAACAGAAACAGAAATGTCATATATAAAATTGATTGGCCCTGCATCTGGGTCCCTGCACCGATCTGATTTTCATTTACTGTGTCACGGTTTTCCCAGGTCAGAGGTAATTGCTGGCCCTCTCTGTCTTCCTCTCCCACCTTCAGACTAGGCTCCGGGAGGGAAGTTTGAGCCAAGATCCCTGGGGCCCAGTGGCCGGGCAGACTGCTGGAGTGTGATTCCCCCTGGCTCCGCTGGAGATGAGCTGTGGTAGCTCACAGCTGAGTGTTTCTCCTTCTGTTATCAGAAGCAGGTTTAGTTTTTCAGGCCAACCTTCCCCGGCTGACCATGGGCATTAATTTACTGTGGGCATGACTTGAAGAGGGCATGGTGAGACTGCAGAGTAGGGTCCCCAACTCTGTTTGCAGGGAAGCCTCAGCTGACCAGCTGGCATTCCTGAGAGGCTGGCTGTCCAGAGTCAGGTCTCAGCTTCTGAGAGCCGCCTGGCATCACGAAACGCGGCATCCACTGAGCCTCCCGTGGTAAATGGGAATCGGGCAGGTTGCTCTTGGTCTGGAGAACCCAGGGCCCCTTGAGAACCTGGAGGGCCCCCACCTTCGGCACACACACCCCTCCCGGAGGGTCCCTTGCTGAGACGCAGTCTCTGCTGCTGTGGAGTTTTAATCCCGGCAGAGAGAAGAGTGGTGGTCGGAGGCCCAGTGACTCTGGTATCAGCCCATCAGCAGAGCCCCTCTGCTCACTGCAGATCTCAGTCACTTTCTTTAAATCCTCTAAAACAAACAGAACTCCCTACAATCTAGTGTGATACATTAACATGGAGAATACCACATGGGCTTAGGCTCCAGGTCCTGCATTCTTCAGGAGCTTGGGGCTGGGAGCAGGCCCATGACACCCAGCAGCCCAGTCTCCCTGCCCTCGCGCCTCATGCAGGCACAGTAAGATCTGCTGGACAGCAGGTTACCTTCTGAGTTGGGCTGGGTGCAGGCGGACCTACCGCTGCGCCCGCCTTGTCCCGAGCAGCACACACTGTACCGGCAAGGAGACAGGGAGGGATCCCGAGAGGGATCCTGGCGGCCACAGATAATTCGTCAAATGGGAGACTGAAATTGTCCTGAGGGCTGGCTCTGCTTTTTGGTGAAAAGTGAGAGCCACCAAACCAGGACCCAGGCCTGAGCCTGGGACTTGGTGGGCCCTGGCTTGTCTCAGATATAGCAACAGTTCTGTTAACAGTTCCTTTCTCTGAATCAGCAATAATCCACTCTTCAGGCCTTAGAGCCAGAGATGCCCTCCCAGGGGTGCCCGCCTCCGAGTCCTGGGCTCTAGCCTTCTCCCTAGGTCCAGCGGCACCACGTTGGAAGCAAACAGGAGTATCGGGGCTTTCCTAGACCTGCAATGTGGCTCTCCTGATCTCCTGATCCTCACTGCCCTCTCCCACAACTTCCCCACCCTCAGTGACAAATTCCACTCTCAGCCCAGCTCCTTCTGACCACAGTCGGGCAGAACCACATGCGGACTCATACCCACCAGAAGGAAAGGTTTGCCGTAAACCCCCCAGATGCTCCCGAGCTTTGGGTCTTGCCCCTGCAGGTGAGGGTCTGAGCCTGCAGGACAGACCTTGGAGAAGGACTGGGATGGCTTTCCTGGGCCAGCCATCCAGGTGTTTTCCCTTGATAGGCAGGAAGTGCCTCCTTTTATCCGACGCAAAATGCCACCAACTGAAATTTAGATGCGTTTCCTCTTGCTGGCCTCAGTGAGCGGTAATGTCCTTGCTTTGCTGCCTATCCCCCCAATTCCCCAGAGTCTTTTCATCAGGTCCAAGGTGATTGAATGCAGGGTCGATGAAACAGATCCTTTTGTGAATCCCTTCCTGTTTTGTCTGACCAGTGAATTGTGCTATCGTATATCAGGTTTTCCTAAGCCTGCATATGGTAACCTGCCTTGTTGGGCTCTGCATACACAACTGTTTCAAAAACAGATGTATTTGTTCTAAACATGATGAGTTAACAGGCATTCCTCGTTTGCATTTTCGCCTCAGCCCACTGAGAGTCAGGCAGAGTAGGGCAGGACTCACATGTCATGGATGAAGACTCTGGTGGGTGAGGGGCTGACACCCACCCAGGCAGGTAGCTGGAGGTCAGGGCTGGGGTCACACTCAGGTCTTCTGACTCCAAGTCCAGCGCTCCCTTTCCCTGCACCGTAGCGGCCTCCCTAAGCATACTGCTGCTTGGTCCCAGAAAGCCCAGAGAATGCCTGGGGCACAGGGCGAGGAGAGGCGCCTGCCCCAGACTAAACCGCTGCTGTGGATGCTGCCCAGAGCGGCCAGTGGGGAAGTGACCTTGCTCCCCTACCATGAGTGCCCAAACTGCTGCCTGGTGCAGAGCTTGCCCAGGGCCACTTAATGCTCACAGCTTCTGCTACAAAAATGCCAGGGTGTTTGCAAGACATTGTCCTCTTCTGGGACAGGAGTTATAACGTCCTTTTTAAATCTCAGCACTGTTTATTCAGCAGTACCTACTGAGACCTCTTCCTCCCTCCCTCCACACACACAGAGACACACACACCCTAGCTGAGCAGCCTTGAGGGACGTCCCATTCCCTCTTCCTGACCTGACCCTGGCCTTGGGAGCATTTCTGCCCCTTAAAATGAGCCTGGAGGTGACCTGCAAGGAGACAGCCCATTGAGAACTGATTCAGGGTAACTAGCATGGAAAGCACCCTCAGACCAGGGGCTTGAGGCATGCTCCCCCCGCCCCCACCTGCCTGCCTCTTCTCTCAAGGTCACAGCTTGGAGGGGATGGGGTCCTCCTTTACTGTGTTGCCAGCCGGTGTGCAGGGGGAACGTCCCCAAAGAAGAAGATCACCGTGTCCCTCTTGCCTTCCCACCATCAAACAGCGCATGTTGGTGTCTGAGTGCCCCTCCCCTTTCCTTCCCAAACTGCTGAGCTGGGTAGTGCCCTCCCGGAGATGCATGGATTCAGGACATAGGTTGGCTTGTTAGCCCGCTTTCTGGAGCCCGGGTCCTCTGCGCACAAAGAAAGAGGGAATCATTGACCGAGGAGCCCAGTGACCCAGCTCCTCTACGCCCTCAGCCCTTGAGGGTGCAGGTTCCACTGTCCAGAGGAAAAGGACCAGCCCAGAACCAGGGGCTCCCTGGCCTGCCACCTACATCCTACACGGGCGGCCAGGGCCCCATCTTTCAGCCCTGACGGGGGGTGTCTGCAGGGTGACGGAGCTGGGGCTCAGGCGTGAAGAGGGCAAGTGTGTAACTGTGCAAGACTTAGGGTTTTAGAGCTGCATTATAACACGGTGATCCTCCACAGTGATTCTGGTGTCACTGGATGGAAGAGGATAGAAGAGGGAGGGGCGATGTAGGCCCAACTGGGAGACTCCCTTTAGGCCAGCTCTCCAGCTGCAGGCCTCCTGGGCACACAGGATAGGGAGGCTAACGGGTGGGCCGAACACCACCAGCCCACCTGTCTTCTGACCCTCCAGCGGGGCGTGTTTCTAGACAGCATCCTTCCATGAGCACACAGCCTCCTCTCTTCCAGGCTCCTTCTGCTGGCTGGGTTAGTCTCTGGGTAGCCCTCACCCTGCTGGGAGGAGCCGAGATGGAGTTCTCTCTCTCCTCCTTGGCTTCTAGATGGGCATGCCCACCCTGGATCCTCATCTAGCCAGAGGAGAAAGAGGTCAGAAAGCCTTTACCGTCCACCGTGGCTCCACCTCCCACCCGTTACCCTAAAACAGAGCTGGCTAGTTACTCTCGGTTCCTTGGTATAGGAGTGGGGTCAGCTGCCTGGGTGAACCGGGAGTCAGTGTCTGAGCTCTCTCTGCTTTCCTTGGCCTGGAAAAAGAAAGTGTGTAAGACTGAGATAATGCTGTCTGTTGACTGTCTCAGCTTGATCCTTGCTTCCGTGAGTGAGAAGGGCCAAATGTTGTCTGCAAGTTTAGTCCCCTGGATTCAAAAGTCCTGTCCCCTCTGTCTGCCCATGCACTCCCAAATCAGCCATTCCCTTGCTCTGAGCCTCTGGGATTTTTTTTTTTTTTTTTAAACCTGTGCTTTCCATCAGTCAGTTTCTTCCTTTCTGGGCACAGCTTCCTGGGGGCCTGACCTTGAAGCCTCCTGCCCCAGATGGCCTTCCCAGGAAGCAGCTTGCCTTTTCTCTGCTGAGTTGGGAGCCGGGCTCATTCTCCTTTGCATCTTTACATCCTGTCTCAGTTTCCCACCAGCCTAGCTGGGGTGCATCGTCGGTCTTTTTCCATCTTGGCGACTAGTCGGTAGCAATCACTCCAGGTTTGGCTCTTCAAGCCCCCGCCCCCAACC
>SJYX01021005.1:298881-317413 GCA_006410675.1 Oreotragus oreotragus | reverse complement strand
AAAAAAAAAAGTGAAACAAACCAAAAAATTCCCTCCCCAAAGATTTTTTTTTTTTCCTGGACACAAATTGCTTTGTTTCCTGTCACATTTTAATATCAATATTAACACAATGTGTAGTCTAAAACTAGTTCCTTTGTAGTTTGCATGGGATGTGAATGCTGTCTCAACGTGCCCAGATCTAGACAAGACTGCATGATCATCAATTCAGATGTGGAAAAAAAAAAAAAAAAAACCAACTCTCTCTCTCTCTTCCATATATCTCTCTATTTCTATTGTGATAATTTGGTGGGCAGTGAAGCACCCCGGTTGGTTGCCATACTGTGTTGAATGGTTGTTTTTTTTATTCTATCTCTTTTTGGAGCTCCGAGCTTCTTAGTAGTAGCCTGGGCTGAGTATTCTTGAGTCCCTGCTGATGTCTTCGCATGGCCTTGGTTGAGTGTTAGAAGTCGGGCCTCAGCTGTTCCTCCCGAGTGTCTGGCTTGTGGTGACCGGTGCATGCCTGGCTTCCAGCCTCATACCCAGCTCTATTCTCTGCACACCAGTCCTGAATAGCTACAGTGCTCAACCGAATTTTGGCGGGCCCGCTTCCCCGGCAGGCTCCAACCCGGCGCGGCCCGGAGGCTTCCCCGGGGCCAACAGCCCAGGACCCGTCGCCGACCTCTACGGCCCTGCCAGCCAGGACTCCGGAGTGGGGAATTACATAAGCGCCGCCAGCCCTCAGCCGGGCTCGGGCTTCGGCCACGGCATCGCCGTAAGTACCTCCCCGCCCCTGCCCTCCCGCCTGTCTCCTGCGGCCCGCGGGGGGCGGTGATGCGCCAGGGAAGCCCCGAGCCGGCAGGCCAGGAGCGGGCACCGGGTCCCCCGCCACACCCACGTCCGCCGCCCCCAGCTGCAGCTTCTCACCGTGCGCGGGCCACAGGTGGAGTGGAGGGAGTGCGGGCAGGTCACTCCTGGGTCACGTTCAGCCCACTCAACCCTGAACCGCATGTACAACCCATTGCATCCCTGGCTGCAAAACAAAAAAAAAGTGTTCCTCCCTCGAAAGCTCGTGTGTGAGACTTTAAGAAAACAGGCTAAGGCAGCTGCTGGCTCGTAGTAGACCCCTGGGGTCAGCCCCTCTGCTTGATCCCGGCCTCCTGGAGATGCAAGGGGGCTGGGACCTTGGAGCTAGGGCCCTGTCCCCATCCCCGTAGGATGACAGGCTGAGTCAGTAGAGTCCTGCCTGGGGTCCTGGGGCAACACTGGGGCCTGGGACGTAGCGTGGGGTGCAAGTCCCATCCCAGGGGGTTTCCTCCGCTAATGTTTCCTACAGTCTCCGGGTTCCAAGTAAGTTCCCCTTTGCATTATTTAGCTCCACCCACCCTGAAGGCCAGGTGCATTTGATGTTTGTAATGCTCTGTGGTTCTATAATCTGACTAATCCAGGCAATGGAAATTTGCTTAACAGATTTGCATGCTGTTTTCAGATTGTATTGTTCTTCCCCCTCCCGGTGTGTGTGAGCATGAATGTGCCTGAGCCCACTTGCTCGCTGTCCCTTCCATTGGGGAAACCGAAAATCGGCCAACCTCTCCATCTTGGAGACAGTTTGATTTTGAGCTAAGAGGGAATTGTCTGCTGTCCCAGGTCACATCCTTGTGGGAGAACCCTGCCTACCAGGCTGTGCTGGGGAGAACAAGGCAAGTGCAGACGATCAGGGCATCGAGGCGGCCAGTCTCTGCCCCTGGCATTGAAAGGTCGCCCCCCCCCCAACCCACACACATGTGCACACACACCATCTCACATTGCACACACACACACACACACGCCTTGCCTGGCCTGTGCAGTCCGGGTCCTTGTTGAATCCCACTCCAGAGCCAGTGTCACTTAGGCAGTAGTTCGGTGAGTTACACCCCCTCGGACCGGCTGTAACACCTAATCAAGAGCAGTAACTAGTCAACCTAGAGTTGCATCCATTTCAGGGATCGCCTACCACTATGTCGGCCACGGTCAGCACCCAGAAACACTGACCCTATCTGTTCATGAAAACCTGGGCCTCTGACCTGTGTGCTGTGATGGTTTCTGAAATAACAACGTCAAGTCACGTTTGGTCTGCACGGGGCTGGCCTTCTCCCCAGCTGGAGCCGTCGGGGGCTGTCTGGGGCTCAGTGCAATGGTGCCTGCCATTGGTGGCACAAGCCCCCGTCTCCTCTCATCCACCTACCCCTGGGAACCTGGCTCTCAATTTTCCCCTGGGTGAGCGGACAGGCCAGGGTCGGGAGTCAGGGCTTGGGAGGATGTCATCCTAGCCCCTCATGGCACGGTGTCTCAGAATTACATATTCATGCTGGCAACCACAGTCTAGTCCTAGCGATAATTTCCTTTCCCAGAATATGACAATCTGTTCCCATGTATAGCGTGCTGATGACCTTAACAATTGTGCAATTTTAGGGACCTTTGATTGCAACGGCCTTTACAAATGGATACCACTGAGCAGGTGCTTCCGTTGCCACCCCACTCTGAGGTATTGCCTTTTCTGCCACGTGTCTCGCCCGCCAGGCATGTCCGTACATGTATGCACACTGGGCATGCAAGTACACACGGGCCCTGGTCTCATCGCGTCAACGTCTCTCCCTCCTCTTTCTCCACCCCTTTCCGGGGGGGTGGGGGCAACAAGATCCAGCCTTTTAATCTCTCATCCCTCCTCTGGCTTAAATCATGACCCCCATTTTTCTTCCACTGTCTTTTTTTTTTTTCCTTGATTCTTTTGATCCTTTTTCTCTATCTTTCCCACCTCTCATCTTTCTCTGTCTTGAAATATGATCAAAAGTGTGGGAAACTGGAAGGAGATGCTGTGCTGTGCCCATCCCAGGGGGACAGAGGCAGAGAGACGTCAGACTTCTGCCGGGCTTGGGGGTGGAGGGTGCTAAGGGTTGCCGGGCCCTCTCAGCTCCCCAGCTCGCTGGGCTCGGCCAGTGGGGTTCATGCAGTGAGACAGCCAGACTCCATCTCAGTGAAAAGAAAACATTTTTGCCAGTAACTACTGAGTAATTATCCAGATTACCCCAGGAAAAGCAAATTAAATTAACGACATCACCTGCGTTACATGGATTTGGATCCCTGCCAGTTTCCTAACCTTTTAAACTGAGCTCAAGTTAATTAAACATTTTTTAAATCACTTTGATGGGGATATGGAAGGGGTGGAGTGGAGGAGAGGGGAGGTTGGGGCAGTCAATGAGGGAGCCTTTTTCCACATTCTCATTGAAGACGGGTATCCCTCATTCTCCGGAACAGCACCAGGAAGGGAGAGGGGGTTCTCTCGTGCAAGCTCAATGTGACCCGTGTGAGCGAGCTGGTTTTGGGTCTTGAGACAAGGGTCTGTTTCTTTGGAAGAGAGAGTGCCACAGCTGAGGCCTGGGAGTGGGTCCTGCTTGCAAAATCCCAGCTGGAACATGAGCACTTGTCTCTCTGGGAGAAGCAAGGCTGAGATGGATTTGCCACTTCAGTTTGCAGTCAGCAGGACGCCCCTCTTGTCGAGGGTTGCTCCAGGCCCCCGAGCCAGCCAGGACCCAGTAGCGTGGGCCCAGCTGGGGGGCCAGGTGGAGCCAAGCTCCGTACATCTCTTGGATTTCTCTAATATTGCTCTAAGGAATCACCTCGACTAACGCAACTGCCTCTCTTAACCCAATAAACCCCGTGTGTGAGTTCTCTTCACCCCCTCGCCTCCACTTCCCTTCCAGCACTGACCCAGCCATTGCTGGCCTGCCGGAGCCAGAGGCCACTAACAGTGTGAAGGAGAGCTACTCACGACTAATTCAACTGGGGTTAGGGGTCCCAGCAAAGCGAGGCTCCTCTAAGAGCAAGGCGGGCTGATGGACCCAAGAACGTGGGGGGCTGAAGGTGGCTCCAGCCCTTGTGGAGTCAGATGACACGGGGATCAGACAGCTGCCAGTGCCTTTTCCCTCCCTGCCAGAAACGGCGGGCGGTGCAGGGCTCCCTGCCACCTCCGGCCCTACCCTCCTAGGCAGAGCTTCCCTGCGGGTGGAGGGAGGTGAGGCTGCTCGCAGCCCAGCCTCCCGCCTCCAGCTTTAGGACTCGGCAGGATGGAACAGACTAGAGAGGAGAGCTAACCACTCGCCCCCTCCAAAATGATTAAGTGGGCCAGTTGAGTCACATGGCCGCCCCAAAGCACACACACGCAGTCTAAGCCCAGCAGAGATGACCCTCAGTCCTTTAGCACCGTCCGTGAAAGGAGGGGCCCTGGCTCCCCAGTCAGTTCAGGGAGAATCAGTCAACAAGTCTGGGAATCCTGGGCCTGTTCTCATTTCCTAGGACCAAAGCTGATTGTTATTTGTTGTGTATGTTTTTACAAGCGTCCTGACCTTGAGTCTTTTGTATGTCATATGATTTTTTTAAGTAGAAATTCACAGTTTTAGTTATGGACAGTCCTTGACGGGTGTCTCCTAAAGACAGACACTTTAAAACATTTAGCTTTGAAAACAGACTCTTAACCAGAAAAGGCAGCGGTAGTCACCCTGCAGTTCACCATTCGAGCTGCAAACCCAGCGTGGCCACATCTGCTGACCCCATTTTCCACCATTGCCGCAAGAACTCTACCACAAGGTATCGAATCAGCAAATTAGCAAGCCAGCAAAATGAGCTACAAAGCTGCCCTCTTTCTCCCCAGCCTCAAGCTTGGCTCAGGCTGTGACCCCAGTCAGCTGTTAGCCTGGCCACTTTCAAACCTCCTCAGCAGCCCAGTGTAGTCATACTCTGAAAATGCTGGTTAAAAAGTTCAGAGTAAACAGTATGCCTGCCTGACATTTCTTCTTTCTCCTCCCACCCCGACTCTGTGTTCTCTTCCGGACGTCCTCGGCCTGTGCCCTGCAGAGCATACCTGGATGTCCAGGCAAGACTGGGCGAAGTTTCTGAGTGGTCCTCTGTTTAGGTGATGTCATCAGACCTGTTCCCCCACCAGCCTCACTCCCCATCCCAACCAGAGATGGCTCACTTCGGATCGAGGGTTGACTACATCTCATCATCTCACGAATCTGCTGTAATATAAGACAACAGCTTTTAAATGTGTATATATCCCATGATTTTGGTTTTGTTTTGTTTTTGTTTTTCTTGATGATAGTTTCCCTCCCTCTTCTCTCTTCCCTCTTCTCCTTTTAAATCTCTTTGAATCACATTTGGTAGTGATTTTGACTTAGTCCAGTAGTCATATAGCTTTAATATCTAGTTGAAAGCTAACCATAGTATAATTGTTATATTAAGGTATTTTTTTCTTAAAATAATTTTTTTTTGCTTGTTTAATTCTGTTCTCACTTTTTCAAGGATGCTGAGATGGTAATATTACTCTGAATATTTTGGTATCAATTCTGAGACTGTATGAATTTTCAGGCGGAATTTGAGCACACACAGAGAAGTGAGGTTGTGAAGTGCCGAGCGGGAGGTGGGCATCAACTTTCTACTCTGCATTGTATAAGAAGTGAGATGTAGTAGGCTAATGAACAGACTTTATAGCGGTTCTTTTTTTGTGGCGTCTCTTTGTTAACCTAAGTATATCTATTTTCGGCAATAAGGTAAGGACGACAATGTTTTGCGTGTCCTCCTTTTCTATAAGTGCTTTTTTTCTGTTGAAAGAGGTGATATTATAAGGTTTTTTGCAATTGTGAATTCTGAAAAAGAAATGTTGTAAATACAATTCCATTAACTACATAGAAACTATTAAGAAAGAGAGAATCAAAAATATTTTTGTGAGGGAGTCGGTCCCAGGCAGTTTGATGCTCTGTGGGTGGAGGAGGGGAGGAACGGTAACCTCGTCAGTCACGGAGACGGATGAACACCCAGCTGCCAGGCCGACCCCGGGACAGGTTAGAACACTGTTTAGCTCCTTGTGTCTGTGTGATAGACCTAAGAACTGTATTAGTGTCATACCAGCATATTAATCTCTCGTCTGTGCACAGCTTCCAACGTTACCGTCTAGTTAGATTTTTATTTAAAATATGAAAAACTGCTTTTCCCAAGACGTTTTTTAAAAACAAAGCTACAATTTTAATATTTAACATATTTAATGTTTCAAAGCACACCTGGTTTGGCTTGGGTGGGGAGGGGTGGGGGGACATTCTTTTTTCAGTCTTAATTTTTAAATATTTGATCATTTTCTATTGTCCAATCATTTCAGCACCTCCAAAGGTCCCTGGGCCACTTTGCCTCTCTTCTCCCCCTGTCCCCCCAGCCGCCCNGCCCCCGCCCCCAGCTCCGGGGACCCATGGGCCAGGAGTGGATAAGCCTGCATTAATGAAATCTTTTCTCCATTCACTTTCTATTTACCAATTAGGAAAGCAACCTTTTGGTTTATATATTTTTTTTAATACCTCAGTGCTGCAAGGATCACCAGAGAGGCTATGAAAGAATTTTTTTTTTTTAATTTATTGTAGATGTAAACAGAAGTTTTAAAAGTAAAAAGTATAAACATCGCTGCACTGTGACTGGTGGGAAAAACTGACCGTTTCCTGTTTGCACATGTTTAACATTTGGCTGTTATAATATATGGTCCTCGGTTGGGGAGAGATACTTATGATGAAGGATATTTTTTAATTTAACTTTTTTTTAATATGGGTAATAGGTCGGCAACAGCAACTATGGAAGTACAGATCAATAGATGGATGGCATTAAAACATATTGTAGTGTGGATATATATTTTTTCTTTTTTAAAATGTGATATTGACGTTTTATTAATATTTTTTAAATTGTTACGTTTATAAATTTGGTACTTAAGGCACAGCCAGTATGAGACACTGAATGCGACATTTATTATAAAGAGCTGCTGCACTCCTATTTTTATAAATTTTACTAACAAAGTAGACTAACGTAGACATTCACAGACATGGTAGGGTAAAAGCATCTTCAAGCAAAAGGCTCCAAAATACTAACTCAGAAAGAAAGAAAAAAAGCCTTTTTCAATTCTAATTAAACAGCAACAACTTTTTTTTTTTTTTTTAATCATGTTCTTTGTTTTTTCCAATAAAATGTTAGGTTGTTTGGTGAAGGTTTTTTTGTTTTTCTTTCTTTCTTTTTTTTATTTCCAAACAACCAGGTTAAGTAAAATGCTGGGCGCTTTTAAAATATCAAAACTTGTTCAAGTAATAAAATAACAAAATAGAAGTTTTATTTTTTAAAAAAAAGGAAAAAAAAAAGAGACAATAAATTCCCAGAAATTCAGTGTCTAGACTAGGGAATTTAATTAGTTTTGTCCATGTTGGTGATGATGTACTGTACTAGCCTTCCTTTCTCTGCATCCCCCATCACCTCATAGAAGACTCTTTGTTGATCATTGTCTGTTAATACTGTATAAAATGGCTATCTTGTAAGCGTGCTGTCCTGGTACTAATGTAGTGACTTTTTTTCTCCTCTTTCTTCTAGTACATATTGATAGATATAACGTAATTAAGGTTTAAAAAAAATTAGACATAGTTATTCAGATTTAGGACCAGTAAGGATAGAACTTTCTCTTATTTATGAAAAAAAAAATGCTAATAATTTTGGGGCAGTTTTTTCCTTTCATTTTTTTTTTTCAATTTCAAGTTTTCATTTTATTTTTGCTGATCTGATGTGGTTTCAACTAACCCAAGGTCTCACGATGTTCAGATGCCGGTAGACTCTGCGGCGTTTTGTAGATTCCCACCCCACCCCACCCCCGAGCTGTGAAGGGGTGTGCCATACTACCTTAAATGCTAATGCTAGATATGCAAAACTGGATTTTTTTAATTTATTTTTTAAAAGAGGGAGGCATGGTATATTAAAATGATTTTACTAAGAGAAAAAAATATTTTTTTAAGAATGCTCAGAAGAAATTGATAATCTGTGTGAATATGTTTTAGATGTTTATAATACCTTTTGAAGAGACCCAGTAGCCCATAGCACAAATCTCGTGGAAATCTGATATGTTTTAATGTGGCTACCTAGGTTAAGGTTCACATTAGTCCCCCACTCATCTAGAAGTCCATTTTGAAAGATTTTTGTGAATTATTTTAGCACTGATGTTCAGCCTTGTCTTTGTGTCCGTTAAGCTCACTGGCGAACATGGGAACCACCTTCCGCCTTCCCTGGGGGAGAAACCCTCTTGGCTGATGGCTTTTCCCCGGAATCATTAAGCAGCCACCTGGTGACTTTCTGGCTTCTAGATCCATCTGCCTGGGGCCCCCAGACTCCTCTCCTCCCACTCGGAGGAGAGTGGGCACATAAGCTCCTGGACCGATTCCTAGTTCTCCCTGGACGTGGAGCTGACAGGGATGACCAAGTTCTGGGTCTCCTCTCCAGGAGCGTGCACACCTGGTCTGTGGCCTTCCTCACACCCCCTGGGAAAACCAGACAGCCTCACTCTATCCCAGTCGCTCATGGGCTTGATTCAAACCAAGTCCCAACAGGCCTTTGCGTTTCTCTCCTCCATCACCTTCATCTTAATTTGAACTCGTAGCTTGGACTTTAAGGTAGCATGGTTCTATTGCTGTCAATTTAACGTTTCACTGCACAGCAATTCACAGCCAGTGAATGTTACACACATCTTGCTAGACTAGTATAAAAGTCATCGGGTAATTGTTGGTTCTAATGACCTGAAAGGTGTTCAGTTTTTGTTTTCAATTTTGTTTTGGTTTGGTTCCTTGGTTTTATTTTTTTGGTTCTTTTTCATTTGGGGATTTTGGAAAAAAAAAATTTTTTTTTTTTTTTTGGTTCCAAATAGAAAAACAAAACCTCTTTTGATCTTTAGTGCAAACGAGGGCTAGGGACTTAGCCACCACCACCCACCCACACTGCTTCATTCTGCCATTCACTCACTGCAGCATAATCAAGAATAAAGCAATATAGTTTACTACATTTTTTAAATTGAAGGTCAGCCATGCTTTCTGTATTATATTGCATATGAAATTGTTTACAAAAGAAACACTAACTCATACTTCTCTCTATTGGTTGGGAGTGGCTCACAGGGACAGAGAGAGGCTGGGGAGTAGGGTGGGGAGGGAAGAATGTTTTTTCTCTCTTGAATGTGCTTCACAAGCCAGGCTATCTTCCCAGGAAGGCTGAAGCAGGGTGGGGGGTTGAGGGCAGGGGCAGAGAGACAGATGCAGGCAAGCACATGGGCGAGAGACGCTGGCAGGCTCCCCTCACCCCTCTCCACCCGGCCCCCACTCCAAACAAAAAGCAGCAGAAGTCAGCTCAGCCCCATCCTGGGCATAGACACTACCCAAGGAGACGCTGTACGTTAAGCAATACTTTAATACTGTAATGTTTGTTTTCTTTCTTTTTTTTTAACCAAAAAAAAAAGTAAGTAAACTAAAACAAAAATATATACGTAAAAACCCACCCCTCTGGGGAAGCAACCTGAATCCAAACACTTGGCTTTCAAATAATCAGAATGTATTGTCTCAGATAGAAGTTTGTTTCTAGGAGGCAGGGGCACGTGGGGGGCGGGGGATGGAGACTGAGAGACAAGTTTCCAGAGCCTTCCAGAAGGCTCTCTGCTACTGTATTCTGTACATACTGTACCATCCTGTGTGGAATCTGTGAGTGTCCTTTGAGTAGCGTGGGCTAGTCAATCTGCCGTTCATGGTGTGTTGTAAACTCGGAATTCCATATGTAATAGGATGCAAGTCTAAGCGTTTCATGTGGACATCAATGTATCTAAATAAAACTTTCCCTAGCACTGTGGCTGACCTCACCCTTACTTTTATACTTTAGTATGAAACTGATGACAACTTTGGTAGTGAGTATTTTTTTTATATATATACATATATATGTATCTATATATATATATATCTCAAGCATCTTTCAGGTCTTTGTGTGTGGCTTTCTTAAAGCCCTGTTGTAAAAAATTACTATGTGGATGGCAGTCTCTCACATCACAGATGTGGAAAGTATAATTTTATATTTGTATTTTCAAATAAATAAGTTTGTGAAAGGTTTCCATCCTCTACTGTGGTCCAGAAATCAATGTGTTTGTCTGACAAAAATAAAATAAAATAAACTGTTTTGAACAGAGTCGTTTGATGTTCTTTCACGTATGGATGGGAAGATCCTCTGGAGGAAGAAATGGCAACCCATTCCAGTATTCGTGCCTGGAAAATTCCATAGACAGAGGAGCCTGGTGGGGCCACAAAGAGTTGGACGCTATTGAGTAACTGAACAATACACGTGTAGAGGAGGGCTCAGAGGGGGAGGGGAGCGGTTGAGGGGAGCGGTTGATTGGGGAGGGGAAGGTGTCACTGTTCACACCTGCCTCCTGTCACCCTGATCTTGGGTGGCCTCAGCCTGCAAATGCTTGAAGCAAGGCTTAGAATCCCACCCAGAGACTGAGGCCAGGTCATGGTGGTGAAAGCTCCGGATCCTATCCACTAGACCCGATGGTCAGGGACAAGGGCCCTGGGCCTTGGGCTTTGCAGAAAATAATTTCCACAAAGATGGAAGGTAGTGTGCAAGTATAGTATTTATTAAGAGGGGAAACAACACAGTACGTTTGGGTAGATACAGGAGCAGACTCCGGGAGAGTGAGTCTCTGAGTCGCATCCTCATGGCAGTTTGAATTACTGTTGTTGAAGGAAGGGGGACCCCTTCAGGGCCCGAAACTGGGTTCTTATCTAGCACTCGGAAATGGATTGTTCGAGGAGACACGTGTGCTGACAAGGCAAGAGATTTTATTGGGAAAGGGCACCCGGTGGAGATCAGTAGGGTTAGGGAACCCAGGAGAACAGCTCTCCCACGTGGCTCGCAGTCTCGGGTTTCATGGTGATGGGATTAGTTTCTGGGTTGTCCTTAGCCAGTCATTCTGACTCAGAGTCCTTCCTGATGGTGCAGCCTTGTTCAGCCAAGATGGATGCCAGAGAGAAGGATTCTGGGAGGTGGGCGGACAGATGGTGTCTTCTTTTGACCTTTCCCAGACTCTTCCAGTTGGTGGAGGCTTATTAGTTCCGTGTTCCTTACCAGGGCCTCCTGTCATAAAACAACTCATGCGCATGGTTACTATGGTGCCTGGCCAGGGAGGGCGATGTCAGTCCGGGTGCTTCCACTGACACTATTATGGGGGTATTTCTTCCGGTTTCCTTAGCCGATCATTCTAATCTGCCTGGTTCACGGTCTGTATTTGGTATATCTCAGGATCCTCCCACATGTGTTTACACATCTCTTAGCTAAGATGGGTCCTACCACAGAGGCATCTGGGTAGAGCATGCTTTTACACGGCTCCCCTTCTGGCCTGCAAGGAGCCTTTTCTGTGCATATGTGGTGGCGGCGGGGGGAGGGGCAGTCCTCCTGACTTTGGGAATGAGAGGTACGTGGCCTGGGGAGGGCCCAGACTTTTCCCTCAGTTGTCCTACTAGTCTCGTCTTGGAGTTTGGGTCAATAGAGAATGAATCTCCAATTGCTTTACCCTGAGGGGGCCCATCTGCCTCCTACCTCAGCCCCTCAGCATGGTCCCGGGGCCTCCAGCATAGAAGAAGCCCTCCCCCTGGCCCCAGGGAGCTTGTGGAACTTTCGTGTGTGTATGTGTGGTGATTATTTTATCGAAGCATAGTTGATTTACAACGTTGTGTTACTTTGTGCTGTACACACTCTATACAAGTATATATATATGTATCTTTTTCATCTTGCAACTATTTTATGAAGCGATAAGAAAGCATTGTCGTGGAAGAGCAGGTAGGGAGCACCTCAGAACCCATGGGTGAGCAGGAAATAAGCACCACGGTCTGTGACATCACAGGGCCCAGNTTGTGTTACTTTGTGCTGTACACACTCTATACAAGTATATATATATGTATCTTTTTCATCTTGCAACTATTTTATGAAGCGATAAGAAAGCATTGTCGTGGAAGAGCAGGTAGGGAGCACCTCAGAACCCATGGGTGAGCAGGAAATAAGCACCACGGTCTGTGACATCGCAGGGCCCAGACGCTGGAAGTGTGCAGGAGCAGATGAGATGGCCCACTCTCACAGCTGGGAGCAGTTGAGGTGGCCCACTCACACAGCTGGGAGCAGTTGAGGTGGCCCGCTCTCACAGCTGGGAGCAGTTGAGGTGGCCCACTCACACAGCTGGAAGCAGATGAGGTGGCCCACTCACACAGCTGGGAGCAGTTGAGGTGGCCCACTCTCACAGCTGGGAGCAGTTGAGGTGGGCCACTGTCACAGTTGAGGTGGCCCACTCTCACAGCTGGGAGCAGATGAGGTGGCCCACTCTCACAGTTGAGGTGGCCCGCTCTCACAGCTGGGAGCAGTTGAGGTGGGCCACTCTCACAGTTGAGGTGGCCCACTCACACAGTTGGGAGCAGATGAGGTGGCCCGCTCACACAGCTGGGAGCAGTTGAGGTGGGCCACTCTCACAGTTGAGGTGGCCCACTCTCACAGCTGGGAGCAGTTGAGGTGGGCCACTCTCACAGTTGAGGTGGCCCACTCTCACAGCTGGGAGCAGTTGAGGTGGGCCACTCTCACAGTTGAGGTGGCCCACTCTCACAGCTGGGAGCAGTTGAGGTGGGCCACTCTCACAGTTGAGGTGGCCCACTCTCACAGCTGGGAGCAGATGAGGTGGCCCACTCTCACAGTTGAGGTGGCCCACTCTCACAGTTGAGGTGGCCCGCTCTCACAGCTGGGAGCAGTTGAGGTGGGCCACTCTCACAGTTGAGGTGGCTGGCCTCAACGAGTTCTCAGCTGCCTGCAGGAGACGGTAGTGAACCAACTTCCATGACGCTTTGAGTAGGGACTGAAGGAACCTTGCATTTGCCCTCGAGGAGTTCAGAGTTTTGCCTAGTGAAATGAATGTTGTAGAATCAGAAAGTTAAGAGGTATAGAAATAGATACTTCTCATGGCCGAAAGAAAACAGAATTAAGATGTAGTGTGTTGAGGGCAAGTCTCAAGACCTGGTGGGAGCAGTCAAAGCATGGTCTAAAACCAGATCTGAGCCAGAGGGATTTCTTGGCTTTTAAGGTGATTTGTAAGCAATGAAGTGTAGGTTTGTAGCTGCTTCCTCGAGACCTTGAGTATAAGCTGTAGTTCCCCAGGGCATGTCTTCTGTGGGTCCCTGTTCCAATTTCCTGCCTCCTGTTTATTCCAGCTTTATCATATGGACATTTCTGCTACACCAAACGCTGAGAAAAGATGGTAGAAGGTTCCCCTCTTTATTTAAGCTTGGAGACAGGAGAGTTTGGTGTCTAGCCCACCTCTTGTGTGTCCAAAGGCAGAACCTCAGCATTCTGCAGTGTTTTGTTATACTGAGGACAGGGGAGAAGGAACGTATAACATAAACCCTGCTGTCCCACAGAAATGGAAGACCTATAAGAGCGTATTTGAGAAATGCCTTCCTAGCATTCTGAGAGGAATGGGCCAAAGACATGGAAAAGATAATTTTCTCAGATCATTTTTGATTGCTCAGCCCAAACCTAGTCCAGAAGCCTAAGGAGCGAGTGGGAAGCAGGAGCACCCACTGCCCATGTTTTCCTGTCCAAGGAGGGCAGGTGATTTGGGTATGGTCCTACTACTGCTGAGTGGCAGAACTGAGAACCCAGGACATCCTGCGCCTGGGCTCAAGCCTGGTAACAAAGGTCAGTTATCAGTGTTGAGGATGCCTGGTTGCCTGAGCCCATGAACTGTACCCCAAAAGAGGCAGAAAAATATCAATCACAGAGAAAACCAAACTTCAGGGAGGAATAGAAAAATACATAGAATAGAAAGCTGAGCGAAAACTTGGAGAATAAAGAAATACCACTGTTAAGATAAATACAAGTATAATAAGCAAAGTAAAGAATTTGGTCAAGGGAATCCATCATTATCTAATAAATGAGAATGGATTGAATTTGCTACCACTACCAGACAGAGGGATGTGCAAAACCTGGCAATGTGCCATCACGGAAACTCACTAATAATAAAGAAAGATGAAAACAAAGGGGCAGCAAAGGGGAAATAGGCAAGTCAAACAAAAAAGGGCACGAATTGAAATGCCAATATTAGACGAGGGTGGTATTTAACTTTGAAAGCACTCAACAGAATATTCTGTAATGATAAAAGACTCTATCTGAAGAATTGGGGGATTCCCTGGCACTTTAGTGGTTAGGACTCTGAGCTTTCACTGCCAAGGAGATTTTAGTACACCTTTCTCAGAACTAGACATTTTCAATAGACAAAAATAAAGACATGGAGGAATGATGCAATTAGCACAAGATCAGATGACTTACATAGCATCTTTTTAAAAAATGTACATTTTTGTTGTATATCCATATGTACAACTATCACTACTTGGCCAAAATAATAAGTATTGTTATTTTTAATTAATTGTGAATAATAATTACTAATATTAATTAACTTTAAAAAGTAGCAATTTTATAGTCTGTATTCCTTTATCATAATCCAATAAAATTAGAAACAAAGTATGGCTATAACTATTATAGTTCCACAGTAATTAAGAAGCACAATTCCACACATCCCATCCTTGGATCAAAGAGGAAAATTAAAGAAAACATAACCTGTCTAGAAAGCAGCAGAAAGCACACATTATACGTGAACCTATAACACACAGCAAAAGCTGTACTCAGGGGAAAATGCATAGCTTTAAAATGCCATTAAATGGAAAAATTGTATATTGTTTTTCATCTTAACCTAGCAAAAAGCAGCTAAAAAACTAGAATGATACAACTGATAGAAGCTGAAAGCTATAAAATAGAAAACAACAAAGGCATAGAAGGGATAAATAACTCTAAAAGTTGGATATTTCCTAACACCAATAAAACAGACAAATCATCCTAAATAAGAGAGAGAAGAGCAAAAATAAACAACATCAGGAACAAGAAAGGAAACAACCACAAGTAACAGAAAAGCATACTTATTGACAACAAATCTAAAAATTTTGATGAATTTGAAAATTTCCTATCTGCTATATAAATTACTGAAAATGGTGAGATGTAGAAAGTCAAATTTATTACTGAGAAGATATCAAAAAAGCAATTAAAGATATAATATTGAAATATGGACTAGGTACAAGTGGGTTTACAAATGAGTTTCGTCTAATAATTCCAATATTTTTGAACTATTTAAAAAGATTTTTAAAATGTGAAAAGTTCTTCTATCTGTTTTATAAAGCTAACATAGCTTTGATGTCAAAACCCAATATAGATATAAGACCAAAAATACGTCTACAGACTTAGGAGCTCAGATGCAAAAATTCTAAATACAGTGTTCTCAAGGAAAATCCAGCAATATAGCGAGTGTAAAATACTGTGACTAAGTACAATTTATTTCAAGGTTGCAAGATATTTCAATATCAAGAAAGCTATCAGCATAATCTGTTACATTGGCAAGATAAAAGAGAAAAAAATAGGATCATAACTGTATGCTCACAAAGTATTTGAAAATATAATGGTTATTCCTAATAAAATCTTGGAATTTTATTAGAAATAATTGTATTCCTAATTTTATTAGGAATAATTGTACTCCTTAATTAGAAAGGAATTACATACTATATAAGACTATCTACCCAACCTAACAATTATCCTCAATTATCCTCAGCAGTGAAACACCAAACCTATTTCAATTAAAATAAGAGGTGCTGCTATCACTATAACTAATATTATCTTCGAGGATCTAGAAAAAACAATAAGATAAGAGAGTCATATAAACATTAGGAGGAAAAGATAAAGATATGACTGTATTCCTAGAAATTTCAAATTTTTAGAAAATACATAAAAATTGCTACTGAGATTGATGTAAAACTGGTAAGGTGACTGGCTATAAGATAAATATACAAAAATCAGTTGAACTTCTATCCAGTAATAAGTACCTGAAAATAAAAAAATATATTTAGGGATAAATTATATAAGAAAAGAATATAATGTATAATAAGCAAATTTTAAAATACTATTAAAGGCCATAAGACAAGATCTGAAAAAATGGAAAGATTACATTCTTGAATGGAGACATATAAAACATCAGTGCTCCCCAATTTCATATATACTGTATTGAAAACACAATTATAAAAACCATTACAGAATTTTTAACTGTTTAAATAAATCTTCAAATTACAAAAAAGAATAAATGACCCTCAAATTGCAAGAAAAGTATTTAAAAGGATAATAAATGTTATCTGTATTACTGGATGTCACGATTACCTCAGTCACTTTACCCTCATCAGTGCGGCCAAAGTACAGAAAAAGTCAAATAGATTAGTGAAATAGAATTATTAATCCAGAAACAGATCTTGTATATAGAAGAATTTGATAGCATATGATATATGTAATGAGTAGTTTAATTTTGTTGAAAAAGTATAGGTTACATAATATAGAATACAAACACAACTGGCTTTTCAATGAGAGAAAAATAGAAGTTGACTTCCAACCTACATTATTCATAAAAATAAATTCCAGGTGGATTAAGGATTTAAATGTAAAACTTGAAAAAAGATTCTTGCAAGAAAATCTCCATCATTCATTCATAATCTAGGGGCTTTTAACCTAAAATCCAAAAGCCATGGAAGAAAATATAAAAACCTTTAACAACAACAAAAAAAAACCCTAAACTTTACATGTGATCTGTGATCGGGGCTTCCCTGGTGGCTCAGAGGGTAAAACATCTGCCTGCAACGCAGGAGACCTGGGTTCAATCCCTGGGTCAGGAAGATCCCCTGGAGAAGGAAATGACAACCCACTCCAGTACTCTTACCTGGAAAATCCCATGGACAGAGAAGCCTGGTAGACTATAGTCCATGGGATCGCAAAGAGTAGGACACGACTGAGCGACTTCACTTTCACTTTCACATGTGATCAAGAAACTTAAATTTAAAATGGACCAATGGCAGATTTGGGAACAAAGCACTTTTTCCCAATGTAGACAAAGTTTTGTAAATAAAATGTTGACAAAGATTAGTATACATAGAGTTCCTATGAATTGATAAGACACAGGTAACCCAATAGATAAATGGGTGACAGACAGGAATAGGTGATTTGTGGAAGAGTCAGTCTAAATGGCTCAACCTACGAAGTCTGTGAAAACATGCTCAAAATCACAAATAAAGTGGGAAGTAAAATAAGTTACACTCACTCGTCTGACAGAACGTGCAAGGAGCTGTAGTACTTGTTGGAGAAGATTCTGATGCTGGGAAAGACTGAGGGCAAGAGGAGAATGGGAGGACAGAGCATGAGATGGCTGGATGGCATCACCCACTTGATGGACGTGAGTCTGAGCAAACTCTGGGAGACAGTGAAGGACAGTGAAGCCTGGCGTGCTGTAGTTCATGGGGTTGCAAAGAGTCAGACACAATTTAGTGACTGAACCACAGCCATATCTTACCTACTGCTATTAAATAAGGGCTTCCCTTGTGGCTCAGATGGTTACGAATCTGCCTGCAAAGCAGGAGACCCGGGTTCAGTCCCTGGGCNCAGTGAAGCCTGGCGTGCTGTAGTTCATGGGGTTGCAAAGAGTCAGACACAATTTAGTGACTGAACCACAGCCATATCTTACCTACTGCTATTAAATAAGGGCTTCCCTTGTGGCTCAGATGGTTACGAATCTGCCTGCAAAGCAGGAGACCCGGGTTCAGTCCCTGGGCTGGGAAGATCCCCTGGAGAAGAGAAAGGCTATGTAACTCCAGTATTCTTGGGCTTCCCTTGTGACTCAGCTGGTAAAGAATCCACCTGCAATGCGGGAGACCCGGGTTCAGTCCCTGGGCTGGGAAGATCCCCTGGAGAAGGAACAGCCACCCACTCCAGTATCCTGGCCTAGAGAATCCCAGGTCCTATACAGTCCATGGGGTCGCAGAGTCGGACACGACAGAGTGGCTTTCACTTGGGGTGCTAAAAAGCTGCTGCTTTGTGTTACTGCTGTATACAGCTGCTAAAAATGTGTTTAGTCTTTTTGGGGAAACTTGTACAGCCATCACAGGGATCTTGAGGAATATCTCCCATGTCTTCCTCAAGAGGATCATGGAGACTGCCCAACCAGAAGTGCATTTTTAATAGCTTCTCTGGGCTTCCCTGGTGGCTCAGTGGTAAAGAATTCACCTTCAGTGCAGGAGACCGCCTGCAACGTGGGAGACGGAAACGTGGGTTCGATCCCTAAGTCGGGAGGATGCCCTAGAGAAGGAAATGGCAGCCCACTCCAGTGTCCTTGCCTGGGAAATCCTGGAACCCCCAACTTGTCGCCTCATCTTCCCTTTCAAAATCTTGTAATGTGGAGAAATGACTATATATTATTTCTGGTTGTTTTATATTCTGCCTCCCCTTAAGAAGAAAGTTAGAACTTGCCCGTCTCTGCTCTTACATTATACATCTCTGCTCTCACTATATTATATTATAAAGACGCTTTCGCCAAGGTTCTCTTTTTTTATTTTAAATATTTATTTATTTATTTCTGGCTGTGCTGGGTCTGTTTCTTAGTTTCTGCTCAGGCTTTTTTCTAGTCATGGAGAGTGACTAGTTAGGGCGTGCAGGCTTCTTATTTCGGTGGCTTCCCTTGTTGTGAAGCACAGACTCTTAAGTGCTCGGGCGTCAGTAGTTGGGCCACGTGGGCTCAGTAGCTGTCCCCCCC
>SJYX01021005.1:216092-275328 GCA_006410675.1 Oreotragus oreotragus | reverse complement strand
CTGGTCCAGGAAGACCCCACGTGCTGAGCGGCAACTAAGCCTGTGCGCCACTACTAAGTCCACGCTCTAGGGCCCACGCATTGCAACTAGGAACCCACACGCCCTAGATCAGGTGCTCCACAAGAGAAGTCAGCACAGTAAGAAGCCCACAAGCCGCAACAAAGAATAGCTCCCCCCTTGACCAATCAGAGAAAGCCCACACATACAACAACACAGACCCGGCACAACCAAAAAAAAAAAACCTCCCTTCTTCCCATCCATCCTCCCCATCTCCACTCCTCACAGGTGGCAGCACAGGACATGTCTTGTCTTAGAACTTCTGAGCCTGGCACAGCTAAGAGCAGCAGAGCTTAGACGCTTGGAAGGGAACACCAGACCTGACCTGTACAGGGATCTGGTGCAGGAAGGACGAATGCCGCTGTAGGTGTCACTGGAGGCAAAACAGCCTGGCGGCCGGAATCCAAAAGCTGGCCAAGGATAACCCAGCCAGTGTCCCGGTGGTGGTCAGCGCCGGGGTAACCCAGTTTGTTTGGAACAGGTTGTCCCGGCCCGTGGAGAGAAGGCTTTCTCTGCACCTGCCCACACACCCCAGCTGGGCTGCGTCTTTGCCATCACCAAGGTGGTCTGGGTCAGCTCCACCAGGAGGGTCCTACCCACCACTCTGATTCTGCCCAAAAGCCGAAGAGGAAATAATTCCAGCCCTTTCTTTTTTCCCCAGCTTTACTGAGATATAGTTGACACGTAACATTGTGTGATTCTAATGTGCATCACTCGTGTGTGGCAGTACAATGACAACTGTAGTGCTGGCTAACACCTCCATCATGCCACACAATTAAGGTTTCCCTTTTGTGGAGAGAAGAGTTCCTCTGTTATTAACAGCAGCCTCCAAACATATATCATATTCATCAGGCTGTACATTAGACCCCTAGAGCTTCATCTTCTAACAGAAGGTTTGTGCTCTTTGACCAATATCTCCCCACTTCCACCGACACCTGATAAAGATGTTAGGTGTGTGTGATATATATATATATATAGAGAGAGAGAGAGAGAGAGAGATGTGTGTACGTGCACGTGTGCTAATTGCTTCAGCTGTGTCTGACTCTTTGCGACTTCATGGGCTGTAGCCTGCCAGACTCCTCTGTCCATGGGGTTCTCCGGGCAAGGATACTGGAGTGAGCTGCCATGCCCTTTTCCAGGGGATCTTCCTGACCCAGGGAGTGAACCCCCATCTCTTATGTCTCCTGCACCGTCAGGCGAATTCTTTACCACTAGCGCCCCCTGGGAAGCCCATGTGGACATACATATAGGTGTAACTCTATATATATATGTAATAGTCAGACCTAAGAAAGAAGGAAATCCTGCCTTTTGTGACAACAGGGAGGAATCTTGAAGGCATTATGATGAGTGAAATGAGTCAGAGAAAGACAAATACGGTATGGTGTCACATACACAGAATCTAAAAAAGCCAAGCTGGTGGCAACAGAGAGTAGAATTTCAGCCCTTTCTTGGTTGAGTTGCCAAGGGCGGAGCCCAGCCGAGCTGTCAGAGGTGTCAGTCTCAATGGAGCTGGAATCACAGGAAGGCATACATCTACCCTCAGGTGATAAAGTCCAGAGCTAGAGAGCCCTCCAATTATTTTTCGTCTCCCCAAGCCTTCTCTGGAAACCTGTGAGATTTTTTTGTTAATCTTTGAAAATTTCATTTGAAATTCCTCTAGCAAAAGAATTTTGGCAATGAACAGGAAAGGATGGAGTCTGCTTTCATACAACCGATTTAATATTTAAACAGGTCTTCATAGAGGATAAAATCAGCGAAGGGACTGGTTGATAAGGAGAAACCGGACATCAGAACTTTCTATTTTGCTCCTATCATAGAGGAGGGTATTCAGACACAACAGTTCTGACAAACACAGTTAAGGGAGAACTGATTTAAAAAAAAAAAAAAAAAAAAAAAACCTCTGCAACTAAGACCTGGTGCAGACAAATCCATAAATTAAATTAAAACAAATATTAAAAGAGAGAGAGGGAATTGTTCCATTCCTAGAATTCTGTGCAAAGGAAGCAGTCAGAAATGGAGAAAAGTGGGTGTGCACAAAGATTTCAGCAACGTTTAATGAAAAACTGAAAGCAGGTTGAAGGAGGACCCAGGAGAGTATTTAAGCAGGTAGGGAGCATTCAACCTATGGACTCTTACAAAGTCATCAAAACCCTCCAGAGTTTGTAAAAGCCCGGGAAAACACAAGCTGACTCATGTTAAGTGAAAAAGAGACAACAGAACTCAAACCTGCTCATACAGTTTACGTTTTCTCTTACGTGCATGTCCTACTTCTTCACATATTGCCTTTACACTAGAAAAACTGTGGCATATAATATTTCAGAATATTTACAAGATATATTTCAACTATATTATCATTTTCTATGCCTACAAGATGGGAACAGAGTATACTAAGTTGTCAACTGGGTAATGACTTGGAGGTGGGTATTTTCCTAATGTTCCTTCCCTAATGGAAGGAAGGGAGGAGGGAAGAAAGGAGAAAGAAAGACAAAAAGAGGAGAAAGAAAGAAAAAAGATGAGAAAGAAAGGGAAGGAGGTGGGGAAGGAAGGAGGGGGTGGGGTAGGAAGAAAACAGGACCCAACCTGTATAAAGCCAGATTGGCTCTACTCTCAGGGAGCTCATATCTCCAGACATGTGGTTCCTTGACAAGGACCTCAGGTTCAAATACAGAACCCCAGCAGAGGGACTGTAGAGTGAAAAAATTCCAGACTATTTACAGTCAGCCCATGTCCTGACTTTCAGAACAAAAGTGAAAGTTGCTCAGTTGAATCCAACTCTTTGCGACCCCATCCATGGAATTCTCCAGGCCATAATACTGGAGTGGGTCACCTTTCCCTTCTCCAGGGGGTCTTCCCAACCCAGGGATCGAACCCAGGTCTCCCGAATCACAGGCAGATTCAAATGGCAACCCACTCCAGTATTCTTGCCTAGAGATTCCCATGGATGGAGAGGCTTGGTGGGCCTTCACTTTCACTTTCTGAGCCACAAGGGAAGCCTTGTGAACAAACAGTAGAAAAACTTCAGTTCAGTTCAGTTCATTTCAGTCGCTCAGTTGTGTCCGACTCTTTGCGACCCCATGAATCCCAGCGCGCCAGGCCTCCCTGTCCATCACCAACTCCCGGGGTCCACCCAAACTCATGTCCATCGAGTCAGTGATGCCATCCAACCATCTCATCCTCTGTCATCCCCTTCTCCTCCTGCCCTCAATCTTTCCCGGGATCAGGGTCTTTTCAAATAAGTCAGCTCTTTGCATCAGGTAGACAAAGTATTGGAGTTTCAGCTTCAGCATCAGTCCTACTAATGAACACCCAGGACTGATCTCATTTAGGATGGACTGGTTGGATCTCCTTGCAGTCCAAGGGACTCTCAAGAGTCTTCTCCAACACCACAGTTCAAAAGCATCAATTCTTCGGTGCTCAGCTTTCTTCATAGTCCAACTCTCACATCCATACATGACCACTGGAAAAACCATAGCCTTGACTAGACGGACTTTAGTTGGCAAAGTAATGTCTCTGCTTTTCAGTATGCTATCTAGGTTGGTCATACCTTCCCTTCTAAGGAGTAAGCGTCTTTTAATTTCATGACTGCAGTCACCATCTGCAGTGATTTTGGAGCCCCTAAAAATAAAGTCTGACTCTGTTTCCACTGTTTCCCCATCTATTTCACATGAAGTGATGGGACTGTATGCCAGGATCTTAGTTTTCTGAATGTTGAGCTTTAAGCCAACTTTTTCTCTCTCCTCTTTCACTTTCATCAAGAGGCTTTTTAGTTCCTCTTCACTTTCTGCCATAAGGGTGGTGTCCTCTGCATATCTGAGGTTATTGATATTTCTCCTGGCAATCTGGATTCCAGCTTGTGCTTCCTCCAGCCCAGCATTTCTCATAATGTACTCTGCATATAAGTTAAATAAGCAGGGGGACAATATACAGCCTTGACATACTCCTTTTCCTATTTGGAACCAGACTGTTGTTCCATGTCCAGTTCTAACTGTTGCTTCCTGACCTGCATACAGGTTTCTCAAGAGTCAGGTTAGGTGGTCTGGTATTCCCATTGCTCTCAGAATTTTCCACAGTTTATTGTGATCCACACAGTCAAAGGCTTTGGCGTAGTCAATAAAGCAGAAATAGATGTTTTTGTGGAATGCTTGCTTTTTCGATGATCCAGCGGATGTTGGCAATTTTATCTCTGGTTCCTCTGTGTTTTCTAAAACCAGCTTGAACATCAGGGAGTTCATGGTTCACGTATTGCTGAAGCCTGGCTTGGAGAATTTTGAGCATTACTTTACTAGTGTGTGAGATGAATGCAATAGTGCAGTAGTTTGAGCATTCTTTGGCATTGCCTTTCTTTGGGATTAGAATGAAAACTGAACTTTTATAGTCCTGTGGCCACTGCCGAGTTTTGCAAATTTGCTGGCATTTTGAGCGCAGCACTTTCACAGCATCATCTTTCAGGATTTGAAATAGCTAAACTGGAATTCCATCACCTCCACTAGCTTTGTTCGCATAAAACTTAGCACAAAGCAAAACATTAAGTCCCGCTAACAACAGGCTGGTAAGTTTGATGACAATCCCTAGCAAATTCCTAAGTGTGAAGATGCACCGAAAAGGCAGCAAGAACCCCTAGGAGCCGCCTGAGTTCACCAAGGATGAGCCACGCTTGCCTGAATTCCTGTCCTGGAGGGACAAGGACTGGGGGGTGGGGAGGGGGGCTGGGGGGTGCACCTCTGGCAATGGGAGTGTTGTGGTAACTCAAGGAAGACCTTGAGCCTCTGAGATCCCCAACGTGAAAGCAGAGTGTGGCCTGCCTGCCGGCATGGGCGCCACACAAACAGCAGCGGGGCTCTGGTGCCAGCCTGCATCGCCAGCAACACCCCGCGGCTCAGCCCTCGACCTTGTCCGCCTCAGCAGCCTGGATGAAGCAGAACATAAGACGTGCTTATCAAATCTGCAGTTGACACAAAACCAGGGGGATTGTTAGTAGAAAGGATGGCAAAATCGGGCTTCAAAAATATCTTGACAGGCTGAAATAATGGGCTGAAAACATGTAAAAGGGATAAATGTAAATTCCGACATTCAGGTTTATTTTTTTTTAATAAAGGTTTCATAAACATCAGATGTCAGAAACAGGGCTTAAAAGCAGAAAAGACAGCTGGGTAGGGGTCTGCATGGCATGGTTACTGGTCAGGTCAAGAGAAGGAAGAAAGAAAAGAAAATAGCCTTTATGGGAGTACCAAGAATTGTGCTAAATGTGTAAACGATGGCCAGGATTTTTTTTACGGGGCAGGCACTATCCCTGAGCCCAATTTACACATGAGAGAACTGAAGATCAGCAGGACTACTGAGTGACTGAAGGATTCGTCTCAAGCTATTAGGTGATTTGTATTAATCTGCTGGAAATAAGCTACAAAGTCATGGAGAGAGAATTCAAATTCAGGTCTTCCTATCTCCAGAGCTAATGCTTTATCCTTCCCCTGCTCCAGGGAGAAAATCTTAATTAATTTAAGCTAGTCATAGATTCCTTCATCCTTACCAAGTCAACAAGTTGTTGTTTTTCAGTCACTCAGGCATATCCAACTCTGCGACCCCAGCACACTAAGCTCCTCTGTACTCCACTCTCTCCTGAAGTTTGCTCAAATTCATGTCCATTGAGTCAGTGATGGTATCTAACCATCTCATCCTCTGCCTCCCCCGCCTCCTTTTGCCTTCGATTTTTCCCAGCATCAAGGCCTTTTCCAACGAGTCGGCTCTTCACATCAGGTGGCCGAAGTACTGGAGCTTCAGCTTCAGCAACAGTCCCTCCAATAAATATCAGAATTGATTTCCTTTGGGGTAGACTGATTTGATCTCCTTGCAGTCCAAGGAACTCTCAAGAGTCCCTGATCAATGAGACACAGGGGGCAAACACACTGGGGTTATTTTTGGTAAAGTTCTCCTCTGTTTTCAAAAGAATCCCTAGAAATAGATGTTCCTCTTCTGCCTCTTACAGTTGTTAGCATGTGAGGTCTGGAACTGCAGCAGCCATCTGGGCACCTTGAGGAATCTGTCATTAGACCAGAAACATGGAAGATATAAGTTGGAGAAAGGGAAATGCCTGGGGTCATCAATGACTGTTGCAGCACTTCTCCTGGGAAAATAACCCATTTTCCTAATTGTTCAAGCCCCTTCTATTTGGTTTTTCTGTTGTGTCCCACCTATAAGTATCCTGATGAATGCATGAAGTCAGGTAAGTCCCCTCGATGGACCCTGGCAAGATCACATTTGAAGTGTGACATGAACTGACCAGGGGCTTCCCTGATAGCTCAGTTGATAAAGAATCCGTGTGCAATGCAGGAGACCCCAGTTCGATTCCTGGGTTGGGAAGACCCCCTGGAGAAGGAAAAGGCTACCCACTCCAGTATTCTGGGCTGGAGAATTAGTCCATGGGGTCGCAAAGAGTCAAACATGACGGAGTGACTTTCACTTTCACGAACTGACCAAGATGATGAAGGGTCTAGCAGCCCTGCTTCACTCTGCCCCTCACTTACCAGCCACCACTAAGTGACGATGGCCCGGGGAGTTTACCTGCAGAGAAGACATGGGAGGAAAGTAACAGAATATTCTTCAAATATTTGAAAGCCTACAATTTAGAAGAGCAAATTCATTTTTCTCTGAGATCCTCTAAGATGCAGAGCCAGAACTAGGAGGCAGATACCAGTTTGATCAGAGTTGATACCAGTTTGATCAGTTTGACCAGTATCAGAGGTGTCCTCCACAGTTCACGTGTCTGGCAAAGGAGACAGCTTCCCAAGGTGGAGGTGCCCAAAAAGTGTTGAAGTAGCCATCAGACAGAGAGGTCAGGGAGAGACATCCCCACTGGGTGGCAGGTCAGACCAGCTGACCGGGGTTCCTTCCAAATCCAAAATTTGGGGATTCTGCATTATGCACACGGGGTAGTGCTAGAACCTTCCTGGGAAATAAACAAGGGGAAGACCGAGTGTCTGCCATCTTCGCTCTCCAGTTGGAATGACACCCTGACAGACAGCTGGTGGATAATCCTGGGCAGGGTGTTCCAAAGGCCCAGCAGGCAAAAATGGTCAGTGTTCTGTGGAAGGTCAGAAGCGGAGGAGCGCCTTCCAGGGAGGAAGGTCAGATAGGGCCGCTTGGAGGAAGGAGATGTGATCGGCGTTGATGAAAGCCAGGATCTGTTTTCAGCCACTCCACACCCCGCCCCGACCCCCACACACACATTCAGCCAAGCCGATCGGTTCCTCCAGCCCTGCAGGCTCAGCGCGCTCTCTGCTCCCAGGACCAATCCTAACTGGAAGCAGCAGAGAGCTAGGCAACTCCAGCGCCAGGTTCTAGGAGGCGATAATGTCTCCCGTGCTGCTGACAGGAAGCTGACCTTGTCTGTCAGCTTCACAGAGCTTGTCCGCTTGTTTCTAAGACACTTCTTCCCTCTGTCGGTGCCCCAGCCCTGCAGGCAGGTCTCTGCCTCACTTGCTGGGGCCTGGCTACCTGCTGATGGACATCTGTCTTGTCCCCAGCTTGCTTGCCTCAACCCCTTTCCTTTGGTAATAGACCCCACCCACAGTCGGGATGAGCATGTGACCCAGGCCTGGCCAATCAGAACACCCCAGCCCTTTGCTACGGGATTGGCTCAGGGATGAGCACAGGGCGGCCCCAATCTGACCAATCAGAGTCCTTCCCCAGGACTCTTCTAACAGTCTGCGCAGAAAGACTTGGATTACAAAACAGGAAGGCTGGAGTCTAGGACTGGTGGAAGTTCTGCCACGTGAAGCAAAGCTGTCTGCCAGAGAGAAAGAGGCAGGTAGACTGGAGAGCAGAGGAAAAGGGAGTCATGGCCTCCTCTACTGTGGATTTGCCCTGCATCCTGCATTTTCTCCAGAGCTGAAAACTGCCCTCTGCTTCCTCCCTGAGAAAGCCCATTTTCCTAAACTCAGCTGTAACTCAGAGTCCTGAATAATACCCCAGCCTTTTCCATCACGCCATGGCTGCCCTAGCTCTGGAAACTTCCCCGGCAGTCACATCTGAAGGGTGTCCCTGGGATCTGTCTGCCTTGGCTCTGTGTGGGGAGTGGCTTGAAGGGGACGCGGCCAGCCTGCCCTTCTGCTTCAGCTTGCTGAAAGGTCCTCAGGTGGTGCTGTGTCCAGGCCTGAGAGTGTCAGCAGCACACAGGGCTGGGCATGAGCCAAAGGACAGGGGGACCGTGTGGGGGTGAGCTCACTCATTAATTAGTCCCTCATTCATTCATTTATTCAACAGCTCTGTGTTGAGCATCTGCTATGTTCCCAGTGCTGGGGCCAAAGACTTAGCACAGGTATCCGAAAACTCTTTCTGAAAAGGGCCAGAAGTAAACATTTTCAGCTTGACACGCTATACGGTTGATGTTGCAACTGCTCAGCTCTGGCTTGTAGAGAGAAGGCAGCCCCAAACAATATGCAAACCAATGGGTGTGGCTGTCTTCCAATAACTTATTTACAAAAGCAGGAGGTGGGCCTGATTTGGCTGGCTGCCCGTGGTTTACCGACTCCTTTCTTAGAACATGCTGTTGGAGAAGGTGATGGGAGATAGATTCTGTAAAGTCTTAAATACCAGTCAGAGAAACATGAGTGCTACTGAGTGTCTAACAGGACTCGGAGGATGTTTATGCTGCAGAATGGTGAGGTCAAGATGAAGTGACAGAGGGAATGTTCTGCCTCAGCCTTCTTGCCAGGCAATTGCGATTCCTTCACTTATTCAGTGAGTGTTTACTGGATGTCTCCTGGGTTAAGGCACTGTTCTATTTGCAGGGGAACCAGTGGTGAGCAGGGCAGACAAGATGCTCACCTTTGCGGAGCTTCTACTCCGCCAAGTTTGTCAGGCTCTTCATGGTCAAGCCCTCAGCTGTCCCCTACCTCCCCTGTCTCCTTCACTCCACACCGATCACACCACCTGTGTCTCATGTCCTTTCCCACGTCTATGATTTTGCAGTCAGCGCTTCCTGAATGTGTTTGCTCACCAGCATATTGCACTTGCCTGACCTCAAGTGCTTCTCGTGTGGCTTTGAAATTCTTCACTTATAAGCCTTTGGTTGTCCAAGACTATTCCCAGCATCTGGCAGGGTCTTGGCACTCAGAAGTCTCAGTGAATGTTTGCTGAATGAATGAATGAATGAAAAGAGCGTTGGGAAAGGAGAGGAGAGTTGTGCCAAAACAGAAATGAGAGACACTCAACCCTGAGAGGAAGGCCAGCCACACTACCTTAGGGATCCAAATGCTTGAAGGATACAAGGGACCTTATTTGCAGGCTTAACACTCCTGTCCAGAATTATTTGTCGAGTGTGAACAATAATACAGTCTCCCTCTCTGAAACACCATGGTGAGGGCTCCTTTGTCTGATTAAGGACTGTCAGGGGTGATTGATGGGCTCCCGCCAGACAGCAGAAACCTCTCTCCTCCTGACAGCGCGAGTGATAGCCGCAAGGAAACTGACCCCAGCTGACACACTCATCTTAAAATATCTCTGTTTCCCTCCAGCCCAGATAAAAGAGCTGTCGCACCAAAAGTAAGGACTCCACTTGGGGAGATGCTGGCTTCTCCAAGGACTGGTGATGGAGGCGTCTGGGATGTCGGGGTTCAGCTGAAGTCCAAGTCAAAAGGAACCTAAGAAACCAGCCCTGGATGAATCGTCATCTGGGGAGCAGCCCTGTGTTCAGCCTCTCACCGCTGGGCCAGATGCATGAGATATATCATCAACATCATGATTAAGCATCGTTTATTCAGCATGTATTGGCACGTGGTTCTAGGTTCTGCTCAGATCAAAGAGAACAATCTAGACCCAATCCTGTCCCAACTGTACCTTACAACATGCCCAGAATAATAATGATCTCCGTCAGTGCTGTGGTCTTTTCTGGTTTACAAAGAGCCTTCAGCAACTCAGTGAGTTAGGTAGAGCAGGTATGAAAATTATTCCCATTTTAGAGGTGAAGTGACCTCAGAGAGGTGAAGTGTCTTGCCCAAGATCACACATAAGCTCATAAGGGTCAAAGATCCATTTCAGAGCAGGAATCACACACTTAATGGGGGTAATGAAGAAGGTTCAAAGAAAGGATTCTTTAAAGAGCTAGGGGCAGGGCTAAGGAAACTGACCGTGGAATAGGAAGCAGCCTGAGTGTCTGAGGCTGAACTGGGTCCCTCAGAGAAGGTAGGTGGAAGCCCTAGCCCCCCAGACCTCAGAATGTGAACTTATTTGAAAATAGATTTCGTTACAGTTATCATTAGCAAAAATGAGGTTATCCTGGAGAAGGGTGGACTTAATCCAATGTGACTGATGTCCTTCTATGAAGAAGAGAGACACCAAGACACAAGGATAACACCCTGTGGCCAGGGAGGCAGAGAGGTGCCAGGACTGCCGACCAGCTGCCAGAACCCGGGAGGAGGGAAGGACAGTCTTGCCTCCATGGATCAGAGGGAGCTCTGCCTTGACTGGACTTCTGGCCTCCAGAACTGTGAGAGAGTGCATGGCTATTGTTTTAAGACACCTGCTCTGTGCTGTTTTGTAACGGCAGCCCCAGGAAACATACACCTCTCGGCCGTGGGCGCCCCTAGTTCTCTAGGGGCCCTTGTTGTTGGAGTCTCGGGGAGAGCAGCTCCACGGAGCAGGGGCTGCTGGCACCATGACCAGCCGTGGCACCCACTGCCCCTCACGGTGGGAGCTGGGTGACAAGTACCCTGAGTTCTCCTTCTGAGTGTCCCCAGGGTGCCCAAGGAGGACACTGCAGGTCAGAAAGCGAGGGTGAGACCATTTGCAGCTGTTAGCGCCTAGGACAGAAGGCAGGTGGGATAGGCAGTGAGCACCCCGCGGCGCGGGCCACTGCCGGCCCCGACTCCAGGCCGTGTTCGATACTTGTCTCCCACCAGCGTGCTGATTCAGAAAGGGACCCTGAAGAAGTGGAAGGAACCGTTTCTGCCCTTTGGGGACCCACTGGTTTCACCACAAATGCTTTTAAAAAAAAGCACAGGGGAGGGACTTCCTTGGTGGTCCAGTGGTTAAGAATCTGCCTGCCAAGGCAGGGGACCCGGGAAGACCCCACATGCCATGGAGCAGCTAAGCTCATGCGCCACAGCTAGGGAGCCTGAGCCCCTACAGCCCACGCGCCTCGACCAGAGAAGCCACCGGATTGAGAAGCTGGAGCGTGGCAACTAGAGCGTAGCCCCTGCTCACCACGACTAGAGGAAGCCTGCGCAGCAACCAAGACCCAGGGCAGCCATAAATAAACAAAGATTTTGAAATTTTATAAAATTAAAAAAAAAAGCACAAGAGAACATGTGCAACAAATAAATACATGTGCAGGAAAAGAATATGCTTGGGATTTTCCCAGAGCTTGGAGGCCAGGGCCACCTCCACCCTGCTCCTCGCTTGATACCCAGGCCCTCGGCATAAAATAGAACTAGTTTCCTTGCGAAGGAACAGCCAGAGAAACCACAGCTAGAAGAAACAGGCCAGTGGTCAGGATGGCTTGGGGAGGAGAACATGGACAGGTCATGACCCGTTTGTCTCAACAGTCTGGCCCAGGCTGGGGAGAGAGAAGAAAATTCCCTCCATGGGGTGGAGGTGGAGTTCCGCGGGTGGGACCTGGAGCTGGAAGCGTGTCTACAGAGCCCCATGCCTGCGTGCGGGGAGGTGGCTACCCTCCCTGACACCCAACGGGCTCAGGGCGATCGGGGCTCCTATGGGGCTCCTGGGTGGGCCCTGAGCCGCCCTTCCCATCCGCTGATAGCTGTCTCCCCTCCAGAAGCCATGGAAACCTCTGTCTCGTTCACTCAGTATTTCAGGGGCATAAAAATTCAGGTCCCAAATAATATAGCTTGAACAAATGAAAGACCAGGAGTCCACAGGGAAAAACACTGCCGGCAGGAGGCGCCTGGAGAAGAAGAAATCGCGGGCCAGATGCACCTGGGGGCAGGCAGGGGCAGTGGGACAGGCGCCCTGGCTGTCAGAGGCCACTGGGAGGAGCAGGACCCTCTGGCTAGCAGCACCCGCAGCGTGCACAGGTGTGGGCTGCAGGCAGCGGGGACCTGCAGCAAGCAATGCTGCCCCCGCTGCTGACTGGCCCCTGGGACCTCCACACCAAGGCCTCCTCCTCCGCAGGCCTGCAGTGCAGGTCCACAGCTCTGCAGGCTTCTCCAGGCACCAGGCAGAGGGGCCGATGACCCCCAGAACACCGGAAACTCCTTCCAGGCCAGCAAAGGTCACGGGGATGGGGCGGTTTGTTCCAGCAGACAGAGTGACCGGGGGGCAGGCTGCAAAGACGCACAGACAGAAAGGTCAGTTCTCACCAAGGACTTGACTAAAACACTGCCCTTCTCCCCTTCGGACTGACGCCGAGGCTTTAATTATAGCTTGTCACTCGCACGCCTTCCCCAGGAGACGGCCGGGCCGGACAACGACGGAAATGAAACTCTTGCTTCAGATGGCTCATTCTGTCTGTCAGGAAATTTCAGGCTCACCAAACAACAGAATATCTTGAACTGTGGCCTTGCAGCGCCTCCTGAGGTCTCAGCCTGTTCCCCAGCCCCCTCCGGGACCAGCCAATGAGCTGACTCCTGCAATGGGGTGGAAAAGCTGTCTCACAGATGGAGATGCCCGTCCCAGCAAGGCGACGTGACTGGCTCAAGGTCACTGGCAGACGGTCGGTGGGACAGGGGCACCCGTGAGCTTTGCTGAGTTGGGCTCTTCTCTGGCCCTTTGAGGAGATCCCAGAAAGAAGACTCCCAGCCCTAGTAACACTGACACCTGTGTGTCACCTCCTGGTGCCAAGATCTAAGGCCCTGTCAGCCCGCCCCCTCTTTGATCACCGTGGCGGTCCCCATGAATAACAATTCATCATTACTAGCCTGACTCTTCACAAGGAAGCACCAAGGCTAGAGAGCTTGTTCCAGTTCATGCAGCTGGAATAGGACCTGAATCCAGACCGCCCAGCAGTGGGCCCATGCTCCTAACCCCACGCTCTCTCCTTCCTCTCATCCCCAGATACGAAGTCAGAAGATCTGGAGTTCTTTCCTCTTGCCTCTGCCAGGATACTCAGGGTTTCTGGAAGCATTCAACAAAGGACATCCCCCACATCGTGGAGGAAGGCTGTCCTGAGCCCTGGGGGGTCAGCTGTGGACTCGGGTCTGGGGGGAGGGGGCGTCCTTGCACCAGTCCCACCAGGTTCCCCTGATGAGGTGCTGACACCCAGGGGGGCTGTGGGTCCAGGTCTGGCTCCTGGCAGCTGGGTTGTGAGTCTCTGTGTTCTCATGGAGCATCCCCATGTCCCTCAGCCCCTGGGTCTCAACCTGGACATTCAGAATGCAGTAAGGCTCGGCCCTTACAGCTCCCTGAAGCCGTTGGGACCCAGAGGAGCGGAGCACGTGACCTGCCATAGATCTCTTCCCAGCCGCCCAATTGAACTCGAAAGTGAGAGTCGCTCAGTCATGTCCCACTCTGAGACCCCATGGACTGTAGCCTGCCAGGCTCTTCTGTCCGTGGAATTCTCCAGGTAGGAATACTGGAGTGGGCAGCCGTTCCCTTCTCCAGGGGATCTTCCTAAACCAGGGATCGAACCAAGCCCCCTAGATTCCCCACGGCGGGCTTTGAGCACACAGGTGTAAGCTGCTTTGGATTACCTTTGTGGCCAAAGTATCCAGCCAGTTTGGGAAGAGAGCAGAATTTCAGGTGAAGATGCTCCAGGGTGAGGGGAAGCTCCAGGGTGAGGGGAAGCCCCAGGGCCTTGTTTGCCTGTGGTCCAGGAGCGGGAAGACTGGATCTAACGCCTACCTCCCCTCTTGCTAGTTAGGGGGGCCTTGGTAGGCCCCCTAGCCCTGTGAGCCTCACTCATACATGAATAAGGACTGTTTGAGAATGGTAGGGGAGACCAAGCTGTCGTCTGCCCTTGAGTGGCGTGGCAGTCAGGTCGGGGGGAGGGACGCGTTCTGTAGCCTCTTTCTTTCAGGGAGCCTGTGCCTCTGGGCTGTGACCTTCACAAGCATTCCTCGGTCATTTTTCACCCCCTTAAGTGGGACAGGAAGGCTAAAGGGGGCTGTGCAACCCCGCGTGCTAAGTCGCTTCAGTCGTGTCTGACTCTTGTAGCCCGCCAGGCTCCTCTGTCTATAGGGTTCTCCAGGCGAGAATACTGGAGTGGGCTGCCATTTCTTCCTGCAGGGGGCTCTTCCTGACCCAGGGATCGAACCCCCATTTCCTGCATCTCCCGCATTGGCAGGCGGGTTCTTTGCTGCTCGTGCCACCTGGAAAGCCCTAAAGGGGGCTAGAGTTGGGTTTTCTCCTTCTCACAGGTGGGTCAGGCTCTGATGAAACCCCCGGGTTAGGCTCTGGTTGACTCGTTTCTCTAGAGGGCAGAACTTGTTAAGAATAGAGTACTCCAAAAAGTTCTCCACCACCCCTCGCCCCACCCAGGTCCCTCACTGCAGGAAGCAAGGAAGGACTTTCTCCACTGTTTCTTGTAGGAACTTGGTAGAGTTCCTGCAGGAAAACTCCCAGAAGAGTGGGTTCCTATGACCTCTCCCTCTGGAGTTCTTATCTCTTCGACTTGTCCACACTGAGCCCCCAGCAATTCGCCGACTACGGTTTAATTTTCCTACCCCAGCACCAGCTCCAGCAGCGGTTTCTGCTGCTAAGTTGTGATTCTCTGTGTCCACCTCTTTCCAATTCAGGGAAAGCAGTTTGCCCAGGGACCTCAGTTCTGTGCTGACTCTAAGAAGAGTTGCTGATTTTCGGTTTGTTCAGCCAGTTGCTTGCTGTGGGGACAGAGGGACAGCTTCAAACCTCCCCCATTCACATGCTGTGTCGGCTCCATTTCATGAATGCCCTCTCTGTGCCTGGCATTGACTCAGGTTTCACGTTCTTCCTCTTGGGGACCCCTCACAGTTCGGAAGGCAGGGTGTCACAGACTCCATTTTACCGACAAGGAAACAGAACAAGAGGTTGGGTCACATGGCTGCTGGAAGTGAAAGTTTGCCAAAGCCCATGTGTCCCCACAGTGACCACATGCTGCCACCCCTCCTTCTGACCGCCCGCACCCCCACAACCCTCTGGTAGGTGGACACGCACAGCCGCCCCCCCCCCCAGGAGGCTGTGTAACAACTCCATCTGCACCTGGGGTGAGGGGTTAAGCCGCCGCCCCTAAGGAGAGGGAAGGGCTGGGCAGCCTCCTTTCTGCAGGATCCATTTACTAGAAAATATGCTCAAATGGGGCATCATGGTTTTATGAACCCAGCTCCTTCTGCTGTCCCGACTGAAGTGCAGAATGCCTGGGGCAGGCTGCCCTCCCCCACAGACCCATTAGTCATGGGCATCGATTAAGGGGGGAAAAAAGAGTCTTGCTTGCATCTGTTTAGGCAGGAGTGGGCTGCCGCCTGCCTTAGCGTCCTCGGCGTGGCCGGACGGAAAGACCTTCTGCCTCTTTGTCCCCAAAGTAAAGCAGAGCCACGGGGGATGCTGGAAGGGGCTGGCTGGTGGGGAAGGAGTGTCCTGAACGTCTCGAGCCTGGGGCCTGAGGGCAGCAGCGTGATCTGTCCTGTGCAGCCACCAGCCTCCAGGGAGGAGACCCAGCAGGAGATTCTGATCGGATCCAACTCTCCAGGGGCTGCAGACCAGGCTGCTCTGCCTTCGGGGTCAGGGGCAGCCTTGTCCACCCTCCCATCCATCCCACGTGGCCATGGAGGCAACCCCAGGAAACAGAGGGGGGTGTGAGAGACAACAGCCTGTAGGGGTTCGCCTGTCCCCTCCATCCAAGACTCTCCCAGTGTGGGACTGAAGTGCGGCTCCCTTGCTCCTCTGCCATGTGGCCCCTCTCCGGGGAGGAGCTCAGACCCCGAGCAAGGCAGCCAGATACCCGCCATGGAGAGGAGGGGGTATATTGTCCCAGTTCCTGGGGGAGTCCCAGCATCTCAGACCACTGGGTCCCACCCCCACCTTTGACACAGGAGAAGGGATTTGCCCTGCACACTCGAGGACAGTGGCAGAGCCAAGACCTAACCCACCTCTTGACCCCCACGTGAGGTGGCAGGAGGCAGTGGTAAATACCAGCCACCATCCAGGCCACCAGACAGTGAGACAAAGGACTCTGTCACCTGCCGGGGCGAGCAGCTGGATCAACCTTGGCCTTCAGCAGAGAGGCTGAGGCCTCTGACATCGGTCCCCCAGTCCCCCTTGCATCCAGCCGGGTTTCAGGTTCTCATATCTCCACACCCTGGCCACTGCTGCTTCGGGGATAAGGGGTACTGTGGGGAGGTGGGGAGCGGGAGGGGGTAGATGGAGGGCAGCTGGATGGGAGAGAAGGCTAGTCCACACCCTGCTCACCTGGGTAGCACTCCGTGCTCTGTGTGAGCTGGAAGAACAGATGCACTGAGATGCCGTGTTGCTTTCCTGGGCACCCCGAGGGATGCAGAGTTGGAAACACTAAATAGAGCTGGGCCACTCCTTTACCTTGGGCAGAAGGCAGGAGGCCCCATGGTGCCCAGTGACCCCGACATCTGCACCCCCCAGGCTGCTCCCAAGACTCTGTCCTGGAGAACGTGCAAGCCCAGGAAGCAGGGGGGAAACCACTTTGGGAAAAACACAAATGCCATCATCCATCCCAAGATAGGGGGTTTCCCAGGCGGTGCTAGTGGTAAAGAACCTGCCTGCCAGTGCAGGAGACATAAAAGATGCTGGTTCGATCCCTGGGTTGGGAAGGTCCCCTGGAGGAGGGCATGGGAACCCACTCCAGTATTTTTGCCTGGAGAATCCCATGGACAGAGGAGCCTGGCGGGCTATAGTCCATAGGGTTGCAAAGAGTTGGACATGTTGAAATGACCTAGTAGGCAGACAGGCAGACATCCCAAGGTGGGTGGCTTTCTTGCCTCTCCACAAGTTTAACTGAGTGCTTAGAAGTGTCTGATCCAGAGATTCCTAGTCCTAAGTATAACCCAGAAACTTCTTCCAAAGGGCTTATCATCTGATGAGAGCACCATAGTGTTTAAAAGGCAGGTGAGGAGAGGTGTTATGGAAGCACTGGGGCTGGGAGCCAGTGGGGAGAGCAGGTCCAGGAGGGTTCCTGCAAGGCTGCGCCTGAGAGAATGGAGGACCCATCAGACCCGGGGGCTGAGATCTACCCAGAGGCAGAGGGCAACAGCCAGCCTGCACGAAAGACTGAGGGACTTCAGCGTTGTTCAGCTTAGCAGGCGAGGCCAGCAGGGGCAGCAGGGGGAGGCCGAGGCTGAGGAGCGGGTGAACTTCCAGGATGATGGGCAGCGTGGTGAGCGAGACCCATGGTACCCGCTGAGCCCATCTTCTGTGGTCCTTTCCTGCCCTACGCTGCCAGCTGTCATGTACCTGCTCAAGGTCACCCTCAGGTCCAAGAGGCCAAGTCCATGCGATGCTACTCCCACACACTGCCCCTTGGCCAGTCCAACTGCAAAGTCCCCCCACATTTAAGGACACGGTGCTCCCAAGGACAAGATCAGTCTGTAACCAGAGTCTGCTCCGTGGACCCCGTAGATCAGGGGCGGGGATACACAGGCAGGACTGTCAAAAGTGAGGCCAGAATAAACACGGAGAATGCCCACCAGGGCTTGACCGCCTTAGGGCAATATGGAGCCTTAAGCCACACCGGGAGCTCTCAAGCCTAGTTGCACATTATAACCTCAGGGTTGCTCTCTGGAATACCAATGCCCTGGCCCTCCCTCTTGGGGAGGAGCCTGGGCCTCAGTATTTTAAAAGATCCTCAGCCGTTCCAGCAGAAGCTGAAGCTGTGAGTCAGCACTCCATGCTCACCGAATCAGTTCCGTTTTTTCGTGCCTCCTGCCTCTCTCTCCTTCAACTCATAACTTGTGTCTTTCCCGCCTCTCTTCTCCTTCCCACCTGTTCCTTCTCTCCTTCTCCAAGTCTGACTCCTCCACTAAGCTTTGGGTCTCATCCTCTCCCATCACCTGGGGGGAACAGAGACACACACACGCACCAAAAATGATAATAATACCTCGAATGAGGGGCTTCCCTGGTGGTTAAGGCTTCACCTTCCAATGCGGGGGCGCAGGTTTGATCCTTGGTCAGGGAGTTAAGATCCAACATGCCTTAGGGCTGAAAAACCAAAACATAAAACAGCGATATCATAACAAATTCAATAAAGACTTTGAAAATGGTCCATGTCAAAAAAAAAAGTCTTTAAAAATTACTCAAGAATGATAACAGCAGCTGAAATTCATGGAGTGATTAATAATTACCAAGTGTGTGGGTCATCTCATTTAGATTTGGTCCTCAGAACAACCTTTGACTGTAGCTACTACTATTGTTCCTTTTTTCAGATGAGGAAACTAAGGTCCAGGGAGGTTAAGCAAAAGCCCAAGTCCCCAGCACCACTGAGCGGCAGGGCCAGGACTCACACCGAGGTCCCTCTGCCGTCAAAGCCTCAGCTGTCATGGAGGTTACCTCGCCATCACTACCTAGCTCCACCCATGGACTGGCACTTGCCTAGCAGGATGACCTGTCTGCTCTCGGTCANGGAAACTAAGGTCCAGGGAGGTTAAGCAAAAGCCCAAGTCCCCAGCACCACTGAGCGGCAGGGCCAGGACTCACACCGAGGTCCCTCTGCCGTCAAAGCCTCAGCTGTCATGGAGGTTACCTCGCCATCACTACCTAGCTCCACCCATGGACTGGCACTTGCCTAGCAGGATGACCTGTCTGCTCTCGGTCATTACATCCCAGCTTCCAAGCTAGTGTTCAGGTCATTCTGTGTCTGGGTCTCCACAAGATCTGCCCAGGTAGATGCTGCTGCTAAGTTACTTCAGTCGCGTCCGACTCCGTGCGACCCCATAGACGGCAGCCCACCCAGGTTCCCCCTTCCCTAGGATTCTCCAGGCAAGAACACTGGAGTGGGTTGGCATTTCCTTCTCCAACGCATGAAAGTGAAAAGTGAAAGTGAAGTCACTGAGTCGTGTCCAAACTCTTCGTGATCCCATGGACTGCGGCCCACCAGGCTCCTCCATCCATGGGATTTCCAGGCAAGAATACTGGAGTTGGGTGCCATTGCCTTCTCCAAGGTAGATGCTAGTGGCTCGCAAGCCCTGGGCCCTGGAGTTCTGAAAAGGCTCCATCTTAACCGACTTGCCTGTCAGCCTCCTGACTGCACAGTGATTCCCTTCAAGGCAGCTCCTTTTCAGGGAGAAGAGGATCATCTAACTGCAAGTTTCACAAAATCCACCAGCTCATAAAATGTGCCGTTGTAACCAGATGCCTGTTTGATGCCAGAAGCATGCAGCTACTCACCTGCCTTCACTCCACCCTCCACTTTGCCTGCTGGGGCACCTGCCATGGACAGCAACACAGAGATGCCAGTCAGGTTCTGCCCTGGTTAGAACGAGAAGAAAAGTGGTGGGTGTGTGTGTTGTGGGATAGAGCAGACGGTGTGCGCAGCGAGCGAGGAGAAGAGGGAGAGGGTGGGTGTGGGGCACAGGATGGGAGGGGCATAAAGTGCGTGCTTGGGGCGGGATGTGTATTGGGGTGTGATGAGTGTGTCTCATGGGTAGCACCTGTGTGGGGCTGTTTGTGTGCAGGGTGATGAAGTGAGGTGTATTGGGGTGTGATGGGTGTGTCCAGTAGGTGGCACCGTGTGGGGCTGTTTGTGTGCAGGTTGATGAAGTGAGGTGTATTGGGGTGTGATGGGTATGTCCAGTAGGTGGCACCGTGTGGGGCTGTTTGTGTGCAGGGTGATGAAATGAGGTGTATTGGGGTGTGATGGGAGTGTCTCATGGGTGGCACCTGTGTGGGGCTGTTTGTGTGCAGGGTGATGAAGTGTGGGTGTGTCTCTGTGTGGTTTGCGGGTGATAGGATGCATATTTGACACATACTGTGCGGTGCGTCTGTAGAGACTGTGCTTTGATGTGTGTATGACTGGTGGTTCGTGTGGGGTCCACAGTATGTGTGTGTCCTGTACTGTGAGAGGTGGACTGACCCGCGCACGTGGCCTAGTGTGAGATTTAAGGGAGGGAGCATGTGACACTGGGCACCAGGTGAGGATATGTAACATGATGACAAGGAAAGGGAAAGCACTTTCCATGCCTGCCTCTCTGCTCAGCCTGGGCTCTGCGTGACCTTCCACCAAGGTACTGAGATGCAGAGGCTGAGACCCTGAAGCCCATCCTCCACGTGGCCCAGCAGCCATCGCAAGAGGGGATCACAGGGCTCGGTCCTCCCCATCCAGCTCAAAGCAGGTTCACCCCCTTCTCTCAACTGCCAAGAGCCCCCTGTGCCCTCGGGCCCCAGCTACGGGATCCCAGTGAGGAAAGGACAGGCGATCTCGTGGACGGGAAGGGCCCCAGCAGCTGTAAGAGGCAGTGGGAGGGCAGTCCTCATATTCCTTTTTTTTAATTGTGCATTGACTTTTTTTTTTTAATTAGAGGTTAATTACCGTATTTAGTGTTTTTTGCCATATATTCACATGAATCAGCCACGGGTGTACGTGTGTCCCCGTCCTGAACACCCCCACCTCCCCCCCTATCCCATCCCTCAGGGTCATCCCATTGCACCAGCCCTGGGCCCCCTGCCTCATGCATCGAATCTAGTCCTCATATTCTTAAGTCCCTTTCCAAACCATGGTGGCCAGGAAGATGGCTGGAACATGAACTGGAGATGGAATTCCCATTTCTCATCTCCAGTTCACAATAGGCTGGGCTCCACGCTGGGTGTGACCCCTAGGAAAGTTTGGGTTCACGTGGCTCGATCTCAGAGCAGTCCCTGACCCGCAGCACAGGCAGTGGCATTGCTGGACTCACTAAAGACCACCCATGGACCCCAACAGCACCTCCCCAAATCCCATGTGTTCTCCTCTCTACTTCCTTCTTCCCCTGCAGCTCGGATGTGACACTCCTCAACCCCCTGAGAAAGCTCTGCCTTCACCCCGAGTCCGTGACATCCTCCCCCTCCCCTCGCCCCGCCTCCCCTTGCACTTGACACTGCGGATCAACATGGCCAGTCTTCCTGAAGAAGGAACCCTTTTTCCAGGGGGTGAGAGGAAACGGAGAGTTTCATCATTCCCTTGGTAAGAGAGGGATGTCAGGGAATAGCACCACATTAGTAAGCTGGATCCCGACCCATGAAACTGTGTGGCCCGTGTGAGTTGTGCGTGCTTTCTGGGACCCTGTTCCCACAGCTGGTCAGGCAGGCATCATTCAACAACTCACTGCTGCGCAAAATTAATCTCCCAAAAAGCCAAGGGGGTGGCTGGGCGGTGCTTTGGGAGAGAAGAGGAGCACATGGACGTTATCTTTCTTGCTCTTCTGCCCGTAAGGCAGTGCCCAGAGCCGCGCAGAGCAAGACAGCAGCCTTGGCCCAATGGATCGAGGGCTGCAGAGAGGCCCCCTGAAATACACACTGGAGACCAGGCTAGGATTTCAACACCTTCCCGTGATACTGGGGTTGGGGTTTGGAGGAAGCCTGGGAGGGTTGGTGTGTGATGTTCCTTCATGCCAAGGACATGCCAAGGACAGGGAAGGGCGACTCTCACCCCTGCCCCAGGGGATGCTGTGGTTCCCACTCTCCCGACGTCCACCCCCAACCCTTCCGAGTCTCACTCTCCTCACTTCTAAACTACAGGTGACGGCAGAGTGGAGCAGAGACTTTGGAGCCAGTTCCACTTTTCCTCACTAGATGTGAGGTCCCAGCCAAGTCCTACCCCCTCTCTGTAGCAGTTAGCTCTCACTGTAAAACGTCAAAGCTTGGTGGCTTAAAACAAGCCGTTATTGTTTCCCAGGAATCTACAAGTGGCCTGGGCGGTTTCACCGCTGCGAGCCAGGCTTGGCTGACCTTGGCTGGGGTTGCTGATGCGTCTGCAGGTCACTGGCAGGTGGGACGGGGGCTGCTGGGGCAGGGGGATTGGGGCCTCAAGCTACAGTAACTTGGCTCGGCTCCGCAGGGCCCCTCGGCCTCCAGGAGGCTAGTGCCGGCTTCGTCTCTCGGGGCTGCGATCCGGGAGAGTGGAGTGGAGATACATGGGGCTTCTCAAGCCTCTCTCTCCAGGAAGTTTGCCGCTCTCTCATCAGCCAAAGAATCGTTTGGCTGAGCCCAGAGTCAGAATGCAAGGGGCCTGTCGAGTCAGCGGCGTGGACACAGGGAGGAGAGCAGTTTGGACTGCCAGTGTGATACAACTAACTCTCCCTTTAAGCTCAGTTTCCCATTTTATAAGTTGAAGTGAAACTCACAAGATGTGAAACTCACCATGTTAAGGAGAACGATTCAGTGGCACTTAGTACAGCCACAGTGTTGGGCCACCATCGCCTCTACCCTGTTACAAAAGATCCTAATTACACACCCCCAAACCCATGTTCATTAAGGAGTTGCTCCCCTTTCACCCATGCCTCTGGCCCCCGACAACCGCCACACTGCTTTCCGTCTCTGTGGATTTCCCTGTTGTGGACATTTCGTAGAGTGGAATCTGTGGCCTTCTGTGTCTGGCTTCTTTGATTTATAATGTTTCCAAGCTTCAGCCATGTTGCAGCTTGTATCAGCACTTTGTTATTTTTTACGGCTGAATAATATTCCATTGTGTGGCTAGACCACAGTGTGTCTGTGCTTTCATCTGCTGAGGGCCCTGCGAGATGTTTCTATCTTTTGGTCATTGTGAAGAGTGCTGCTGTGGTGCTCATATTGAAATATTTATTTGTTCACCTGTTTTCGATTCCTTTTGGTATCTACCCAAAAAAGGAGTAGAATTTCTGGGTCATATGACAATTCTTTTTGAAGAACCCACTTTCCTTTATTTTAAAAACGCAGAAAATGAAATTAGTTTGCAAGGATGCTGGGACGCTTACAGAAAGGGCATGTAAAGTGTCTTGCACAGAGTCCAACCTCAATAAATGGTTTATATAACTACTCTTTTGTTCTTTAATTCAATAACCATTTATTGAGCCCAGGATCAGGAATTATGTGAGGTGCTGGATAGATATACGAAAACATCAGATATAAAATATCTATAAAACACATGTCTGTGTTTTTATAGACATATAAATATATCCCCAGGGTCCCTTCCAGCTCAGACTCACAGTGGTTCCATCCATGCTTCTTGCCTGGTGTGTCCTTCACAAACAGAGACAAAAGGCTCCCTCTCTGTCCCTCCCTTAACCAATTCCCCAGGAGGCTGCTGGCTTCATCGCTCCCCACCTGAATCAGTTCAGAACACCTATTTCAGATCTGTCGGCTCTTATAAATGTAGCCACACACCCGCAAAGTGAGATAAAATGGCAATGTGATTAGTGTGTGTGTGAGTGCGAATGCTTATGTGTCCCTGTCTCATCCCTTTTGTAAAGATTAATACATCAGAGCAAGCACTTACGAAGGGAAGAATAAAAAAAAAACAACAGCCGGGTCCAATTCTCCAGACATTCAATAACCAAATGTCACCCACATGGTAAGCAATAAAATAAAAATATATGCTTAGCAGAGGCAATATAAATATGATGTATATTTTTGAAGTTGGATAACAGAACAGGGGCGTAAAAATAATACCCAGTGGCAAATTCAGGGAAAGCAGCCTTTTACAAACGTGGCATTTCTTTGGGCTGCCGTTCCTGAAACATAGCAGCATCTCAGGCAGTAAAGCAGAGGTGGGTTTCAATCTGACAGGAGCGGCTGGTGGAATGAGGGCATGGAAAATCCTGCCCCAGTTCCGAAGCCAAGGCGGGGGCTCCTTCCTCCCCCACCCCCCACCCCCAGATCCTGAGACCCTTACCTCCACCTGCCAGCTCCATCCCCTTGGCCTGTCACAACAGTCCCTTACTTTTCAAGCATTTGTCCCCGACATGATTCCTTTTGACCTTTACAATCTGCCTCTGAAGTGGAGAGGACAGGTGTCATTATTACCGTTTTATGAATGAGGAAATGGAGACCGCAAACGTCATGTTAAACCCTGAGCAGCAAAACCGCCTCCTTGCCCCTCCATCCTGGGGAAAGAATATTTCTTTCCTGTCTTAGAAACCATAGCTTCCTGCCCACAGGTATATACTGAAAAATCATTAAAAAGGTTTTCAGACACCTCTCTGCGGCCTACCACAAATCTAGATCCCCAGTTACTATTTGTTTAGGCCGTGCCAACCAATTTTTGCATCAGCCAAACAAAATATTATCAGAAAGATAAACCTGAGGGTATCTATGTAAACATCGAGATATGTCAGCAATAGATGCTGCACGTTTTTCTTAAAACAAACACCTTTTCCAAGTCTGAGGTTCTTAGAGGAAAATGGAGGTCCAAACATTTGAGTAATTTGCCCAAGCTTTCAGGCTGTAGACAAACAAGACACCAGCTGTACGTCCTTATACAAAGTCACTTCGCCTCTCTGAGTTTTCATTTCCCGGTGATGGAACGAGTAGAATGAGAGTGTCTTTAAGCTGTTTTCTAGCTCTCGTGTGCTCACTCGGTTGTACCCAACTCTTTGCCACCCCACGGACGGTAGCCCCCGGGCTCTTCTGTCCGTGGAGTTTTCCAGACAAGAATACTGGTTGTCATTTCCTTCTCCGGGGGATCTTCCCACCCAGGGACCGACCCCGTGTCTCTTGCATCTCCTGCATTGGCAGGCGGATTCTTTACCACTGCACCACCTGGGAAGCCCATCTTTTAGCTCTGAAATTCTAGAGTTTTATCTCTGAAACCAACTAGTCAGTGATGGTTGAAAGCCATCCTGGGGAAAGCCTCGTGTTGCTCACAGAAAGTCAGTAAACAGATCCTGCATGAAACCCCAACTTCTAAAGCTTTCATGTGGGGAAGGGAAGTCTGTTTGGGGCCCTTGTCCTGGATCAGTCACTAACTCAGTGTATAACTTTGAACTTCCCTTCTGCTAAATGAGGAATGTGAACTAGAGGAAGATGGGAAATTCATCTCACATCAGGGGCACAATAGATGGTGGCTACCCAGAGTGCAGTGTTGAGGAGAGGACGATGAGTCTGCATCTAACTCAAGAAGAAAGAGGCCTGGGTTTGATTAGTGATGTCTGCACCGGTGAGGGAGGAGGCGGCTGTCCAGGGACTTAGCGGCCCTGGAGTAGATGCCTTCACAGTAGCAGGTCTCTTCCAATTTGCCACTAATCCTCTGTGAATTGCACACAGAAAACTGGGGGATTCAGAGCCACTGATGCACAAGATGCCGAACTCAACTTGTTCAACTGTTTTTATATTAACCATAGCCTGAGTCTGAATAATCTGTCCCCTGATACCACTGTATTTCAGAAATTGCTACCTAAGGCAAATTCACCACTTTTAAACTCATTTCCTGAGTTGGTCTTTTTAAACCCCACATTAAATATTGATCTGCCCTGGAGAGATCTCATTTATTTAGTAGAGACAGGTTTGACTCCACCAGAACTGTCAAACCCAGAAATGGGACCCTGCCCCTCCTGGAGCGGTAACCATACAGGATGGTGACAGGCATCTGGACACTGGAACCAGCTTCTTTCCTTTCTCCGAGCCTCAGGGACGTGGGCTTTCTTCCCTGTCGCCCCAGGTCATGAGAGCATCTTCGAGAACCTTTTCTATGAGGGTGGATGTCCAAGGGTCAAGGTGTCCCCTCTGTTCCAGCAGGACTCCCCACCCCGTGGGCTCTCGAGAGTAAACTACAGAAAATCTTCTGCTTGCTCCCAGGAGGCTCTGTTTCTGGGGCTATTGCTACCAAACTCTGGCCTGCAGACTCTGCAGACTCTCCCCCTCCGCCGAGTCCTGGTTCTTTCCAGGAAGGTGGCATTTCCACCTGGACCTTGGTTTTAAACCGCTGGGTTTGGGGCGGGGGTGCTGTGCTGGGTCTCCCTGCCTGTGTGGGCCTCTCTCTAGTTACACCAAGCAGGGGCTACCCTCTGGTTGTGTTGTGGGCTTCTCACTGTGGTGGCCTTCTCTTGTTGCGGGCCACGGGCTTGCGGGTGCACCAGCTTCAGTAGCTGTGGCCCGTGGGCTCCATAGCTGTGCTCCCTGGGCTCTAGAGCCCAGGCTCAATAGCTGGGGCACATGGGCTTAGCTGCTCGGAGCCACGTGGGCTCTTCCCAGATCAGGGATGGACCGGGGGTCCCCTGCCTTGACAAGCAGATTCTTTACCACTGAGCCACCGGGGAAGCCCTGGATCTTGGTTTTAAACCTCAGCCCCACTGAGCTCTGGCTTGACTGCTTTTCTGGATGACAACATGCTGGCTGTCTCCTAACAGCACCCCCACTTGTGCTTATCAGTGTGACCACGATGAGAACAGGGAGAGACTCAGCCAGCTGCAGCCAGAGGACCGAGACCCCACACTCCTCTGGAGGTAGACCAGCAGGCCCGGGTCCTGATCTGACTTTGCCCTTGGAGCTGGCTTCTACTGCCGTCCACACTCGGAATCCCATCTCCTTGCACTCCGCATTGATACAGCGTAGTTTCTTGCCACGGTGTACACTTCCAAGCCCAAATGCCAAGCCCTTTTGGGCTTCTGGCAACATCTATTTGGGGCCCCACAAACAAGACTCCCTGAAGCAGGGAACACAGCCTGAATGTGGGGTGCAGAGTCAAATTGTAATTGGAGTCTCAATCAGTTATGCCATACTTGCATTTCCTCTGTTAACTCACCCAACGATCCCACTAGATAGGTAGAATCATTATCGCATTGGACAATGTGAGGAAACTGAGGCTTTGAGGCTGTAGCTGCTGGCCACAGAGAGCTGACTAAAATTAAATAAAATTTAAAATCCAGTTGGTAAATCTTGGGCTTCCCTGATAACCCAGACGGTAAAGAATCTGCCTGCAAGAGACAAGGTTAGATCCCTGGGTAGGGAAGATCCCCTGGAGAAGGAAGTGGCAACTCACTCCAGTATTCTTGCCAGGAGAATCCATGGACAGAGGAGGCTGGCAGGCTGCAGTCCATGGGGGTCACAAAGAGTCGGATATGACTGAGTAACTTGTTTTTTTCATAACTCTTACTAGCCACACGTGGCTGATGACAACAATGCTGAGAGTGCAGAATTATAAAGCATTTCCATTATCACAGTAAGTTCAATTGGGCAGCACTTCGAGTGGCCTCAGAGGAACATCCCTATGCCATAGAGAACTGAGGGCTAGTTTGTCTGCAGAGCCTGCATGCCAATCCCTTACCCTCTCCTGCTGTTGCAAGGAACTCAAAAGGAAAGAGGTGAGATGAGCAAGAAGTCAACCAAGAAATCTCGCCAGAGTAAAGCTTTTTGAGGGCAGGCCAGAGACAAGACATGTGAAGAGCTTAAGACCTCTTTACCACTTCCTGTCATGTGACAGGTCACACGGCAAGTCATGTGACAGCCGTTAACAGCCCCTTGGGCAACTGACCCTGATGCTGCTCTTTACCCCATCAGAGATACCTTCCAGGTCGGGAGAGGCGTGGGGCTTGGTCTCACTCTAGCAGCTCCATCTCCTCTGCAGCTGGAGAAGAGAGTCAAGCACACAGCTGAGCACAAAAGAGCGTCTTACACTTGCTGCCACACTCCTGAGGCTTTTTACATGGTGGAGGTCACCACATTGATTCGCAACATTTTTGTGCCTTACTTACTGTTTTAGTTACCATTTGTGATACCTCTGTTATGTCCCTGTCTCTGAATTGGAGACCTTTTACATGAACAGCCCAAATAAACTTGGGAGCCCATGTGGCTCTAGAACGTCCACGCTAAAACAATTTACAATAATTGCAGTCTTGATTTGTATCTCTCAATATTAAAGGGGATTTGAATGATAAATTATAATATTACTTCTTTTTTACCCCACTGTGTATTTGAACTTACACTTTATATTTTTAAGATCTTTTTATATGGAGTATTTTGAAGTCTTTATTGAATTTGTTACAATATTGCTTCTGCTTTATGGGGTTTTTTGTATGGTTTGTTTTTCTGGCCATGAGGCATGTGGGATCCTAGTTCCTTAACCAGGGATCAAACTCCCTGCATTGGAAGGCAAAGTTTTAACCAGGGATCAAACTCCCTGCATTGGAAGGCAAAGTCTTAACCACTGGGCCAACAGAGAAGTTTGTACACATTATTTTTTAAACAACTTTATTGACATATAATTCACATCCCATGCAATTCACCTATTTAAAGGGCACTATAGTTTTAGAGTGCTTTAGTCACTTCAACAAGAAACTTCATTCCCATTAGAAGTCACTCTCCCTATTCCTCCAACCCTATAGCCCCAGGCTCCCACTGATCTGCTTGCTATCTCTATAGATTTGTCTCTTTTGGATATTCATATAAATGGTATCCTGTGGTCTTTTGTGACTGGCTTCTTTCACTAAGCATAACATTGCATCATGACTTGTATTTCATTCCTTTTTTTTTTTTATTACCAAACAACATTGCGTTACATAGATAGACCACATTTTATTTATTCTTTCATCAGTTGATAGAGCTTTGAGTTCCACTTTGGAGCTGTTATGAGGCCACTCTGGGGCCTCCCTGGTAGCTCAGCTAGTAAAGAATCCTCCTGCAATGCCGGAGACCCCAGTTCAATTCCTGGGTCGGGAAGATCCCCTGGAGAAAGGATGGGATACCCACTGCAGTATTCTTGGGCTTCCCTGGTGGTTCAGCTGGTAAAGAATCCACCTGCAGGCTGTTTTGAAAGTTCTCAGCAGCTTTACCATGTCTGGGCGTGGCTAGGGCGGGAAGGCCCTTGGAAAAGGGCCTAAGCATCACCGCAAGGTTCTTCCCAATAATCCAGGGCATCACCAAGCTCACCATCCGTCATCTGGCCCAGCGTGGAGGAATTAAGTGCATTTCTGGCCTCATCTATGAGGAGACCCGCGGGGTGTTGAAGGNTCTGGGCGTGGCTAGGGCGGGAAGGCCCTTGGAAAAGGGCCTAAGCATCACCGCAAGGTTCTTCCCAATAATCCAGGGCATCACCAAGCTCACCATCCGTCATCTGGCCCAGCGTGGAGGAATTAAGTGCATTTCTGGCCTCATCTATGAGGAGACCCGCGGGGTGTTGAAGGTATTTCTAGAGAACGTGATTCAGGATGCCGTCGCCTACACCGAGTGAAATTTTTTTTTTTAAACAATCCACCTGCAGTGCAGGACACCTGCATTTGATCCCTGGGTTGGGAAGATCCCCTGGAGAAGGGAAAGCTACTGACTCCAGTATTCTGGCCTGGAGAATTCCGGAGACTCTATAGTCCATGGGGTCACAGAGTCAGACATGGCTGAGCAAATTTCACTTCCACTTGGGGCCATTATGAATGGTACTATGAATGTTCACGTACAAGTTTTGTGTGGACATATGTTTTCATTTCTCTCAGATCTATCCCTAGGAGTGGAATGTCTGGGTCAATGCTAACTCAACATGGAAACACTGCTAAACTGGTTTTTCCAGAAAAAAAAAAAACAAGGAAAGGTCAAAACCTGGTGAATGTCAGAAAGGTTTCCACAGCTTGCAGCTCTCCACACTCCCATGGAAGTACCAAGTGGACTGGATCAGATCAGGAGGCAATGTTCAACGTGTAGTGTGAAGCCAATTCCCAAACCCAAACTCTTGCTTCCCACCCACACCGCCTGACTCCGCCCAGCCACGTTGTCCCTCGGAGCTCTCCTCTGGGGTCAGGTAAACAGAAAGACAAGACTGAAGTTGGCAGCTGAGGCTGGTAACCTCTCCGAGCCAAACGGCTTTCCCACATCTCTGCTGTCTTGCTGCTCACCCAAGCGTCCCAGCTTGCAGCAGACACGCGATTCAGGGTCCCGGGGAGGACTTTCCGCCTGCCACAGGTTCTTCCTAAGATGCAGCCACGAGTCTGAGATCTCAGCAGCCCTCTGACGGCTGGGAGCGCTTGAGAAGAGCAAGCGGAGCGTTGCAGCGTGTGGAGAACCTTTGAGAACTACAGCTACCGGCAGGGAGAAAGCCATCTGTTATTTTGTCTTCTATTTGTTTTAGAATTTCCAAGAAAGTGAGCAGTTGGACTGCTCAACTTTATTGTTCACAGTCGGGAGGAGAAGATCGGAGTGAGGAGCTCCATTTTCCAAAACTGCAAAGAGCTGTCTCTTCTTGGTGACACTCACAGACCGCAGGCTGTTGATTCTACCATGAAGTCCTCTATCCTCCAGGACTAGGGTCTCAGCTGGGAGGTGCGCCCTTATTGAGTATCCCGATTGTCCACACAAGGATCACAAAAGCTGTTCCGAAAAGACCTTGCTCTCAAATCTCCTTGCCAGCTGGAGGGCGTAGGCAGGGACCTGAGAGCCGGAAGGAGAAATGAAGTCAAGGATAAGCTCCTCCTGCTGCCTCTGGTTAAAAATGGGAGCAAAAATGCACTCACCTGGCAGAGACGATCAGGGCTCATTCCTGCCCTGGCCTGCTGTGACTCACCCCACCCACACCCTCACCTGGATCACCCCAAGGTGGCTTATGTCTAATGCCAGATGACAACCCAACCCTGTTAGCCCAGAAGCTGAGAGGGCTCCTGGCATATGGGACTTTCAGTTCTCTAATGGAGACAGGCCCAGTTAAACCAGGACTGGTCAGTCACCCTAGGTGTCCCAGCGGTCTCACTCAACCTGGCTTATCTGCACTTGAGCTCTCCCAGACGGGAAACCCGCCAACTTCTTGTCCCTTCCTCTGGCACCTCCTGCTGCTCTTTACTCCAGGATGACTCACCTCCTTAGAACCAGAAGACTATGGGGCCACCCCCACAGGACCTTCCAGTCCTTCACTCCAATCCCTTGACCTTTGGTGGAGGGGGGTGGTCAGGAGAGGGAATGCTGCGTCTTGCCATGTCCTCCTAGGCAAGTTACTTCACCTCTCCGTTTCTACATCTGTCACAGGGATAAGAGGGCCTAGCTCACAAGGTTATTGTGAGGATAATACGGATGAAATGTCAAGTGCATCTGACACGGCAGCATAGGTTCCCAAGACTGTCCTAAGCCTCAGCGAGTCACTAGAACTACTCACAGGCTAAGAAAAGCTGTTTTGCGCACAACTGTGGTTTATTACAGGCTTCCCTGCTGGCTCGGCGGTAAAGAATCTTCCTGCAATGCAGGAGACCCAGGCTGGGAAGATCCCCTGGAGGAGGGCATGGCAACCCACTCCAGTACTCTTGCCTGGAGAATCCCATGGACAGAGGGGCCTGGCAGGCTACAGTCCATGGTGTCACAGTCGGACACGGCTGAAGCGACTCAGCAGCAGCAGCAGCGTGGTTTATTAGACCTAAANCCTGGAGGAGGGCATGGCAACCCACTCCAGTACTCTTGCCTGGAGAATCCCATGGACAGAGGGGCCTGGCAGGCTACAGTCCATGGTGTCACAGTCGGACACGGCTGAAGCGACTCAGCAGCAGCAGCAGCGTGGTTTATTAGACCTAAAGGATGCAGATTAAGATCAGCAAAGGTCAAAGGAGCACAGGGAAGAGTCGAGACGAGATCAGGCACAAGCTTCCAGTTACCCTCTTCCAGTGGAGTTGTACAGACAGTGGTTAACTTCCCCAGCAGTGATGTGTGATGACAGGTATGAAGTACCGTCAACCAGGGAAGCTCACCTGAGTCTCGTGGTCCAGCGTTTTTATGGATGTTTATCTCTAGGAATGGAGAACTCCTCCATGGCTGACCTTAGTTACTTAGTTTCTAGCCTCTTCAGAGGTCAGACTGATACAGCTTGGCCCAGGGTCCCCAACATAAATCATATTGTTAGCATAAACGATCTGGTGTGACCCAAGGGCCCAGGTAAACAAAGACGCTTTTATCAGGCAGAGTATTACAAGGGCTTAGAGGTTATCTCCCAGGAGCCAATCAGGGGGCCAGATTGTGCTTTGAAACATGCAAGGTTTGAACATCTCATACCTGCTAGGTCAGCTCTTTACTGCATGGACACATAGGAAGCACTCTATGTTATTATGTTTTTAATACAGATTTATTTCCTTTACTGGTCTTAGTTGCAGCACAGGGGAACTTCAGTCCTCATCGCAGCATGTGGGATCTAATTCCCTGACCAGGGATGGAACCCAGTCCCCCTGCACTGGGAGTGTAGAGTCTTAGCCACGGGACCACCAGAAAAGTCCCCACCCGGTGTTATCCACCTGCTGTCTCTAGTGCCAGCCTATGGAACTATATGGCTTCAGGCTAACCCTTTTGCCATTAGGAGGGGCACTCATATTTCCTGTTCCTCTTTTGCTACGGAGGGAGCTCCCCATCAGCAGTGTTCTTGGCTCTCTTCCCTTCACCCACACCTCTCCCAGGACTGCGAAGTAACGTTCCGAGTTGGAGGATTTGGGAGAAAAGTCAGCTTCTGCACAGCTCTCCCCTTCCTCTCTTGAGTCACTCCTCCATAGAGAAGCCACACTGTCCGGTTTATGGAAGTAGGAAGATGTCCACAGCTGCATACACCTGTGCCTGGAGACCACGTCAGGTTCAGGGCTAAGTCTCAGCCAGCTCACCTGGCTCACAGGGTCTAAACTGCCTTCTTTTTTTTTTTTTTTTTTAATTGATTAATTTATTTTAATTAGAGGCTAATTACTTTACAGTATTGTAGTGATTTTTGCTATACCTTGACATGAATCAGCCATGGGTGTATATGTGTCCCCCATCCTGAGCCCCTCTTCCACCCACCCCTCAGGGTCGTCCCAGTGAACCGGCCCTGATCGCCCTGCCTCATGCATCGAACCCGGACTGGTGATCTATTTCACACATGTAAACCACCTTCTTGAACAGTTTTACCAGCAATAAAGGTGATCTCCATTTGCCTGGCTCCTGGGTCTACCCATCAACTGGTTCCTAATGGAGGCAGAGACAGAGACATGACATTTCACAGACCCTCAAGCCCCAGATACAGTCAGGCCTTCCTGTGTTTGGAAGGGCGTGACCAGGTGTCCCCGAGAACCTCGTCAGCCAAGGTCCCCAGGTCCTTCGGTCACGCCCACTCCTCAGGATCTCACGAGGAGGCACTCCAGGCTGTCTAAGACCCTCTGGAAAAATGGGCCAGAACTAAGCACAGACTCTCCCAGGTGTGGTCTGGCGGGTACCAGTCATGGGCAGCACCTCGCCACGTCTTAGGATTCCCGTGATCACCGTCATTTCTGAGCAGGCTGATTACAAGCTGAACGTGCAGAAGCCTCAGACCGTTTTCCACAGGAGTCACATTAGACCCACTTTCCTCTGCACAGGGCAGCTGATTGTTTAACTCTCTTCTTATGGTCTTCCAGCCAAGTTCTCCTTCTCAAATACATTTGTAAACACACACACGCACACACCTGCATCCCCTACAAGGCTGAAGGACACAGGAACCCCCCACACCCCACTGCCAAAACCTTTCAATCCTTCTCGCCTCACCAATTTCAGTACACTCATATTTTATCCATTCAAGAAGCATTTAGCCTCCAAAAATAAGGCATGGTGGTGAAAAGCACAGCCTCTGGCATTAGACATTCCTCGGTTCAAATTTTAACTCTATCAATCATCAGCTGTGTGACCTTGGACAAGTTACTGAGCCTCTCTGAGTTTGGGTTTTCTCAAAATCCTAAGGTGAGGGTTATACTAGTACCCGCCTTCAGAGGGACAAGCCTGGCACCCTGACTATATCATATTCTTGGTAACTATAAATTAGCAGTACAGGCAGTAATCTTACTGGTTTTAACATTATTGTTACCACTTCAGGGATACTTCCCAAAGTAGAAACTAAAGTTAGAGAAAGGGTTGCAGCCCTTCAGGGTACATGGTTGATAGGTGATGTCACCAGGAAGAATGGATCAGGCCTGGGGTCCTTTCCTGAAGACCAGCCTGGGTGTTGCAGATTTTCAAACCTTGTTTGGAGAGATTCTATGGAAGAAAGGAGGGAGGCAGGAGCTGAGCTGGGCTGTCAGTGGACACGGCCCGGGCTGCAGGTTTTGAGCTGGGAGGACAGGCCCACTCTTCTCAAGAGCTGACCTGGCCGTCAGGCACTCCCTCTGCTCTTTAGGGGAGAATCCCTCCACATGGTTGAGTTTGGGGGGACCAGATAGAATATAGGACTGAATGAAACAGAAAGCCTTATTGAAAATAAAAGTCGCAGTGACAGCAAAGAAGCATGCAACCCACCCACGTTGAGCACCGACGTGACAGTCTCAGCCCTCCAGAAGGACAGGTCCATGACGCCTGATCCGATTCCTGGGGGGGCAGCAGGACAGCAGATGAGCTCAGGTGACCTTGAACTTTCAAGGCCGGAGCCCTTGAGGGAAGGACTTACCTTCCTGGGGTCAGCTTCCCACCCTGCACAATTAGGGCAACAGCATTTGCTTCTAACGGGGCCTACAGGAGTACGTACTTCCCTGTAGCTCAGATGGGAAAGAATCTGCCTACAATGTGAGACACCCAGATTCAGTCCCTGGGTCGGGAAGACTCTGGAGAAGGGAATAGCAACCCCACGCCAGTCTTCTTGCCTGGAGAATCCCACAGACAGAGGAGTTCAGTGGACTACAGTCCATGGGGTCGCAGAGTCGGACACGACTGAGCGGCTAACACTGCTATCAGAGTAAGTGGGATGCTGTGTTTCAGGGTGTGTCACCTGATGAACAGCGGGGCTCCATAGCAACTCCGGCTCCATGGGTCAGACGTGAAACTCAGCTTCAGGGCTTTATGGCCCCACCTTCTAGGTGTTGCCTCATCCACGTGCTAAGCTCACCTGACTCCAGCTTGCTGCTAAACTGCTAAGTCACTTCTGACTCTGTGCGACCCCATAGACGGCAGCCCACCAGGCTCCTCCATCCATGGGATTTTCCAGGCAAGAGTACGAATTCCCTTTGTGGATCCCGCAGGCCCAGCTGCAGACAAAACGGAGAGGAAGCAGAGGTGGGCAAAGGCGGCAAAGGNGTCACTTCTGACTCTGTGCGACCCCATAGACGGCAGCCCACCAGGCTCCTCCATCCATGGGATTTTCCAGGCAAGAGTACGAATTCCCTTTGTGGATCCCGCAGGCCCAGCTGCAGACGAAACGGAGAGGAAGCAGAGGTGGGCAAAGGCGGCAAAGGGACACAGGACGGTCTGACCGTGAAAGCAGATGGGAAAGCCAGCTAGGCGAGGATAAGAACCACAGGAGTAACCTGAGGCCACTTGGTGCTCCGGTGGACTATCGACCCCTCTCGGCAGACCATGCATGAAGTAACAAGCCATGGAGCCTGCAGTCATTAAAAGAAGTTACATCTGTTTGACACAATCAGTTTAAGAAGGTTTAAAAAAACATGTTATACATTTGAGCAATAGTACCATTACAAAGAGGAAAACCGTTAAGGGGGGGAAGTTACAGGTGTCTTCCAATGACTTAGGGTTGGGGCGCCTCTTTCTTGGGTGCTGCTGGATAGACAGAGCTTCACCGAAAGAACATAACGGGTCTTTTCGCCTCTCAGCAAGGTGTTATTTAGGCAGAGGGAATGCCGCAGAGAGGGAGTAGGGAAGGGGAGCAAACGGACCAGGACTCGGGATGTGTCCTTCTAGCTAAACGCATTTTGCACTGGGCTGCTCGGCGGCTCGACGCGCAGGAGCCTCATTTGGCCTGGATCTTCCCGGGGATGCTCGGGGCGTCGCGGCCCCGGCCCAGCAGCAGGAACTCCAGCCGCTTGCAGTGCTCCCGGAGCTGCTTCTCCCGGGGCAGCAGGAAGGTGAGGACCTTGTTCCGCACGACGCCCCGGTCCTCCTCCTCCCGCAGCCGCTGCTTTACGCGGGCCGCCTGCTCCTCCTGCTGCACCAGGGCCCCGTTCATCTCGCAGAAGGCGTCTTCCAGGTAGCGGATGGCCCTGAGCGCCTCCTTCTTGAAGTCCTCCAGCTCTCGCTGCATCCCGGCCACCTTCTGCTGCAGGATCTCTAGGTCGGCGGGCGGCAGGAGGCTGGAGGACCACGATGGGGGCAGCGAGAAATCCCCAGACTGGAGGCCGCTCTCCACCATCTTCTTCAGAGCGCCTCCTTCTTGAAGTCCTCCAGCTCTCGCTGCATCCCGGCCACCTTCTGCTGCAGGATCTCTAGGTCGGCGGGCGGCAGGAGGCTGGAGGACCACGATGGGGGCAGCGAGAAATCCCCAGACTGGAGGCCGCTCTCCACCATCTTCTTCCCTTGTAAGGTGTTCACCTTCATAAGAATGGAACCGGACTGATAGAGGGGCTCCATAGTGCCGCCGCCGTCTGGACAAAGACGGAGCTAGGGTCTAGCCAAGTCAGTGAATTTTTTTGTTTTTCTTTTTTTTTTTTTTGGCAGGAGACACAATCCTTTGGAAGGGAAAAACTCCACCTATTGTGACATCAGGGCCCCTCTAGCCAATCAGGGGGAATGCCACAATCCACTCATTTGCATATTGTAGCTTCCGGCTTGGTTATCCTGGGCTTTGCTCATCTACCCAGGAAGTATTTAGTTGTGCCCCCGGAGATACGGATTCTCATCAACTCATTGCCTTTCCGGAACTGGAGCTCCACCTCTCCGTGTCTTGTCCTGGGACACACGGAGGCCCGGGGCAGTGAAGTAAGCTCACTGGAGCAGGGCCAGGCGGAGTAGTCTCCTACACAGCAAGGGACCTGGGTGGTCTCATAAGGGTCTCTAGGGGGCTTCACTAGTGAAGCAAGAACACTGTAAGAGATGATACTTGATCTCACTTCTAGCCCTAAAATGCTAAAAAAAAAAAAAAAAGTTATTTTTCTTAATTGAAGTACAATTATTTTATATGATGTTAGTTTCAGGTGTGCAGCAAAGTGATTCAGCTATCCACATTTTTTTCGGATTCTCTTCCATTATAATAGGTTATTATGAGATCCTGACTATGGTTCCTTGTGCTCTACAGTAGGTCCTTACTGTTTCCCAGTTGTATATATTACAGCGTATCTGTGTTAATCCCAAGCTCTTAAGTTGTCTCCGCTCTCCCCACCATCGCCTGTGCTAACCAGAAGTTTCTTTACTATGTCTGTGATTCTGTCCAGTCCGGTTCAGTCACTCAGTCGTGTCCGACTCTGCGACCCCATGAGTCGCAGCACGCCAGGCCTCCCTGTCCATCACCATCTCCCGGAGTTCACTCAGACTCACGTCCATCGAGTCCGTGATGCCATCCAGCCATCTCATCCTCGGTCGTCCCCTTCTCCTCCTGCCCCCAATCCCTCCCAGCATCAGAGTCTTTTCCAATGAGTCAGCTCTTCACATGAGGAAGCCAAAGTGCTGGAGTTTCAGCTTTAGCATCATTCCTTCCAAAGAAAACCCAGAGCTGATCTCCTTCAGAATGAACTGGTTGGATCTCCTTGCAGTCCAAGGGACTCTCAAAAGTCTTCTCCAACACCACAGTTCAAAAGCATCAATTCTTCGGTGCTCAGCCTTCACAGTCCAACTCTCACATCCATACATGACACTGGAAAAACCATAGCCTTGACTAGACAGACCTTAGTTGGCAAAGCAATGTCTTTGCTTTTGAATATGCTCTCTAGGTTGGTCATAGCTTTCCTTACTGTTCTGTAAATAAGGTCATTTGCATCCTTTTTTAGATTCCACGTGTGTGTGTGTGTGTGTGTTAGTCGCTCAGTTGTGTCCTACTCTTTGTGACCCCATGGGCTGTAGGCCGCCAGGCTCCTCTGTCCATAGAATTCTCTAGGCAAGAATACTGGAGTGGGTTGCCATTCCCTTCTCCAAGGGATCTTCCCAACCCAGGGGTCAAATCTGCGTCTCCTGCATTGCAGGCAGATTCTTTACCATCTGAAGGAAGTCCTTAAATTCCACATAGAAGTGCTGTCATATGATACCTGTCCTCCAATTTACTGCAGTTACTATGATAATCTCTAGAAAAATACTTCCCGATTCCAAATCCATACTCCTATAATGATGCCAGAATTCTCGATAATCTTAGAGGTATACTCAGGTTTTGTTGGGTGGTCCTCAGCAGAGCTGATTCAGGATAAAATTGGTCACTCATTCATTCACTCGGCAAGTCCCTTTTGTGCGCTCATGGTGCACGTGGGCCAGGGAATGCGTGGGAGCCAGGGTGCGTGGTCCCTCTCTCCCTGCCCTGCCAGATCCTGCCTGAATGCAGACAGAGATGAGGAGAAACATACAGACGGGTGAACTTCCCACTTCTGACCTGTCGACTGTAAGAAGGAAACTGGTTTGGTCAAGAAGAGCCCTCCGCCTTGCAGACCTCAGTCTCTTGCCCAGACTTCTCATCTGGCCTCTCCATTCCAACAGCCTGCTTCCAATTCAGCCCACCCAAAGGTGGACTAAGATCATTTCACCCAAAATCGTTCCTGTTCCAGTGCTGCCATCAGGTTGATGAGACTAGCCCGGGGCAGCCCCCTCATCAGTGCCCGCTTGAGAAACCCACACCCCTCCACAGCCAGGTGACCCTGAGCCCTACTGGCGCTACCATCTCTGCATGCTCCAGCGTCATACCCCCTGGGTTGGGGGTCTTAGCTCCGACACCCACAGTAAGCTGCGTATCTTTGTGCATTGCCTCATCTCCTTGGGCCTCAGTTTCCTCATCTGTAAAGTGGGGATACTAATTCAGTGTTGTGCAGGTGAGCCGGGGTGGTGGTGGTGCTCTCTGGGAGGAAAAAAAAAAAAACACTCTAATTTATAGCTGTTGCTGACAAGACTGGTTCAAGCTACCAGCATGATGTCTCTTGAAAGAGATGCGTGCAGGGATCCTTCATGAGTGTGTGTGAGTGAGACAACTCCTGTGCCACAGGACCTGTGAGGAGGGCATGGGCCTTCTCCAGGAGGAAGATGGACCCATCGAGAGAGTCTGGCAGTAGGTATTGGAGGCGGCATTTGGTAGGGAGGTTCATGGCTAGCCGAAGGTGGAATTTTGAGTCTCAAGATCGGGCAGCACCAATTACTGATACACAATGTATAGAAGAAAGAAGAGCTAGGCTCTAGGAGGCAGGCGATCTGGAGTCTGGAATTGCTGTGTGACCATAAGTCAGGCAGCCCTCTCTGAACCTATTCCCTCTGATGTAATGTGAAGTCTCTGCTGCGCTAAGAGCCACACGGTCCTTCCTTTAAACTTTCCCAGCCTGTTACAGACTGCCCCTTCATTCTGTGACCTTGTCCCTCCAGGCCCCTGATGGCGCAGTAAATCCCAGGAGGACAGAGGCTTACATTTCTTACCCTGTGTGCCCTGCCTGGTGCAGCTGCACGTAGTAGCACTCAGAAATAGGATGAAAACAGGAATTCTGCTCAGAGGTCTGGCAAATCCTGCAGGTCCCCTCATTTTTCCTCTGACATGATGACACCTACTGGCCTGAGCAGAAACAGCACCTCTCTCATTTGGTACCTAAGACCCAGAGACATTACTGAAAAGCAGAAACATTACTTTGTCTACAGAGGTCTGTCTAGTCAAAGCTATGGTTTTCCAGTAGTCATGTATGTATGTGAAAGCTGGACAATAAAAAAGGCTGAGCACCGAAGAACCGATGCCTTCAAACTGAGGTGCTGGTGGTTGTTCAGTTGCTCTCTGACTCTTTGTGCCCCCATGGACTGCAGCAGGCCAGGCCCCCCTGTCCATCATCAACTGCCGGAGTTTACCCAAACTCATGTCCAGTGAGTCGGTGATGCCATTCAACCATCTCACCCTCGGCCACCCTCTTCTCCTCCCACCTTCAATCTTTCCCAGCATAAGGGTGTTTTCTAATGAGTCGGCTGTTTGCATCAGGTGGCCAAAGTACTGGAGCTTCAGCTTCAGCATCAGTTCTTCCAATGAATATTCAGGGTTGATTTCCTTTAGGATGGACTGGTTGGATCTCCAGCTGGAGAAGGCTCTTGAGAGTCCCTTGGACTGCAAGGAGATCCAACCAGTCCATTCTAAAGGAACTCAACCCTGAAGGACGGATGCTGAAGCTGAAGTACTTTGGCCACCTGACACGAGGAGTTGACTTGTTGGAAAAGACCCTGATGCTGGGAAAGATTGAAGGCAGGAGGAGAAGGGGACGACAGAGGGTGAGATGGCTGGATGGCATCACCGACTCAATGGACATGAGTTTGAGCAAGCTCCAGGAGAGAGTGAAGGACAGGGAAACCTGGCGTGCTGCTGTACGTGGGGTCACAGAGTCAAGCGACTGAACAAGACCCAGATGGGGGCCTGGGGAGATGATGTAACAGCCTGTGGTCTCCTGGTCCATTGATTAGGGGGCGGGTGCAGGTCAGGCACACGGCCGGTTCTCAATAAATGTTCATTGACTCAGTGACAGGAAATACGTGTCTGTCTTCTGGCTTGAGTGTTTTCTGTTTGTCTCTCTCTCTCTCTGACTCTGATGCTCTGCCTCTTTGTCTCCCACCGGGAATGGCAGAAGTCATAACCGGTGCTGTGAAAGAAAAGTCGTAATGGTTAAGAAAGGACAGCAGTTGTCCAGCATCCCTGGTGCTTCTTCATGAGGTCTCAGCTCATCTCTTGGCACACAGAGCTGGGGGGAGGCCTGTGTTTCCACGTGAGCCTCGGCGGAGGTCGGGAGCAAATGCTCACTCTGTCGGCAGAAGACCCCAGGCCCGGGAGCCCCTGAACCTTCGGGGAGCCCTCCAGCAGGGCCGACTCAATGGGACATGCTCTGAGTGCTCTCCCCCTAGAAGCTTTCCAGTGCAGACCTGTGCTTGCTTCAGAACTTCTTTCCATAAACCCCCGGAAAGGAAGAGGGCAAATCTATTGGTCCGCTTCACGGCGTCAAGAGGAAGGGACTCGGACATCTCCTGGCAAGGCCTCCTTGGGCCAGCGTCGATAGGGTTTTCCTGCTCCTGGTCTATTTTGGCAGAATCTCAGAAAAACGGGAGGACAAAGCAGGGTATCAACCCTGCGAGATGCAGGCCCCAGCCCTGAGGATCAGATGTGACCAATGTGGCAGGGGGTCCGGAGCAGCACGTGTTAGGGTTTCCAGGGGTAGGCGCCGCTGGGCCCGGGCACAGTCCTGCTGGGAGGTACAGGGCCCCGGCCATGGGCAGACACGGGAAGGTGTCCCCAGGGCCCTGGGAGGCTGTCAAGGGCTCCTCTGGCTGTGCATACTGCTACCTTGCGGCTGGTATTCCAGTCTGGGCAGTGGGGACAAGGCTGGGACCGGGGGTGGGGCCAAGATCAGGAACCAGACTCAGTGCTGCTCACCATGATTAATTAACCCAGAGCCAGAGGCCCAAGGCGCAGTGCTAAAAATACCTGCTCCTCTCCGAGAGGCGGCAGCTGCCACCCAGCAACTTTTACCCGTCGCCATTTGTCATAATTTGATACTGATAAGGAGTGTGTCCATGGGGCTGTGTGCAAGAATCGCCCGCCCCAGCCCACCAGCCAGCTGGTCCGCGATAACTATCCGCGGTGCTTTCCTCCCCAGACTCTGCCCCGATCCCCGAGCCTTGCCCTGGCCACCCCTGGGTGCGCCGGCCACCTGCCCTCTGCCTGCTGAGTTCGCCTCCCCTCTTGGAACCCGAGGGGCGCCGCCCCCAGGAGTGGGAGCCAAACCCGAGCACGTGCCGCCCTGCTGCTCGGAGGAGAGCCAGCCGTCAGAGGCCCTGCCAGCCCGGGGCGGCACTTTAATTAAAATATGTAAAACATCCTGGTGGGCGGGGACCTGAAGACACAGCAGCGCCGGCGGTCCCGCGGGTGGGGCTGGCCCCTCTCCAGCCCCGGAGGCTAGCACCGCGCCAGGCGGGGCGCCCAGGCAGACCAGGTGTCCTGCTGTCTGCCTTGAACCATCCACCCCTCCGCCCTGCTCAGAATTTAGCTGGGGCGGAACCGTACGAGAAAGAGAACGTCACAGGGTTCCCGGGGCCAAGACGGCAACCCCAAGAGCATCACCCCGGTTGGAATAGTCTATCCCTGTTCTCAGCATTCATCTTCTTAAAGGACTCATTGAAGCTGGGACCCAGACATTTAGATAAAAACTCTTTAGCAAAGCCCGTTTCCATTTCTCAGACTAGTGAGCTCCTCGGGTCTGTTCACACTGCCTTCTGTGTTGACAGGAAGCATGGTGTGTGCTATTTAGGGCAGGGAGGAGTGAAACTCCCCCCCCCCACCCCCACACAAAGATGAAATCAGAAAAATTAGAGGCCCCCAATTTTGAATCCCAACCTGTTTTTAAAGTCGGAAAATGCTATTATTTTAAGCATGCCCTTCTCCCCACCCCCACCCCCATTGCTGAAGGAATTTGTGATATTTACCAAAATGTCAGAATCTGCAGAAATATGGTGGCTGCAGCCTGACTCCGGGGTTCAGGCCTGAGGCACGTTTTCTGTACTGTGACATAGACTGTGGGGAGTGTGGATGGGTTTGGAGAGGCAAGTGGGACCCTGAGTCCAACCAGAGACTGGGACCCCCAAGAGCCCCGGTGGGAGCTCCTTTCTGGGGGTGGGGGCAGACGGGGCTGCTGGAGGGGCGGCAGCTGCTCCTCCTCCTCCCGCACTCAGCCCTCCCCAGGGGAGCAGGGCGGGGAGGGAGCCCACTGCCAAATCAACCGCCCTTCCCCCACCGCACCCTTCAACCAGGAACGCTCCCGAGCGCACAGAACCGCTGCCTCCGTGTTGGGGTGTCAGGCTGAATTATGTGAGCTTAAAAAACCTAATCCCCTCCTTCCTGGGTTACTTAACTGTCTGCCTGGCGAGGCCAGGGGATTACTGGTGACAGACACCAGGGCCTGCGCGCCTGCTCCAGACAGAGAAGCTTTGATCACCTGGAAAACTCCAGACACCAGGACTCCTGATGATGAGTAATGAGCTCAAACCACCGGAAGGGCACCAGCGCCCTGCGTGGTGGGGACACACATCGCTCCCTGTGGCAGCCTGGCCTAGCGAGGCGGGGAGCTGTCACCCGGAAGAGTCTGGCCCCACTCTCACATCCACCCAGGGCCCTGGCCTCTCAGTGCTGCGGTGAGGCGGTCTCTAGGCTCCGGGCACTGGGCTGTCTGAAGGATTGTCTTTGGCATAGGGGCCAGAGTTTATGATTCAAGAGTGCAGTCTCCCCATTCATTTGTTCATTTGTTCATCCATTTATCAGATGATTTAAAATGAGCCCTTATGGTGCCAGATGCCCAGGACAGAAGAAGGCTAAGATGCAGTCTGTGTCCTAAGAACTTGGGATTCACATGTGGACACAGCCTAGCCAGTCCAACCCAAAAGAGGTGGCAGGGTTCAAGTCCACACAGAGCAGGGGCCTCTAAGGGAGATGGTCCCTTCTTGTGGTGAGAACAGGAGCACGATGGGGGTGGAATGTGAAGATCCCAGGCCCCTGGCTTGAGGTTCAGTCTGCTCCTGTAAAGATTCCCAGCCTCAAGTCACACCCACATCCCTTTATCCGGATCTACTCCTGCTCGGAGATTACCTGGGAATTACGTCAACCTTGAGTCCCCCATTTGGGTTTCATAGAAACCAGTGACTCTCAAACTTTGGCAGATATAATAATTATCCTGGGAGAGTGCTAAAAATCATTTTTGAAGTCTGAATTTCACCCTCAAGAGATTCTAATTCAGAAGTTCTTGGAAACTGGAGCTTTCAAGGAGGGTGACCAATCCTCTTGATTTGCCCTGAAATGTGAGACTTTGGTTTTGAAACAGGATGATCCCAGGAAATCTGTGACAAGTCAGCCTAGCTGGGGCAGGTACCGTTAGTCTCTGCCCAATAACATTCTTTTCTTCCTTTTGATCAGGCAGTAACATGCTCAAGGCAGGTAAGCCACTACCAGAGACCAGCCCCAGGTAAGGGGGCTGTTCCACTTCCTGTTAGAAATGCTTTGTTTCAGGTGGATCTGTGACCCACTGTACACCAATGAGCTGTAAAAGAAAGAGTTATGGAAAGAGACATCTAAAAGAGACAAACAGGGATTGGGGGAGACAGCTGCCCTGTCTGCCTTTTCAAAGCTGTGTGAGCACCTGATGTCTGGAACTGTGGCAGCCATTCAGCAATCATGAGGCCACAAACCTCAGGATGAAAATTCAGCAGTTACATAAGAGGAACTTCCATTTCTTGTAACATCACTGAATCACATCGCCAGACTCAAATTTGACTTTTGTATCTGGCTCCAAAGTCAGTACCTGACTTTGAGTACCTGACTCCAGTCTAATTGGTATGTTATGAAATGTTTTTCTTGCTCAAACCACTGTTGTTTGATATTCTATGAACTACAGGCAAACATATTATGACTGTTACAAAGGGCCTAGAAATTGGTGTTTTTAACGAGCGCTCCCAAATCATTCTGACGCTTTCCACCAAGCTAGCTCATCCGTGGCTCTCAAAGTGTGGTCTTCAGATGGGCAGAAATGAGAATCCCTGGGCACTGGTTAGAAATGCAGATTCTCAGGCCACACCCAGACCTTCTGACTCAGACTCCCTGGGAGGTGGGGCCCAGCAGTCTGTGTTTAAACAAGCCCTCCAGAAGATCCTGACGACTGTTGAAGTTCAAGAGCTAACCTGAGACTCCCTGATACCAGACCCTTAGAAACTTCTGGATAAGAATTTGAAACTTAACCCGTATCACTGTTGCTTCCTTTTATTGCTTGAAAAACAAAACAATCTTCTTCCCTTCTGTGATTTTTCTCCTTTTTCTCTCATCTTGCTTTAGTGAAATGCTTTGGTCAGACTTACTGGCCTGTGTTTAATTAAACAGCCAAGTGGTGCTGTGATTCATGGGGTCGCAAAGAGTAGGACACGACTGAGCGACTGAACTGAAATGGTGATGGGGGAGGGAGGGAGTCCTTGATGGTCAGGACTGGTCCGGGCAGGAGTCAGCTTGGTGGGCTGGGCAGTTAAGGAGGGAGAGTGAGGGTCAACACTGCCGACCCTGTAACTCCGGGTCAGCATTTGTACCCTCCACGAATGTGCACACGTCAGACATCTCATTGCACAGCGGCTGGCCCAGGAGGAGAGAAGAGAGGAGGCCCAGGCACCCCCAAATCCTCCTCCTTCCCCGGGGAAGCTCTGCTTCAGCTGGCCTTTTATATTCCAGGTAGCCCCCGCCTTCTTGATAATGAATTACTCAAAACCCCAGTGAGAGTCCAATGGGCAAAAACTGAACTCTAGTCTTCATGGTATGTGGGAGATTCTTTCTCAGCTAAAAAAGAAATTATAAAATTTCTAATTACACTTTCTCCTAAGAGTACTTTCTTTTCCCTGAATTCTTCTTTGCAGGAGAACACACTGTCATATGATTATCCTGGAAGCAGCACATTATTAACAATAATTGACAAATAAAATAGTGATTCCAATCATTAATGTAGTTCTTCTTTGTGGCAGGCCCTGCAAACACAATCTCTTTCAGGCTGAATAGCCACAGCCCAGAGATGCCAACCAAGGCTCACCTTTGAACTGGTTGAATTAGGTGGATAAATCCCATAGCAGAAGCTTCCTTCTGTCCATCTCTCACTCACATCTGCCAAATAAAGCCCAAATGCCATACAGTATTCAAACATGGGCATTACTTCCATGGTGTGGCCTGTTAGCTAGGCTGACGCTAACCCCCTGGCCAGCCACCCGCCAACCCTCCCCGCCCCGGGGTGGCTCAGAACTCCATTCATCAGCTGAGGTTCTAAAAGCCAAGTCCAGCACACGGAAGGCCTCCAGGGCCCTTGGAGCGTGTTGTCAGAGGGTAAAAGCTGTGCTGAGGTCCTGCCTTGCCTGTCTCCGGTCAGGAGTCCCAGTGTGTCTGGTTCCCAACCCCAGTGGTCTCAGGGCATTCCTCTCTACAACCAACCCCTGTTTTCAGGCTACCAACAGCGAGGGCTGCCTCCCAGGAAGAGCCAGCTTTTATCGGTTTTCAGGTCCCACTCGCACCTCCGGGCAGACACACGCCATCAGCTGAGAGGTCACTGACCCAACACTCCCTCGACTGACCTCATGATCGACACGTCTCTTGGCTGTTTGATTACCACTGAGGCCTAGACACCAATGGTCTCCCTTGGTGAGTGACCACGCCTTGGGCTTGCTGCTAAGGACTTGGTAGCCAGCATAGCAGTGAAGCCAGCAAAGGCCAACAGCCAGAAGGAACCATTTCAGGCTCTCCTCTGGCCATGCTGTCAAGGGGAGGAAACACGGAAAGTGAGCCTGGAGGGCTAAGCAGAGAAGACCCCACCCACTGCCAGGGTCAAGCCGTCAGAGCCAAGCGGGACGTCCCCTCCCAGGCCCTGGGGGCCAGGTGGGCGGCACCCCTGGCACCTCCCACGACACCCCTGTCCTTCTGGCTCCTGTCGTGGGGCATCTCAGCTGCTCCCTGCCAGTTAGAGAACACTGGACTTTCTCACTGTCAGCCCGGTCACTGTCAGCTCACTAAGCCACTCTGTGTCCATCCGGGGCACAGAAGGTAGGGTAGAAAGCCTGAGGAAGGCTCCCAGGTCCTGCTTTAAAACCTCCTTGGGCCTTCCCTGGTGGTCCAGTGGCTAAGACTCTGAGCTCCCAAGACAGGGGCCCCGGGTTCAATAACTAGACCCCACATGCTGCAGCTAAGAGTTTGCACGCGGCAACTAGAACCCAGAGCAGTCAAATAAATAAAATTTAAAAATAAGTATTATTTTTAAAAATACTGCAGAAATTAAAAACAAAAATCCTCCTTGGTTTGATTCATGGCACCTGGATCGGGGACGGGTCGAAATGACCTCATGGGTTAGGGATGACAGGTCAGTGGAGGTGGGCCAAGGCTTCGAGGGGAATTGCTTGTGAGACGCAGTGTTATAGGGGCAGTGAAAAGTCTGGGCCACGGGAGAGATGATCAGTGTGAAAGCTGCTAGGCCAGGGTGCCTGCCGGAGCTCAGGAACAGAGAGGTCCGGGCCAGCCCTGCACCCCCTTCTCCCCCGCAGAGTCAAAGCCTCCAGGAGTCAATCAGGCTCAGCAGGACCCCCCTCTTGTCTGAGCAGCTCCGTCTTCTCCCTCTGTTCTTGCCGGGGGAGGTCAGAGTTCACGTCAAATGTCATTAATCACCTTCCTGGGGGCCGGGGAGGTATTGGACAGTGCTATTAATCAGAGGCCTATCACACTCACAGCCCGGCTGGGTCACCATTGTCCTCTTTCTCACCTATCATAGAAAGATTAGATTATCAGTGACAGCTGAGACACCCTTTGAGTCACTAGGAAGCCAGAGAATGGGGTTGCTTTTATTTTTTTATTTATCCTCCCGATTTGAGGATGAGCTGTTTCTTGTCTTGTCACACGACATCCTTTTCTTCAAAGAATCGGCTTTAAGAATCCAATTTGTCAAAGCAGACAATCATTGGCAAATCCGTAAGAGAAAAGAAAGACCGAATCTCAGCGACTTTATCAGAAAAGGTAAAATAAAGCAGAAGGTTTAAAATGGAGCCCAAAAGGATTAGAAAATAAGTTGCATCTGACAACAATCAATCTCTGAAAAGCAAGGACTTTGTCAAAAGGAACAGGCAGAGATGTGTCCAAAAGGAATTCTGGAAATCCACACCAGGGTTCACCCATCCCTGGGGCTTCTGTCCTCTTTCACAGGAGGGTCAAGGCTGAGAACTGAGCTGTCTCCAAACTTTCTGCCTACCAGTAGCACCAGGCAAAACAACCAGGGCACAGCAACACGAAGCACCAGCTCCCCTCTGCTCATGATTCCGTGTCCAACTCAGCCACTCAGTACTTCGGAGCCCACCCACAGCGGCCGCTGTAGGGAGTCGTAATGCAAGGGGGTGCTTTCCAGCCCTTTCCAAGTGTGGCGAACAGGCGAGCGAGGAAACACTTGCATCAGGCCGGACGGACGGAGGCTTTGCTGACATGGAACCCACCCAGAGGGGCCAAGAAAAGATGTGAACCAGGGAAGCGAGCTGAATGTGAGCCCTCGTGGGCGGCAAAAGCTCGCCCAAGGGTGTCAAGGCCCCAGCCCTTGCTCACATTGCCCTATAGGAAGGGAAGTCCAAATCTATCAGATCCTCCAGTTTTTCACGTGATTCTGAACACTCCCTATTTTAAGTGTTGGCAGTGTATTCAAATAGAAAATTAGGGTGGGAGGTGGGAGGGGGGTTCATGTTTGGGAGTTCGTGTACACCCATGGCAGATTCATGTCAATGTATGCCAAAACCAATAGGGTACTGTAAAGTAAAATAAAGTAAAATGGAAGCTCTAAAAAATAAATAAATAAAATAAAATCTTGCAGTGCCTGGAAAAAAAGTAAAAAAAAAAAAGAAAAGAAAATCAGCACACACTAAACAAAAACCTGTCAGTAGGTCCAGTTTGGGCCCCACGCCTGGGATTTGTAAACTGGTTGAAGCTTCTTGCCTCCGTGCAAATACGGACTGAAAAGCCAGGGAGGCTGGTACCTGCCAAGGCCACACCACTGGTTAAAGGCAGAGCTGGAGTTCTTCAGACTTCCGGACCAGTGCCCTCCACTCCAGATTTGAATATGTGAACACATTTGGGACCGATTCGAAGGTGCATTCACTCACGGTCAGTAAAAGTGATTGGAATTAAGAAGAGAGCCTAGATTTCACGACTTCACCTTGAACTCAGAGAGGGGACTGAATTAGATAAGCCCCCACGTGACCGCTGTTTCGCCCTTGATACCATATCATTTAGTTTTTCTAACATTTGGGACCGATTCGAAGGTGCATTCACTCACGGTCAGTAAAAGTGATTGGAATTAAGAAGAGAGCCTAGATTTCACGACTTCACCTTGAACTCAGAGAGGGGACTGAATTAGATAAGCCCCCACGTGACCGCTGTTTCGCCCTTGATACCATATCATTTAGTTTTTCTACCTGAAAAAAATAAAGAGCTCTGAGGAATTCTGCATAGGTACTAAAGAAGTGTGGGACCAGGGAAGGCTGTGAGCTGTGCGGATGTCTTATCTACCTGACCACAGCAAAAAAAAAAAAACAAACAGGAGCTTGGGAGCCAAACGAGATAGCTCAAGTCCTGCTTCTGCCATGTATTACCTGTGTGGCATCGGGCAAGTTACTCAACTTCTCTGGGCCTCAGTGTCTTCATGTTCAAAAATAAGAATGGTACATGGCTGGAGACCCAAACGGACATTTTTCCAAAGAAGACATGCAGGTGGCCAAGAGACCCATGAAAAATATGTTCACTATCACTAATAAAGAAATACAAATTAAAACTACAATGAGGTATCACCTCACACCAGTCAGAATAACTATCATCTAAAAATCTACAAATAATATTAATAAATGTTGAAGAGAGGGTGGAGAAAAAGGAGCCCTCCTACACTGTTGATGGGAAGGTACAGCCCCTGTGGAGAACAGTGTGCAGGTTTCTTAAAAAAATTAAAAATAGAGCTGCTGTGGGATCCTACAATTCTACTCCTGGGTATATATCTGGAGAAAACTCTGAATTCAAAACATGCATGCACCCAATGTTCATAGCAGCACTGTTTACAATAGCCAAGACGTGGAAGCAACCTAAATGGCCACTGACAGGCGAGTGGATAAAGATGTGGTCTACACACACAGACACACACGATGGAGTGTCAGCCATAGAGAATGAAAAAACGCCGTTTGCAGCAACACGGATGGGCCTGGAGAGTATCATATTAAGTAAAGCAAGTCAGACAGGGAGAGATAAGTATTCTATGATATCACTTATTTGTGGAAGCTAAAAAAAATGATAGAGGGGCTTGTCTGATGGTGTAGGGGTTCGAATTTGATACTTGCACTGCTGCAACTCAGGCGCCATCCCTGGTCAGGGAACTGAGAGCCCATAAGCCTCGAGGTGCAGCCCCAAAAGAAAAAAGATACAAACGAACTTATTTACAAAACAGAAAGAGACTCAGGACGTAGAAAAGAAACTTGTGTAAACCAAAGGGGATAGTGACCGGAGGTGGGGGGAGCCAAGGGGAAGGAGGAGGGAGGGGAAAGGGATAAATTAGGAGCTGGAGATTAGCAGATTAACATACACACGCTGCTATACATAAAGTAGATAACCAACAAGGACCTACTGCATAGCACAGGGAGCTATACTCAACATCTTATAATAACCTATGAGAAAAAAGAAACTGAAAAAGCGTATATATGTGCATAATCGAATCATTTGCTATACACTTAAAACTAACACAACGTTGTAAATTAGCTATATTTCAATAAAAGAAAACAAACAAACAGAAAAATGAAGTAAAAAGAAAAGAATGCTAACTGTATCTACCTCGGGATATTGTCGTGAAGATTAAAAGTAGCATACAACTTGGCAAGTGCTCAAAAAATTGTCATTGTTATATGTCATCATATTTTATTTTCTGCTCAAAAGTGCCTAGCTTTGAGACACAACCTTACAAGGCATTGAATCTAGAAGAAACCTTAGGAACCATTCTAGTTTTTCTTTATAGAAAAAAACACTGAGGTGTGCAGATGAAGAAGAATTTATTTCCTGTAGGGGGGCAATGAGAAAACCCATGTATTCCCATAGGCACAGCTCAGTTTTCCCACCTGCCTAGGCCTGGGCCAACCACTTTGTTTTTCCACTGCAGCCTCATTGGAAACAAAAGTTTCTTCTATATACCCGTGTAAAGCCAAGCCATCCAAGCCTTCAAACTCCGGGATCCGTCACCAACATCAGCGCCATCCACAGCTGAGAGCAGCCCTCGCCTGCGCTTATCACAGAAAGACTGTGAGACAACGCAGGCCCTATTTGCCCCCTGCAACTTCGCAACCAGCTTTGCTTGTAAGAAGGTTTGCTCCCCAGGGCAGTCTGTGATTATGAGCGAGAGGGTGAGTCTCAAAGTAGTTTTGGTATTTTGGAAAAGATGCTGAGCGATATGGTCAGGCTGGTTGATCATTTGTGAAAATTGAACACTTGAACGTGTTAACTGTTGACAGGACTTGACAGGTATCATGCCTGCCTTTATTAGGTGATTAATTAAAGGCTGCCAGAGGTGCCAGGGTGGCGTGGAACCTGTATTTGGAGTGAGAGACAGAGATTTGGGGACAGAGCTTCACTCCTCTAAGACTGTGAGCTAGTTTCTGTAACCCTCTGAATCTCTAGTTATTCGTGAGAGCAAAAAAAACAACTTCGTAGCACCTGGTGAGAGTTCAACAGAATATGCAAGCACTGGGAGCTGTGCACTCCCACCCATTTCACTGTGTTCCCCTCAGAAGCAGTTGCTGCTTGGGTAACCCCATTTCCCATCTCCTGAGGACAGCCCCTCCCTGAGCTGCTCATGTGCAAACCCTTGTAAGTGCTGGATGAATCAGCTCACAGCCACGTTCAGGTTCATGTCCAACAAGCAGAGAGAACAGTGAACACATTCACGGTTTACGCTTCTGTCCCAGCTTCTGATCCAAAGGCCAGTGGTAGACATGTTTAAATAAGAGTCTCCACCCTGCTTGGAGCTGACCTGGGATCCGAAGTTGGAGATCTGGCTGGGAGTCTGTCCAGGCACGCTGTTTCTGATTTACTGAGCTTTCTGAAACCTTCCACCATCCAGAAGCAATTTGCAGAGGGGAGGGGACTGAGGTACCTCCCTAAGCAGCCCGCCAGGCGTGAGGGACTGGGCCTTGGAGGACATCCCCGAGGGGACATGCCCTGCAGCCCGGTGGGCCTTGGGCCCATTTTTCTGGGGAAGAGGTCCCACAAAGGACCATTTACCCAAGAAGTGCAAAGAGGATTGACTCCGCCGCCAAGTAGGAATCGAGAGAGGACGGGCCTGGAGTCTGAAGCCTGAACTTCAGGTCAGCCAGTGGGGCTTTTGTTTGTTTATACTTGCACTGCTGCAACTCAGGCGCCATCCCTGGTCAGGGAACTGAGATCCCAGAAGCCTCGAGGTGCAGCCCCAAAAGAAAAAAGATACAAACGAACTTATTTACAAAACAGAAAGAGACTCAGGACGTAGAAAAGAAACTTGTGTAAACCAAAGGGGATAGTGACCGGAGGTGGGGGGGGCCAAGGGGAAGGAGGAGGGAGGGGAAAGGGATAAATTAGGAGCTGGAGATTAGCAGATTAACGTACACATGCTGCTATACATAAAGTAGATAACCAACAAGGACCTACTGCATAGCACAGGGAGCTATACTCAACATCTTATAATAACCTATGAGAAAAAAGAAACTGAAAAAGCGTATATATGTGCATAATCGAATCATTTGCTATACACTTAAAACTAACACAACGTTGTAAATTAGCTATATTTCAATAAAAGAAAACAAACAAACAGAAAAATGAAGTAAAAAGAAAAGAATGCTAACTGTATCTACCTCGGGATATTGTCGTGAAGATTAAAAGTAGCATACAACTTGGCAAGTGCTCAAAAAATTGTCATTGTTATATGTCATCATATTTTATTTTCTGCTCAAAAGTGCCTAGCTTTGAGACACAACCTTACAAGGCATTGAATCTAGAAGAAACCTTAGGAACCATTCTAGTTTTTCTTTATAGAAAAAAACACTGAGGTGTGCAGATGAAGAAGAATTTATTTCCTGTAGGGGGGCTATGAGAAAACCCATGTATTCCCATAGGCACAGCTCAGTTTTCCCACCTGCCTAGGCCTGGGCCAACCACTTTGTTTTTCCACTGCAGCCTCATTGGAAACAAAAGTTTCTTCTATATACCCGTGTAAAGCCAAGCCATCCAAGCCTTCAAACTCCAGGATCCGTCACCAACATCAGCGCCATCCACAGCTGAGAGCAGCCCTCGCCTGCGCTTATCACAGAAAGACTGTGAGACAACGCAGGCCCTATTTGCCCCCTGCAACTTCGCAACCAGCTTTGCTTGTAAGAAGGTTTGCTCCCCAGGGCAATCTGTGATTATGAGCGAGAGGGTGAGTCTCAAAGTAGTTTTGGTATTTTGGAAAAGATGCTGAGCGATATGGTCAGGCTGGTTGATCATTTGTGAAAATTGAACACTTGAACGTGTTAACTGTTGACAGGACTTGACAGGTATCATGCCTGCCTTTATTAGGTGATTAATTAAAGGCTGCCAGAGGTGCCAGGGTGGCGTGGAACCTGTATTTGGAGTGAGAGACAGAGATTTGGGGACAGAGCTTCACTCCTCTAAGACTGTGAGCTAGTTTCTGTAACCCTCTGAATCTCTAGTTATTCGCGAGAGCAAAAAAAAACAACTTCGTAGCACCTGGTGAGAGTTAAACAGAATATGCAAGCACTGGGAGCTGTGCACTCCCACCCATTTCACTGTGTTCCCCTCAGAAGCAGTCGCTGCTTGGGTAACCCCATTCCCCATCTCCTGAGGACAGCCCCTCCCTGAGCTGCTCATGTGCAAACCCTTGTAAGTGCTGGATGAATCAGCTCACAGCCACGTTCAGGTTCATGTCCAACAAGCAGAGAGAACAGTGAACACATTCACGGTTTACGCTTCTGTCCCAGCTTCTGATCCAAAGGCCAGTGGTAGACATGTTTAAATAAGAGTCTCCACCCTGCTCGGAGCTGACCTGGGATCCGAAGTTGGAGATCTGGCTGGGAGTCTGTCCAGGCACGCTGTTTCTGATTTACTGAGCTTTCTGAAACCTTCCACCATCCAGAAGCAATTTGCAGAGGGGAGGGGACTGAGGTACCTCCCTAAGCAGCCCGCCAGGCGTGAGGGACTGGGCCTTGGAGGACATCCCCGAGGGGACATGCCCTGCAGCCCGGTGGGCCTTGGGCCCATTTTTCTGGGGAAGAGGTCCCACAAAGGACCATTTACCCAAGAAGTGCAAAGAGGATTGACTCCGCCGCCAAGTAGGAATCGAGAGAGGACGGGCCTGGAGTCTGAAGCCTGAACTTCAGGTCAGCCAGTGGGGCTTTTGTTTGTTTTTTCTTTTCTTTTTTTTCAAGTAGTTAATTTTAGGTATTTATTTTATTTACTAATTTATTTATTTTGGACAATGTCATTAATCACTTTTTATTTTTCTTATTTTTCAAAATTAACATGCAATGAAATTGACATTTCTGTGTGTAACTGGATGAATTTTTACGTATGAGTAGATCTGTGTAGCCACCACCACAATCAGGATACACAGCAACCCAAATCCGCGCAGCGTTGCCCCTCTGTAGTCACACCCTTCCCCAAACCTACGCCTGGCAACCAGTGATCTGCTCTCCATTGCTCTAGTTTCATCTTTTCAAGATTGTCACATGAAAAGGATCACACAGTACCTACCCCTCTAAGACGGAGGACAGCCAGTGTGGACTGAGCATTCACTATGTTAAGCACAATGCTGGAAGCTCTCACCAGCATCTTACCCAGTCTTTGCATCAGCCCCACGAGGTNAACCAGTGATCTGCTCTCCATTGCTCTAGTTTCGTCTTTTCAAGATTGTCACATGAAAAGGATCACACAGTATCTACCCCTCTAAGACGGAGGACAGCCAGTGTGGACTGAGCATTCACTATGTTAAGCACAATGCTGGAAGCTCTCACCAGCATCTTACCCAGTCTTTGCATCAGCCCCACGAGGTATTAAGGGTAACGACCATCATCAGAGCTGAGAACACGGAGAAGTTAGGCCTGGTGCCCAGGGTCTTGTGGCTCCCACGGCACAGAGCCCAGATATGAGAGTGTGACACCCAACTCTTACCTGCCAGCCTCACGGCCTCCCCAGACACATCTGATTCCTTCGAGGCTCTGACAGGTGCATCCTGGCAGGCATGCCTGTGACCCATCCCACCTGAGCGCAAACCCTTCCTTCTGCCTGGCAGACTCTCAAAAGCAGAGGCCTCTGCAGCCCATTTGGGGCCCCTCTCTGCACACTGGGATGCTGGAAGTCACCTGTGTCTGGGTTCGAACCCTGTGTGATCAGCACACAGGTCCTAGAGTGCGGATGTCATTCCTGGGGCCCGGCCCTGCCTAGGGTGGGGCTGTGGCCAGTCTTTCTTCTCACCCCTACCCCCTACCCCCAGCAGACGCAGTTCTGCCCCCCTGCTAGGCTGCTGGAAGCCAGGAGAGGTGGGCTTCCATGCTGTGTCCTTGGCTTCCTGTCCTTACAAAGACTCTTCCCTAACGTGCTATTTAGGTTTGGGGCCAAGAAGAAAGAAGAGGAATAGCTGAGGCCTAAAGTAAGTATATTAGTGATGAGGGGAGAAACTCCCGGCTGGGAGAAGCAAATGAAGAATCTGTAAGCTTTTAGCCTACTGAAATTGTGGCGCTTTCCCTGCATGCTTAATGCAAGCTGACAGCGCACATTGTTCCGGCCAAGACAAGGTAGCGGAGCCCAGGGACTCAGGCACTGGGGCTGAGGAGGGGGTGGAGGCAGGGGGTGAAAAATAAAGAGAGGGAGCCAGCGGGGGGTGACTCTTAATCGGTGGCGGTGGGTGGGGGGGTCCTGGCAGGAGAGCCTGGGAACCGAGGCCCACTGACAGTGGAGGCCAGGAGCTCCAGATGGCTTTTTGTCTAGATGCAATAAAAAATGTAATCTGACAGGCCCTGGGATGGGACGCAGGAAACAAAAGTCTGCAGGGCGGGGAAGCGGGAGCAGGAGTGGGCCGGGTTAAAAGGATCAGAGTCTGAGAAAGACAAAAAGAAGCGACTGTCTCTTCAAGCAATTACGGCCTTTGCAAATGACATTTAATTCCAGGGGTGCGTGGCAGGGACAAAGCCAGTTGTTTCCTGGCCTTGGCAAGGGGAGAGGAGGGAAAATGCTCTGGACTTTTGGCCTCTGGAGAAAGGTGATCACTTGGCCAATTAACCCTGATGGGAGCTCTTTGTGTCTACCCCCTCCCCCCAAGTCATTAGGGGGTGATATAAAGATACAGGGCGTCCTGGTGCAGTTTAATTGCTCATAGATGGAGAAGTGACGAGCCCATTGGAGACATCCTGCAGGAGACCAGCTGCCGTATTAATGGGGCTTCTCAGAGGGGGACACATCCCCACCTGCTTCACTGGGAACACAGACGCCCAGGGAAACAGTGGCACCTCTGTGGCCTCGGATGGGGCTGTCGCTTTTTATTAAGTAATCTCTGCCTTTCAAATCACTGCATGTTTTCTTCCCGAAGGTCTGGGCTGCTGTGTGGGCCCAGCACACAGCGGGCTGCCAATAAATATTAAACAGTGGCTGCTGGCGACCTTGCCAGATGTCATCTTGGGGGAAAACTTGTCACCCAGACCCCACTCTAGGACTATGGCGTGGTCACCACGATTGGAAAACAGGAAATTTAAGGTCTGAAGTTTTTAGGGGTCTGTGGCAGGAAAATGAGGCAGGAAGGATAACAAATATTATCAAGAACCCTATTAGAGGGATGAAAATGCTAATGTTGGAAGGTGTACAGTTCTTATGAAGATATGAAGAAATGGACATTCTCATGAGGAGGCAGGGGGAGTAAATAAAGGCTTCTTCAAAAACAACGTATCACTATTGATCAAAATGCTGGCTCCCACACCCAGCAATGATGCCTGGAATCCCCCTACAGCAACACGACAGGTGTATGCGAGGTGGTAGGCACAGAGTGTTTGTGGCAACACTGTTCAAAATAAAGCCTTACATTTCTTCATTAGAGAAATCACTGATACATCCACACAATGGAACACTGCAGTTATTTCAAAATAATGAAGGGACTCTACACCTACCGACGTGGAAAGACCTTTACGACATTATTAGTTGGGAACTACCTAGCGGTCCAATGTTCAGTACTCCTAGCTTCCACTGCCGGGCACACAGGTTTGATCCCTGGTTGGGGAGCTAAGATTCTGCAGGCCATAAAGCATAACCAAAAAAAAAAGACATTGTTAAGAGAAAAAGAAAAGCTGGTCAGAAACAGTACATAAACGTGATAGCATATATGCTTAAAAAATAAGACAAAACCCTACGTTTTATTTCCCCCTTGGAAAGTTGGTAAATTCAATGCTTAAGTAAATTAACCCTTCTCAATCAGCTAATCACTGGCTTCTCTGATGCCTCAGAGGGTAAAGCGTCTGCCTGCAAGGTGGGAGACTTTGGTTCGATCCCTGGGTCGGGAAGATCCCCTGGAGAAGGAAATGGCCACCCACTCCACTACTCTTGCCTGGAGAATCCCGTGGACGGAGTAGCCTGGTAGGCTACAGCCCACGGGGTTGCAAAGAGTCGGACATGACTGAGTGATTTCACTTCACTTCACAATCAACTAATAAACATTTTTGTACTTTCTTTAAAAACAAAGCAAAACTCTAAATGCCGAAATATGGGTGAATGAGCAAATACTATGTGTGTAAACCCAGGCGGCAGTTACCTTGGGAGGTTTTAAGCAAAAGGAATTGTGGGGGAAGGATTGGAAAGGAGACCCTCAGCATTCTATTTTTTAACTTTTATGATGAAAATATCTGCATTACTTACATGGTTCAAAAATTAAAATATAGATTTGACAAACATCAATGTTTTTAAAGCATATTTAGAGTCCTGCAAGGCCTCTCTCTCAGTTTTTAAACTTCAGGCAAAGTACCCCACTTCTCCCTTGGGGACTGGGGCTGGTAACAGCACCTATCCCTCAGGGCTGTTGAAAGATAAAGTGAAATATACACAAAGAGCTCTGCATCTGACGCATGCTCCGCTCTCCACGGAGAGAGGCAGTCAGTGCCCTTGGCCAGGGGTTTCTCAGGAGTGCTGACGGGAGAGAGCGACAGAGGGGCCCCAGTTGTTTCTCAAGCAATGTCTCAAAAGTCCCCGGGAGCGGGGGACATTGTCAAGCTGAGCAAAAAGATTTCACTGACGTCTTGTCTCCTGGCCGATCAGGTCTCAGTGATTCTCTTCAGCACTCCCTTCCCCAACGTCTTCCAAACTCAAGTGGCATAGCAGGAATGAAAGGCTGAGCCCCCCGGCCAGGGTTAGTGAGGGGTCCCATTGGCCTTTAGCAGTGATGAAGCAGGTGACGGCCAGGGTGCCTCTTTCCAAGGCCTCTTAGGGCAACATAGGTCCACAGCCCTCCAGGGGCTTCCTGTGCCCAAAAGAATCTTGGAAAAGCCCCACCACCAGAGCCATCAGCTGAGCAGGCAGAAGGAGTCAATGCTCTTAGTTCGTGCTTGTTAAAAGTATGTTGAAGGACTGAACGGGAAATAGAAAGAGCTAAGATTCACTCCGAAGAGAGCAGGATCTCTGCACAGCAGGCCCCTCAGAGCGGCCGGGGAAGAAAGGGGCAGAGCCTCCGCTGGGATTGCCGCTGCATTCAGAGGCGTTCATCCAGAAAAGGCAGCGGTTCTTCTCGAGAACTCATGACTCTGTCTCTAGACCAGCGCTGTTCAAGAGAAGTGCAGTGAAAGCCGTGCATGTGATTTAAACGTCATTCAGTGGTGATAAAAGAAACTTTCCCATGCTGAGACACAGGGAAGTCATTCTGGCTTATACGTGAGTTAACCAGAATTTTATGGTAACTGAAAGAGCTTGCTTGTGGCCGATCAAACATACTTTGTACATCTGCTTTAATTCCTAAAGAAAAGGGCACACTGACCGGGAGTAATGAATGACCACGTTAAAAATACCGGTTAAACGCCCCTCTTCCTGGGACGTCCATGTTCGGCCCCCTTCGATGGTAAGACTCTCTTCCCAGGCGCTGAGGCCATACTGACTCACTGCATACGTGCTGGTCTGCTCTTTTGAAGCCTTGAAGAAATAAATGTCCCCTTGACTTGTTTAATGTTCTTTGCTCCGATGAGATAGGAAACTGTGCTGCAAACTATGCTTCTCTGGAACAGTTTCTCAGACTGATCTGAGAAGTGACCTTCGGGGCTGTGGTTCTCAGTTTGGCTCAGATAAAAGTCTTTTCTAGTCCTGTCACTGATTGTTAATTGATTATTTCCATCGATGGTTCAGTTCAGTTCAGTCGCTCAGTCATGTCCGAGTCTTTGCAACCCCATGAACTGCAGCACACCAGCCCTCCCTGGAAGCCAGGCCTCCCAGCTCCTGGAGTTCATTCAAGCTCATGTCCATCGAGTCAGTGATGCCATCCAACCATCTCATCCTCTGTCATCCCCTTCTCCTCCTGCCCCCAATCCCCCCAGCATCAGTCTTTTCCAATGAGTCAGCTCTTCGCATGAGGTGGCCAAAGTACTGGAGTTTCAGCTTTAGCATCAGTCCTTCCAATGAATACCCAGGACTGATCTCCTTTAGAATGGACTGGTTGGATCTCCTTGCAGTCCAAGGGACTCTCAAGAGTCTTCTCCAACACCACAGTTCAAAAGCATCAATTCTTCAGCGCTCAGCTTTCTTCACAGTCCAACTCTCACATCCATACATGACCACAGGAAAAACCATAGCCTTGACTAGATGGACCTTAGTCGGCAAAGTAATGTCTCTGCTTTTGAATATACTGTCTAGGTTGGTCATAACTTTTCTTCCAAGGAGTAAGCGTCTTTTAATTTCATGGCTGCAGTCACCATCTGCAGTGATTTTGGAGCCCAAAAAAATAAAGTCTGACACTGTTTCCACTGTTTCCCCATCTATTTC